>CALNVZ010003428.1:18550257-18575827 GCA_940671915.1 Paracentrotus lividus | reverse complement strand
CGCTCTTGACCTTACGATAAACTTAGCCTCTATCCCCTCCCCTCTCTCTCTATCTCTTTCTATCTCTCTTTTTATCTTTTTTCTCCTCTCTCTCACTCTCTCTCTCTCTCTCTCTCTCTTTATCTCTATCTCTCTATCTCTCTTTCTCTCTCTCTCCCTCTCTTTCCCTTAATCTGTCTCTTAATTCTGCCAAAATCCAAACATCCATCTCTCTCACTCAATGACACGATAGCAAACGTAGGTGCGAGATTAATTATTGACGAAATTATATTTATATTCGCAATTATCCACGCTACTCTACACTCTTCAATTACGACCATACACAATACATCTCAATACTTGGCCACTGTGTTGTAGTTTTTCGGTGTGTCGGTAGATCTATAGGGTGCATACAAAATTTTCCAGACATACAGTTAAAACAAATATTGCTTGTTAATTTCATCAAAATCATATTTGAAAATAAAAACAGAAAATAAAGACATCACATCAAATTCCATAGATTTTTATTTTATTTTATTTATTTATTTTTATTTATTTATTTTTTTTTGGGGGGGGGAGGGGGGGATGGGGGGGGGGACCTTCCGCTAGCTTTGTAATAATTTATATAATATTTAGAACTGATTCGTCATAATGGAAGAAAAGTATAAGAAGTGTTTTAATAGCATATAATAAAACATTTCAAAGTGAATTATGCGAAAATAGGCTAATTGTTATTCAAAGTCAAATGGTTTGCTTCTACTTATTTTTTTAATTATGTTATTTTTATTTTGGCTTCACGACGTTTGACCCTTATTTGTCTTTCACGCATAATCATTGTATCCATGACTTAAAACCAAAACATGATTATAAGTAATTAGTATGATCACGTCAATAGGAATAAAAAGTCTATATTTCTACGAAAATACATGTATATGGAAAAAAATGAAAGGACATGAACTACTTTTCATCATTTATTTTAATTGATGTACAAATACAGTGCCATGAATGATACCAAAGAGACTTTTTTCTTTCTTTTTGAGGCACTGTGTACTTTACTAAGTACGATATTCACACGATCTGAGCATTGCGGTATGACATCGAGGTCAAGTAGTCCCACATCATTCTATTCTCTGTTGTTTGGTCCCAATAACTGGAATAAATCGTGATAATAGTTGTGCTAATTATTCAACCACTTGCGAACGAACGATATGGCATCCCACTGAGTCTACTGGTGTGGCTTGCCATATCACTGAGTAAAAGACGTGGTCAGCCGTGACTAAATGCGATTTGAACTCTCTTATTCTAGTCACACAAGGCAGAAAGGGAGGGGAGGAGTAGAAAACCGTTAGAAACGAGGGAAAAGGGAGAGAGAGAGAGAGAGAGAAAGGGGAGGGGGATAGAGACATGTGATAAATAAGGAAACGGAAGTCAACAGAAATACGACAAAACAAAAATATAATCATTTTCAGATAGAACAATGGAGATCAAGAAAAATCACACACGTAGAGAGAGAGAGAGAGAGAGAGAGATAAAGCAAAATTGTGCAGGTATTGAATTAAAAAAAAAAAAATTAAATAAAAAAATAAGAGAGGAAAGGAAAGGCAGAGATGAGAGAAATCGAAATCATCAGATCTGCAAAAGAACCTTTAATATAAAAGAACATTGATAATATTCAATAAAAGAAGATGAATTTTATAAAGGATATGATATAGGAAGAGAAAGAAAGAGTAAAAGAGAAGTATCGAGAGAGAAACACGATATGTTTAAACACAGATATTAATATATCATTATGTATACGACGGCTGATTCGAAATGAGAAAAAAAAGGCGGTTGGTAAAAAACGTTGAAATAAAAAAAAAAAAATGATAAGCATGAGAAAATAAAAACATTTTAAAAAATTGAGAAGAGAACGAGAAGTCATTACAACATAAATTATGTAGAATCAGCCGAGTCAGGAAGAGAAAAAAGATGCAATTCCATACTGCCCAATGTTGATATGTTCACAGGTTTGCAGTCTAGTTAGCATACACGAATAATTGATGACGATATCTTAGGGTAATTATTCTCATCATTAGCACGATTATTAGGCCGGAAAAACATGTGACAATGTTTAATTTTCCCAACACCATGGAATCGTGTTAACAGTGGAATGATCTACTCACACACTCTTTGGCCCAATATCGCTGTATATTCTAGTTTTTGTTGGGGGTTTGATTGTTTGTTTGTTTGTTTGTTTTTGGCCAGTTGTTATATGAAAGAAATACAAGTTAAGAGTTTACAAATGAAACTTTTTTATTAGTACATGTATATTTATTTTCATTAAAAAAAAAAGTATAATACCTACTGATGCATCAATATAGAAAATAACAATATAACTGTCACCAGACATGTCAGACAATAATTAACAATTAAAATATTTGATTGAGGGTAGGCCCATCCATTTGACCCGAAACATATTTTGACTTTTGTTCCCTTTTTTCGGTGAGTTGTTTAAAAATCATGCCACATGCTAATTACATTTAGTTTAAGGAACAATCCTAAATCAAACCCTCGACCCATTGTTTCAAATCTGATTTTACCGAAATGATTTTCTTGTACACGTTCTGGTTAATTACGTGACATCACGTAGGCAACCAATCCGTGATCGAGTCAGTGAATGAACTCGAAACAGGACATGAGGTCTCTGATCCCTCAACTACCGATCGATTGACAAACAACAAATCTTGCTTCACCTGCGATCGAGTTCAGTGCGCTCCAAAAACAGAAAAACCCAATTACTTTAAAACCAATAAAAAAACCTTCAATTATCCACACATTTCAGCACGTTGCTGAAAGTAATCCGGAGCATTTAACTCCACAAAGTATTCTCCGGTATTAAAGAAAATAAATCGACATTATTAAATTTGTCAGGTCTCGTTAAAGATGCACACAGGCTCACATTTAAGGGTTATAACGAATACACCGTTCTATAATCACCATTAAAATGTCAGCCAACCTCGCTTCATACACGAATGACTGCACGTGGGACTGAAAGGAGGGACGGAAGGAGAAAGATGGAGTCGAAATGAGGCAGAGGGTAAGAATAACTACAGAGGCATTGGCTCTCGAAATAGGGTGAGGAAACAGAAGGGACTACAACAACATAAACTCGACCAAGAGAGAGAATTGGGCGAAAATATCAACTCTCTTGAAAGTACAGTGACTTCTTCGTGAATTCCCCTCGCGTTCGTTCTTTGGAGGCTCGCAGGAGCATCCTAATTGATCTTAAGAAAAGACTCGACACAAGAACGTTTTGTATCACGTGTGTGTGTATACATGCTTTCAAGTAGAATGTGCTTTGCTTGTATTAATATTGCTAGTGGGTTAGACCCATTTCACATCGGCTATTTACAAAGTATTACTTCCAAACGGAGTTGCTTTCTTTTGTTGATCTGAAGAAAATAATTACAGATTTAAGATTATCCTCTTTCTGAATGTTTCATTGCAGGATACTGATTGATTGATTGATTTTATTCGTCAATAATAGAGAAATCACAGAGAAGTGATAAATTGAAAGGACAGTGTATATTACATTCGGGAAGGCTTATTTCCAATGGGGTCTTACTGCATTTATCACCATAAAAATACTTTTCCTAAGATTTTTTTCGTATTTTCTTCCAACTCAAAATTTCACTCACTTTACATCTACTGAAGATGACATTGCATTTTTTTTTTCGTGTTAAAACTCCCCCCCCCCCCCGAAAAAATAAAATAAAATAAATAAATAAATAAAATAAAAATAAAAATATAGTAATCAAATTTATAGCAAACATTTTATTTATTTGTTTATCATCATCTTTCGATGATAAAAACTTTCATACAACTAAAAGTAAGATTGGCACGAATCAAAAAATTGTGAGCAAGCTCTTAAAAGGAGACTGACGTACCAAGATGTAATCCTGGGTTGTCGAACGTGACTTATTTCATTTTACATCGATAAAAATTTATCTTAAAATGAAAATGAGATCTGGATCAAATTAAAATTCATATCTTCGTATTGTTCCTCTTAAAATGTATACTTTTTTTTCCTTCTTTTTTTTCCCCTTTAAATTATAAGTGCACTGTCTGGGAAATAAGGAATATCATCGAAAATAGGTATAGCGTCCCAATTACCTCACGTTTTTATCTGATTTACATTGGTATTATTATCACCTTGAAATGAAGAAAATGATTTCGTGCACGACTTCAGAAGCCATATGGCGAATGACCACCAATGCATTATTTTTTACATCAAAGAGCTCTGGCGACTTGAATGCTTTGTACTTTTCATCATGATAGTACTCGCGTGCAATCATTCTTTGAACTTCAGACATGTGATTGAAACGACCCGAAACGAAGACAGCAACACCACGAACCAGGTCGTCCAAGATGCTTACAACTAATTTATATCTGAGAGGGAGAGAGAGAGAGAGAAGAGAGAAAGAGAGAGAGAGAGAGAGAGAGAGGGGGGGGGGAGGAAGAGAGAGAGAAGGGAAGAAGGTGAGATACAAGTCATAAAACCATAAGCAACGACGAGCCATGCACCCCGAAATTGCTACACATGACTTATTAGGATTAATAAAAATCAAATAATAACGAATGATTTTGTTTACAGTTCCAGAGCGGTGCTTCGAGTTTCATCACCAATATCGTCATACCAAGTTCATCTGAAAGAAAATAACGATCACCTTTGCAGGTTTAAGTAAGAGAAAGAGCGATGCCTGGTCTAATGGCATTCACATACTACACCAAAGGTCAGAAACGTCTCTTGTCCAATAATTCATCATAAAAAACCAAGGAGCCATGACGTAATCGCATTAAGGACGGAGAGACTAACGTCGCTTCAAAAGAACAAATTGTTTCGGACGTCTCCATAAGCTTCTCTCTCTCTCTCTCTCTCTCTCTCTCTCTCTCTCTCTCTCTCTCTCTCTCTTTCTCATAGGCAGGAGATACAGAGGTGTTCAAATGAAACAACGAACGCCGAAATGCGAGCAAGCAGAACGAGTGTTTTGGGGAGGAAGAGTGCACATTTTTTTATAATAACGAGCTACGATTCTAAAATACTTTTTGGACTAAGTTTACTGTAATCTCAAGAAATTTATTATATTGCATACACAGACAATTCCTATTGAATTAACGCTTTAGTGTAATTGTTTGTCTTTCATTTACCCCCAAAATGTGACATTTTTTTTGTTTTGTTTTTTTGTTTTTTGTTTTTTGTTTAAACTATAAAAGGAAATAATGGTCCCTTCTTTCATACTGGCACCCCATTAAAGATTTGAATATTATAAACGCAACTTTTTTCCTTTGTGAACTGATTTCTTGGAAATAAATTCGTTTGCTTTCCCTATATACAAACACGGTAAAATGTCATTATTTATCTTATATGCTGCCATAATATTGTGTCAGACCTATACGATATTAGTTCTATTTGAGTAAGTATGGTAGTGTGAATAAAATATGACACTCGCGTATTGTGTGTTATATGGCACGACTAATTCATCTCCCCCATCTCTCTCCATCGCCTCTTCTTTTCGAATCGTCCTTTTCTATTAGCGTTCCAATGTTACATGCTCACTTATTAAAGGCCGCATCTGTCTTATTAGTTCCACGCCATTTCACTCAAAGGGCGTTGCAAACCAACTCACAATGAAAGAAACTCAATGAAACCTTAAAAACACACATTATAGGTCTTCATAAGTACACCGTGTCTAATAAAAAAAAGAGGATAACGAATAGTTTGACCGTAATTATGTAATTTACTTAAGTAGCTCACATGGACTCGCGTCTTAGCTCTGTTTTTGTTTTGTTTTCCTCCTGCAAACCTGTCCGTTTTAATTTGTTCAACTAAGAGGGATTTTTTTTAATTGTTAAGTTATTGTGTTCTTGCAATCTTCCATATTGCCTCAATAGACCAGTTTACTAACATATTCAAATTGTATGCATAATTTTTCCTGGCGACATAGTAACAAGGTATTCAAACAACCTGTAATAAAAGAATGAACCACAATACATGGAATCCAGTTTACATACATTAGTTGTTGCTATGTCGGGCAAGTCTCTGGCAAGCTTTCATGTTGTCAAGAACAACCTTTGTTTCAAAGGTATATGCATAAAATTTGAATATGTTAGTTACTGGTCTATTGCGTTTTACCGTATACTGAACTACTCTGCTCATATTTGAAAGAATATTATTATATCTGTTCATATTTGAATATTTATATTTCGATATGCTTTTAAAACGGAAATAAATTTGAATTTTGAATATTGATTGTGGCACAATGATTAAATGGTTTAATTTAACTATTTATATATTTTGTAATACCCTATGAATATTTATTGAAAACTTACGACATCATTCACCATCATCTCGGGCGAAACCATGTATTGTTCTATCTTACAAACATTATAATAATCGATTACTTTTTACTCCCTCTCTTATTTAATTACGTAATGTAACAGATCGATCATTTCTTTTAACAATAAAAATTCTCAACCTTGTCTTTTTATAGTTTACCCTCAAAAAAGAAATACGAAATTTGGACAAGATAGTATTACTGTTTTTGTTTCCTCCTTATACATTAATTTTTCGCACCTACCAAATTATACTGGTATACGCATTTATGTATACATAATATACATTTTAATTTCAATTCACTTATGTGGGTTATTATTGTGTTGGTAAGTAATCGTTAAGTTTAATAGTTTGATATGATTATATAGCGATGCTATCAGTGCAGTATTTCACGTCACAATGGCACCAGTAAATCCAACTGCTTTTGAATGCATTCTTCATTTTATAATGCTGGTAACGGATATTCTTGTGGTTTTTAATAATTGGCTTTGTAATATTCTTTTATTATTAGGAACTATCTTAAATAAATACGTGGATCATCATTGACATTAAATACAATAGTGCCTATTTGATATAAAAAAAGAAACGTGACGACTGAGAGAAAAAGTTATTTAGGCTTTCAACATGTGTTCAATATAAAACATTGTCGAAGATCATTTTTATACCATACTTACTGTTATATAACACATTGTATTACTTTAAATCGAAGATCATTTTTATACCATACTTACTGTTATATAACACATAATTATAGTTTGCTTTGAGATATTATATTTCGAAATATGCCAAAGAGAGAGCCAGAAGAGCGTTATTGCATCTTAAAAATGTTCCGTTGAGAGCCAGAAGGGCGCTGTTGCTGTACAAAGTCAATGGTAATAGAGCCTTTCTGGTTCTCAACGGAACATCTATGATCTGTAATAGCGCCCTTCTGGTTCTCAAAGGAACATCTATTATCTGTAATAGCGCCCCTCTGGTTCTCAGCCGACGCCATGACATTACGAACGACTGGAACATTTTCTTATGTGCTATAGTCTATACCATTATATTCTCAATCATCCTTTAGCACATCAACATTCGTTCCTAAAGTCATGTGTAACTTTACGAACGTGGTGAAAACCCCCTCCCATCAACAAGATCAAGCCCGTTTGAGTTTTATGTTTGGGATGCCCGTGCCTACTTGCAATTTTTATTGTTAATTAAGTATTTGAAAAAATAAAACAATTAGAACATTAATTGTATTTTTTATACACATCCTTAAAAGTAGGCCTACTCTTAGAATCCAAAGGAGAAAAAAAATAAGTCCCTCAGTTCGTTTCTCATGTTCTGCTATTGGCACAATTGGAGGAGGTACATTCCCGAACCCAAGTCAGAACTCAAGTTCATGGAAGCCTTCCTAACTTTCTTCCTTTTTATTTGGGGGTACATGTATTGGACAATTTGTGGGGATCTGGGGGGTATTTCATCAAAGGACATGTCAGATATTTTATCCGACATATTTGCTCTCATCCAATCAAATGCAAGCATTTCAGTGGCTTATAACAGTTTGTCGGATAAAACGTCCGACAAGTCCTTTGATGAAATGCCCCCCTGAAGTTAAAAAGAGAAAGAAATTGTAAGCTCTAACAATTCCAGATAAAATCCATTAAAAACGAAAAGATAGCTGCCACAAAGATTTCACCTTTAAAAAGGCTATCAACACCATCAATATATCTTCTTCAATTGCGTTCAAAACGTGGATCTGTTTTCCCCGCCTCGTCACCAAGGCGAAATAGATTCCCATGTTCAGACCATATTTATTTAAAGATATATATACCAGATGTCTTCAGCAATGTTACCCATCTTCTTGTGGGCTCTTTGAAGAGACTGAGGGAGATGAAAAAAGAAAGACCGATCAACCATATTGGTTTTCTTGTTTGAAGGTGAGAAGGATTTGAAATGATTATTGAGTTTGATCTTTCAAACGACTCGACCTTTCTGCGATCAGCCCCTTTATCCATTTTGATATTTTCTGGAGGGCCGTAACATTTGAGCTTTTGGTGACGTCACAATCAAATGCAGATCCGTATCATTTTGATGTCGGTGGTACTCATCAACACTTATCATATCACCTTCAAGATAATTCTAAGCAGATATTGGAATCTTGAAGTCATTCGGGAAACTAGAATCACTTGGTTCCCATCTTCGATCAGTATCTGTTGACAGTAAGTATGGTCAGAGGATTGTCAACTTCATGTAAAATTATTTTAGTTTGACATCTTTCTGGCTCCACAGCAGATAGGTGCAGGTTTATGTGGTTTTCATATCTAATGTATCATATCAACAATTTACAAAACAACACAAGTGATACATAAGGAATGAATGAAAAATACATAAGGAATAAATTAAAGTACGTACACAATATAATTATATAACATGATTCTAAGCAATAGTAACTCTTATGCCCCTAATACCGTCAGTTGCAAAATCATGATTTCAAACCCGGCGGTCCTCCCCTAAAAGTAAAATTCAACATACATTTTGTAACCATGTTGTGACTAAATATGTACGGGATTCGAGTCCTCCCTGCCGCACCAACTGATGGTCTGATTCTACTTTGACATCATTATACTGAAGATTTACCATACGAGATACTTGAATGTATGGTCGTATTGTATAAGGACCATTACCCTCTGGACAATTACCCCCAGGGCAACTACCCCCAGAAATAGGGGTAGGGTTAGGTGTAAACAAGAGGTTGTCACAACCCCCTGGTGTAAAGTTATAGGGGTGTATTTTTTTTAGCGGGGGTAGTTGTCCGGGGGTAATTGTCCAGAGGTAGTTGGCCTAGAACCGGTAGATATTGCTCCTTGCATTCGCTGGTGATGCTTGCTAAACATAAGCTCAGGAAATGACCTTTAATTTCTATTTCACATTATTATGATACGACTGCATCACTATAACGACAATGAAGCTATGATAGTTACTATTATTCACTGGTAGATTCGTTAGTTCGAACGTTCAATTCCCTGTAAATAAAATAGGGTTCGTTAATCCTTTAATAATAGAAATAAACCTTATTTTATTTCAGTTTCGAATAAACGAAACTTATTTCGTTTTCGGATTAACGGACTCTTCGGGAAATTAACCTTCAGATATTTCATTCAAAATTCGGAAAAACAAACCTTATTTGTCGGATGAATGAACCATCGGGTTTTGTGTTAGGACTAACGAAACTTTGGAATAAGGAACAGCCGGCGAGGAAAGTGCTAATGATCGGTAACTAAAATCCACATGACCCCCTTGCATTATTTTAATTCCATGATTTATCTTCATTATAATATCATAAATGAAAAGTATGAAAATATCCAAATTTACGAGGAACATAATATATATAGATGCAAAATTTTTATTCAAAAATGATTATGCTCATATCTGTCTCTGCATCTTTCTTTATTTTGAAGGTCCAATATTACCTCTAATTTCATTGAAAACACATAACAGAAAGTGTGCACATTCATTTCCATGCACGCATTGGCGGCGATCCCGAAGGAGGGACGGGGGGACGTGTCCCCCCCCCCCCCCCCCCCCCCCCAGTCGTGACATGAAATCGCCGCGCTTGCATGCATGGATACCCTCGATATTGAACCATGACTTTTTCCCTAACACGTTAACAAAAGAAAGGAGTGAGCCAGCTCTCGTCACTTCAATGGATGGTATACAGTCAAGTTCTTTAACCATCTTGGGTGCTTTTGGAAAGAGTCACATGAATAATAATAATAATTCAGATAACCTTGCCTTATAAATTAAACAGGCTGATGATTATGATTAACTTATCTCCACCTATATTTTCACTTTTCTATTCGGTCTTTTATTCCTAAAATCCGTTGTAATTCTGGCACCTGTCTGGAGCGACTCTGTGGCGTAACAGCCCTTGCTTTCGGCTACAGCTGAAGGGCTTTATTGCCTCACCAAAAGTCCAGTCCTTGGTTCTTATTTGTTCATTCCTGATGGTCAGTCATAACTAACCGAAATTGAAGTATCGCCTCCCTCTGTTCCTCCCCGCATAATATCTGTAACACGCATCTATTTCCTCTATAGCTTAATCTAATCCAGACTGAAAATTAGGATGAAATTATTTCGTCAGCAGCTCAACCACCAAACATCAGTTAATGATTCGATGATTTTCGTTCACCTTGAGTGATAGGAGGGGTCCAAGCGCGGGGACATAAGGGGGTCAAATGTCGCGAGCTGTGGCGGAAATTTAATCTGATGTACACCGACTGACTCACGAGCAAAAATGAAATCATTTTCAAAAGAGAATAAGATTCAAGGGTTAATTCTTTTCTTGAGGAAAAAGATAATCATCATTCGGACAAGTTTGACGAGTCATTATGACGATAATTACCTGAATCATTATATTCTCTGTTCTTATTTGGGATGAGAGGGAAAACCTGGTAAAAGCCTTTAGGTTGAAAGATTTATTGCTTCTAATGATGTGGAATATTTGACTGACTTTGTTACGAGTGTCTCGATCCGTATACAATAATCATCAAAGTTTAATATTACTTTTTCTCCATCTTCTGCACATTACTTAACCAATTTTTAGTTATTCACAAACGTATTTATTTACCGCAATAAAATTAATAGAATGCAAAATACAAACGTCCTTGCATCCAATGACATTTGTGAAAAGCACGTGTATGAAATCGTTTATCATTTATTGAAATAGAATAGGAGAAAATATCAGCTTTGTATAGCAACCATCACGACTCCGCCACTAAAACCGCCCCAGTGCCCGGCGGCCTAAATTGCGAACTGTCACTTGTACAGATTCCCAGCATAAACTCGCTCATGAAACTGTCATATTCATTAGAATAAGACATGGATTTGTGTTAAACGGTGGATGGGAACCTTACCAAGAAATGGCGGGGATAACAGTCTTTGTTTCCTCTATAAAAAAAAAATAAGGTGGTTATTGGAGAGTAACACAAATAGGGGTAATATGGGGTGCAAAATGAGGTTCATTAATTTCAATTTGGATGAAAGTTGTGGTGAAAACAACGGATGTTGCTGGAGTCATTTTGGGGCTATTAGATAAGGTCTTGGGATGACAATAATTGATGAAAACACGTGTGCGGATACAATAAAGAAGGTCAAATACGGGGGTGAAAATTAGATGTAATATATGAAGAGGAATGTTTATGGTTTCATAATGGGCATTGAAAGAGATTTGAATCCAGGCAAGTGTTCGGAGTGACACCGGAGAGATAAAATAAAATATCCTGGAAATAAAAATGAATAATACCCCCTTAAAAAAAAAAGGTTCCTAAACTGGAGGACTGACTATAGGTATTAATAAGGCGTGATATGTAAATAATTAATTTGATATATCATGATGAATTGCCGACAAAATCTACAATACAACAAAGAAGGAAGCGGACGGGAGTACGAAATAAAAGCTGAATATATATATATATATATATATATATATATATATATATACACAGAGATGTGGCCAAAATTATTAGAACACCCGAAGCTACATTAAGTCTATGGGATTCTCAGTGCCCTAGTATATTTGCCGAAATAAGTTTGAGGACAACTGTTTGGCGTCGACATCTTTCATAACCTTATAGCATAGAGTCTCATGCATTTTTTTATACCAAATTTATATAGTTTCGACCATCAGGTAATGCGCTTTCAGTTTCCCCATAGACCTGTGTATAAAAAATGCAGTACAAATGCAAAATCTTGAAATGCCAATTGCATATGCCGATCGCTCAAAAAGTGTTGGGACTATACAGTCTGTGTAAAAAAAAATGGTACAGTCGGAAAAAATTATTTAGGTGTGAAATATTTTCAGATAATGTGTGTATGTGGTACCAAAATAAAACAAAATAATTTTCCTTGCTGATGCGCTTTGTTCTGTATAATTTGCTTTCGTAAAACAAAAGTTATGCTAAATTATGTGGGACGAGGAACAAATCGAAATTAAGCACTTCATGGCCATTATGCGAAACCTATACACAAAGGAATGGGACGGCGTGCGAAAAATGGATTTTTCTTGATTGTAGAAAACTAGTCATATTTCAAAAATTACAACACCAAATTAGATGAAAAAATTGCAGGTGAAAGTCTGATCTTCCTGCTTTATGAAAATACCAAACAATAGCAGGCTGTGATTCAACTCCATACTATAAAAAAATGTTTTCCACTTGTACCATTTTATTTGACACAGACTGTAGACTTGTGAAACTTTGCAGTCTTATTCATTCTTACATACCCCAAGTACATACCAAGTTTCAGAAAAGTTGGTCTTATGGGAAGGGGGTGGATTGGCCCCATCCCCTGATAGTGAGATAACAAAAATAACCCTGCCAATTTAAGGTTAAGATTATTATACATGAAATGAAGAAATTTACTTAGAAATACATATATTTTAAAGAAAATTTTGTGAACAATTCAAATATGGTGTCAAATTAATTGTCATTTGAAAGGGGGACTTAAATAGGGGCTCTTAATTAAAAATTGGGGGCCCTTCAAAAATAATTTAAAAATCCCACCTTAGATGTTACCACTTCACCCTGCGCTATTATGAATGCCATTTTTGACATCCTCATGAAATTTCCTTTCGGAAAATATATACTTTTGTAGGGAGAGGCTAATTTTTTTTTAACGTTATGGCATTTTGATCTTGATAGGGGCAAGATTTTAAGATTTTTAAATTGGTACCGTCACATAAAAAGGGGCGACTTGGGGGCAAGTTTCCAACGCATGGCTATGTTATTTAGTTTTTAAAGCATACTGATGACTTTCGGAGAAATTCCAACTATTAAATAGGTATTGAAATGGTCAAATGAATGGAAATATCTGAAATCATATAAATATGCTTGGTGTTCCAATAATGTTGGCCACCACTGTATATATATATATATATATATATATATATATATATGTATGTATACATATTCATATACTTGTATATGTGCGTAATGTATGTTTATCCAATCTCTGATATTACAATACAGCCAAAATTAAGGGTCAAAATAACCTCACTCTGGGTCTATATGGGCCGGTCATCCATCCGGGTCATACTGAGGAATTGTCGCGGGAAAATTGTTAGGGTTCGTGGTTTCGGGGTGTAATTAAAAAAAAAAGACCCAATCTGTGCATCATGAAAAAAAATAACGCATCCCGGAATCGCATCATTTTACAATGGCGGAACCAGGAAGGGGCGCATGGGCGAAATGCACCTCTTTTTGTTTATTCATTTTTTTGGGGTACAACACATTGATCATACAAGTTGATTTCATCATATCTCAGAAATTGTCATCTGTGCCCCCCCCCCATCTATTTCCAAATTTGTTGAATGCACCCCCTCTATTTCCGGTATGGGCCTTTGATACGTTAATTTTCACCCTTCATTATCTTATCTATTTATATATTTTTAGATTGGAGTTGAAAAAATTGGTGATCCTTCTTCACAAACATGACAAAAAGGAGTGAAATTTCACCCGAACATCATATTAACATCTAGGGAGCACGTTTCTTACATAAATTTTATTTTTTAAATATAGGCCTAGATCTAAGTCTCATTTTTAGTTGTGAGGTGAGGTGGATTTTAATCAACATAACGTCATGATTTTCCGACACTTAAATCATTTTGATAGATAACAGACCTAAAACTTTAGAGTGGGAGAAATGTTTTCGCACTTGTTTTATCCTATTGTGAATTGCGTTCATTTCTACCTCTCTGCATATCACGCGCAGCTATTAACGACGAGTTGTTGAAAATTAATGAACGAGATGTAATCGTGAGCACGAAATAATATGGCAATTAAAGATACATGTAGGTGTATACCATTCACTTTGTCTCAACACATATCAAATAATACCAGCATGTATTTAATCCATCTCTATTTCTATTTCATCCTTATTCTGCCACCTCTTTCGTCCCCAAGTGCTATAACTGGTAATTGACACCAATCGTTTCTAGTTGTTTAAATGTTACAAAACAAAACGGCCTTGCCCACGTTTTGATACAGTTGTCGAGCTTGCATACAGAAGTGTGTAACTGCGACACCAAAATGTAACACAATCAATACTTGTAAAATAAAGTGGTTGGAATTAATTCGTGTTGTCTATCATGTTCATAATTCAGTTTTTGTTTGAATGCTGAAGTGCTATCGAAGTTTCACCCCGCTCTCTATCTGATTATAGGAGCCATTTGAGTTTAGAATAAGATATCAATATGAAATGTTGAAAGAAGGTTCTTAAATGAACCATCTGGGGGTAAAGATCGATAATTGTATTTACCATCTTGGTATTATGCCCATGGGTGTGGGTAAAATGAAGCTCAAATACACCATTTTTGGTATCGTAATGGTAGGCTTATGCAAAATTCATGTGATAGGTCAATAATAAAACCCTCTTCTAATGATTTCATTCTTCTTCACCTCCTCCTCCGGGTTTGACTGTTTTCATGGCTAAATTGCTTTTCGTCATCTCGAATTCACCTATGAATGTCATTTTTAGAAGGCAACATTATCTAATTTGATTAATTTTCAAATGTTTCCTAGTGCGTTTATTTTATTACTTTCACCGGGATGGTGTTTTATGGAAGGTTTACAAAATTGTTCCAAGACATCGAATTTCTTTCACTTTTTTTTGTGTGTATGTTGTTTGCATTTATCTTCGAGCCAACATCTAAATGAATTTTCTCCATATACATGATATATATAGATGATGAATCTTTGCATCAATCAAAACTCATCGACCTCATCAAAACTATTATTCTCAAAACCCATCAGTCAAACCGTTCTCATCTTAACACCTATTTTACCCTTTGAATACTATCTCTCTCTCTCTCTCTCTCTCAACCCTTTTCTCTTTTTATCTCTCTATTTCCCAGTTTTCTTTCTCTATATCAAAAGCATGATCAATTTTCTAATATCAACCCCTCCCTCCCTGTCTTTCTTTGTTGTACATTTTATCATTCCCCTATTTTTCATCTTTCTCTGCCCCTATGTTTCCCCCTTTTCTCATTTCGTTCCCCCTGTCTGATATCATTCTTTTCATTTTATTGTTTTCTTATATAGTGATATTCATATATTTTTTCTCTATTTGGTAAGTAAGATAATCGTTACGTGGACTTTTTAAACAAAATTCAAATCTAATTTCAACTTATTTCTTCGACCTTCTTGATATTGATTCTCATTGACCTTTAAACTTCCAACCGTCATGACCACAATATTATTATCTGATTATTTCTCAAAAGATACAAACATATTGATGTAACATAAATTTTGATCGTTAAAGGCCTGCATTTATATGTGATATTTCAAAAGAAATACATATATTTCCTTCCAGTCTCCTTATATTACGTTTCATTTAGCGTGTTTAATTGCAAGCAATTAAGGCAATTCCCTTTGCTATAACATTGCGAAAGAGTAGCATCTGCGACAAACATAAGAAGCATGGATACAGTAGCTTTTTATCTTTCGAGCTTTCATCATTTGGATTGTGGATCGTGTATAGGTTGGACTATTTGCAGATAATACTATATCATTCTCCTCTTCAATCTAAATGATTGCGTTTCGAAACCCAATCCCTTACCCAAACGCCCTGGTGTAGTATTTATGTTTGAGTTAGCTGCGCGCAAATCAATTCGATAGAACATCGTGATAAGCACGAGGGAGAAAGGGCGCGCGAATTACAAGTTAATGACGATTGTCAATTTTATCTGCAGACGCGTCGGACAAAGCAAAATCATCGGGATTTGTTTTCCAAATTTACAAGTTTAAGCAAATAATTTGTGGGAATGTATCGCGAGAAACGGATTGCTTTACCGTTCCGATTTCAGTTCATTAGAGAAATGACGAGGCATGCAGGCGATCGAGGGGTAAAGTTGATCTTGGGATAGTGGATAAATTGTGTTTTTGGTAAACGTTTCGCGCCAACTTCTCTCTCTTGATTATAAAGCGGATATTTTATTCCTATTTTTACACTTAAAATAATCAGTTGCTATCTTCATTAGATCATCGAAGTATGCTATGTATTGTCTGTGTGATATATTGACTTTACCTTTTCACCTCTGTTAACTTTTGTGTATAGTCAATAGTAATTTGTGTGTCGTAATCTAGGTAAAATGTATAAGATTACCAATAGGTGTACCAGTTTCCCATCTGTCCCCTCCCTCACAAACACACTACTCCCTCTTTCTCTCTCTCTCCCTTTCCCCCTCCCCCACCTCTCTCTCTTCTCTCTCTCTCTCTCTCTCTCTCTCTCTCTCTCTCTCTCTCACTCTCACTACGCCCCTTTATTTTCATTGTGCTCCTTATCTTCCTTACCCTCTCCTTGTTTTACCTTCTCCATCTCTTACTCCTTCATTCCAGTCTCCTATAATAATACTTCTTTATCATGTTTATGACGAATGATAGGGGATTAATTGGATATTTTCCCCTATCTTCCAAGTCCTCTTCGTCTGTGATTGTCAATACATGACGCAGTGGTGTGAGAGTAAAAGAGAAGACGGTGGAAGACTCAAGATAAATACCCAGGCAAGCTGCTTATTCCTGCTGGGCTACACCCCCGATGTTCACTCGACCATCTCTGCTCCAGTCATCCCGACCAGCTGTACACTGATTACTACTACACACGATGTATTTATTGGAAAAGGATGGTGGGGAGATGGACAAAAAAAAAAAAAAATTGGCACAAAACTGACAGACAGACCTAAGATAAACATTGGGATGGAGAAAGGGCTGTGTTGTGGTCAACCATCCTACAGCTTTGGTGCGATTATTTTAATGAATAACACACAAAACCACAATATAAAAAAATTTAAGAAAAACTTTTAAGATTATCGCATTTGTATTATACGAACGTGTGCATGCGCACGAAGGACGCACTATATAGCCCAGGATTGTGTGAAACCGCGTCCGCACTCGCTGAGGACAGAATTTAGAAGAACATGAATTATTATTTTACGCATGAATGCTCTTCCTTTAAGAAGGTCATCTCCAAGGAGTAGCTGTTTTAACCTTTGGTTTTACATCGCTTTATTTGTATATGGTCGTGTGTCACATATTGGGGTATAGTAAAAGGGCGGAGGCGTTACATTTTTTATGAAAAAATGCCACATTTTTTGACATAGCATGAAAACCATGTATAGTCATGAGCTGTGCAATGTCTCATATTGTAGATAATTAATTAGGCTACATGTTTGTGAAGTTTTATCTTTGTCCTGCTAATAGTTTTAGTACAAATATAATTTGAGTGGAGTAGGGTAGGGGGCGGAGGAGCCTACGGTGGAGGAGCCTACGGTGGAGGCATGTGTTAAAGCATAGGGATTTTGCATTTTTGTAACTTTCTTATTCTTTCTTGCCTTATATTTTTGCATACAATCAGTCTTATTGGTTGGTTGATATATCATTCTTTTCAGAATTTAACTGGCTATAAATAAACAAGTCACAGATTGTTTGAAAATTCTGTTAATTAATTTTAATTACTTAATTGATCAATTAAAACATACTTCATGCATGCACCCTCATACACAATGCATTGCAGGTACCAAATATTGCAACAAAATATCCCTTAAAAAATTGATACGTGGTAATCTCAAATGAAAGGACAAAACAATGGCAGATTTGAAATCGTTGATGAATCCCCTTTCCAAAAATACCCATTTTGTGAAGAATGACCCAGTAGTTCCTGAGATAGGCCTATAGGGGTTAAAAGGTAGGCGACCACGCCCCTTTTTTTAGAAAATCTCGAAATTATGTGGACCGTATCTCCTGAACCCCTCACCCGATTGACTTGAAATTTAAAATTTGGGGTTGTGGGATGACTCTCAAGAAGTACACCAAGTTTTAGCAAAATCGGAAATTGTATTTTGGGTGATTTGGCATGGAATGACCATTTAGTAATTGAATGGCATTGCATTAAAATGGTAATACCTTTTTTTTTAACACCCTGTACATGCAATTTTATGTGTGTTTTTTCCTTTTCTTTGCATGTATGTAAAGACAGAGTTGAGTTGAAACATTTTTCTTGCAATAAACATTGTTTACATAGTAAAACATATGTAGAAGAAAGGGTTTACGTCACTTTGTCACTACATTTGTTTTCCTTTTTTTGGACACCTTGTAGTGCGGTTGGACAAAATAATTTTGTGTTACATGTTTACATTTTTTTAAAGCATAGGGTCGTATTAACACAGCCCAAGTTGATTCATTTCAATTGGTGCAAGGAATAAGAAATTACTGACCATAGAAATGGTGGCACTTTTTAAACCATTTTTTCTTGCATCACCCTGTATAGCTTTTAATACACACCATGTACAGGTAAAAAAGAATGTTAATCTTCTTCCTTACAATCTAAGCTTTCAAAATATATACACTTTTATACAGGTCTGATTCACTATAAAGCAACTAAAGACATTTGATTGTGACAATGCGTATTTCTCGAACTTTTTGAACATGTAAGCATTTTGCCCCCAACTCATGACACACGACCATATACTATTTTATTTTTCACGACATGTTCAGTGCATTAAAAAAAAGAACATAAAACACACAACACACACGCACAAAAAAAAAGGTATTTAAAAAAAAAAGATAAAGGGTATAGGCCTAAATTTATGTCGACCAGTCGATCTGCAAATTTAACAATTTGCAGATAATTTTGTAATCACCTTGTTACAAGAGCTTCAATCAAAATACACCCATAACTCAGACAAAATTATTATAACGATAATGTTTATATATGTTTATATTTTTTTATTCCATTAAAAATATATGGTAGGCCTAAATAACTAGAATATAAAATATATTGTTCTAAATTATAATCTTTGAAGCGAAATGATAGACTTCAAGTTTAGAATGTATGCAATCAGTAGCGGATAGTTGGTTTTGAGCTTAGTAATTAAGACTTCAATTTGAAGTAAGAAATTTTGTTTAGAAAAGGTTTGGGGGCCTACCTATAGGTTTCTTTTGTGCGAGGCCAACTTAAATC
This sequence comes from Paracentrotus lividus, assembly GCA_940671915.1. Lineage (NCBI taxonomy): Eukaryota > Metazoa > Echinodermata > Echinoidea > Camarodonta > Echinidae > Paracentrotus > Paracentrotus lividus. Next base: position 18,556,482 of record CALNVZ010003428.1, on the reverse strand, counting down.
AATCAATTTTATTTGCCTAGAGTCTTGATTTATGTTATTGGCCAATATAGTCCCAAGCATTTTTTTAAATTTTTTTATTTATATTCTTTAATTAGGCCTATGTCAGCTGGAACATGCATTTTTCAACTATGTCTATCATGTCTATGTTTTTATTTCATTACAATTTACTTGTAACATTTTATGTGTATCAGTTATTTCACATATCATTTATCAAAGCAATTTGTGCTTGATTGATTTATCAATAAATGCAGAAACGTCTGCTTTTTTAAAAGATCTTTAAAATAGCAGAGTTAAGGGATCTTTTGCTTACGACGCTTGAAATTTTAACGCGCTCAAAGTGTGTAATAGTAAAACATGAACGTGCGGAAGCGGCATTAAAATACGACTCGAATCTTTTTCCCAATTTTGTTCTTGTCTTAATCAAACCTCCAAATTACTTCTGCGATTGACAGGCAAAGAAACAGTACACGCTTGACCTGGTCAAGTTTAGATGACCAGTGGCTTGAGTTAAAGTGACCAGGCGATCTGATGGGTCCTATAATAGCCCCGGGGGTTCCACGTCTGTCCCATAAATGACTGAATTGAAAGGGGAGGAGAAAGGAAAAATTAAGAGCAATATTAATATTGAATAGTTCTTGTTTTTTAATTTTTGGTTGAGAGATTGATTTGATGATAGTGGAGGGCGGAGGAGAGGGGTTGTATACCTCCCCGATTGATGGGGTTGTGTGTGTGGAACTAATATGCGCATGCTGCTCTTGACCACACAGTGCCCAGAAAAAAATATATATTGTGATCGAAATAAGTTGTGTAAGATATAAAAGTTCACGTTCACCTCTTCAAAGGTTAAGAAAGTGGTTTAGAAAGCAAGGGATGTGATATGATGGATTTAGGCCTTCATGATCAGGGGTTGGTCTAGCCAGGAACATTGCGCTCTCTGCATGCAATCGCCCAAAATCTTACTTTCGTCGGACTCTTTTCGAATCTCAGTCATTTCTTTCAGAGAGTAAAGCTTTAGAGTGAAATGAACGTCTGTTAATAGAATACAATTCACTAAAACACTATACAAGTAACTTAGCTTCTTAGAATCGCACGTTCATGCCTCAAAAAAAAGAAAGAGCGAGAAATTATCAAATTACCGTGTGATGGGTATTGTGTAGATGCATTGAATTGATTGATTTTTCATAATTAATCCTATAAACTTCCTTAGTCATAACAAAGATCAAAACAAAACATTTTGGACAATGTTTAGGGAAGATGACCAGAAGAAAACTTCCTCAGAAATCTTTTAGGCCACCCTGTACTACAAGCCACTGGACATTGGCGATTAGTGCACGGGTCAGTTGAAATATGGAGGCAATTGAAATCCAAATAAAAATAATTGAAGCTGTTAATTTTTTATCGAAATAGTGGATGGTACGCCTCACTTCTCCTTCACACTCGCTGCTTATTAGTATAGCAATGGTAAATAATTATAATGGTTTTAGTTCTCCTCCCCTTCATATTTTTATGCACTCTTTGTCTAGTGTTTCTGTTTTTGCTCATATCTAGAAATAAAAGAGCTCAGTAAGAACACAGTAAGTGCTAAATGGTATGGCAGCGATTAAACCCAGTAAAAGCATCTGCTACATAATAATTTTTGTTTAAAAAAATTAATAAATTAATTAAATCATCAAATTTGAGATTTTCTATATGCTTCATGATGGACATAATCGTCACAACCTCCTAAGTTTAACACACTTATCTGAAGTTATCATTTTTAGTCATCTGAACTATTGGTAAAAAAACCTAGACTTGTATTTGGTCATGTTGAAACGTGAGTGACACGACATTTGGACTGATAGAAGGGCGCATATCTTTGCACTTGTAGGTTATGAATGAATCATGACTACCATATTATGTATAATGTAGGAGTGGCATGTGTCATTACCAGTTGGATTTGAATTTTACATTTGGTCCTGGAAATTATGATTAAAAAACAGTGCGTGAGTGACACAACAAAAAAAAGACATGGGTTTCTGACCATCATTGGTTATGGTTGGATTTGTGCCCAAGTAGATCCCTAAGGGTACCATAAGTGCTGGTATATGTACATGAATAGTGTACCTCTGTGACATTTATTTTATTTTTCAATCATTCCCTCTCCGTGGAAAATGGTCCATCTCTATGTGTCGTGAGTGACACGACATCCAAAACGTGAGTGACACGACCAGTGCCTTAAATGCAACAATTCAAGTAAATAACTAGGTCGAAATTACCTGTGTGCACATGCCATGTTAGAGTAGTCCATGATAATTATTTTAAGCAAAAAAATCTGAAAAAAAGTGACTAGATATAAGAATAAGAGGCATTTAAAGCACCATAGTCCCATATGTGCAAATCCCTGTTTCATCAATTATTCAGCGTAAGAAAACTGGATCACATAATGTTGGAACTTAAATAATTGGTTGTATTGTAAAGAAGCCTTTGTGTTGATTTCAAATTCTAATTTGCATTTTCAAAGGCACAGCGCCACATTGAAATTTCAGCTAGATGTCTCACTTAGTTTGAATATGACCATTTATGCTTTACTTTTATTTTTATTTTTTTGTAATTTTTTTACACTGAAATTTCAAAATGTGATAGATCTTTGTTAGGTTCATTCATAATTACGAGGTGAACAGGGAAGTGCACTGTGAGGAAGTATAAAGAGATAAAGAAGAAGCATATATAAGAATCTGCATCGGGAAGTTGCAAGGATATGAGAAAAGAAAAGACGCATTTAAGAATAAAAGCAAACGTAAAGAGGTTTTTTTTAAAAAACAGTAAAGGAAGTGGAGATATGAAAAGACGACGAGTGGGGAAACATATCCAACTACTCAGCAAGTCCTCTCAAAACGTCTCACCTGAATGCTATATCAGATCATTGTATCAATCTCAAGCTGACAGCCAACCATCAGAATAACAATTTACCTAGGCATTTTGTTACCTGAGCTTCCAAATGAATTCTCTTGGAACGAAAAGAGACAAGGTAGAAGATGGGCATCACCAGTGGTCATCGACGGGTCAGAGTGGTGGTCAGCTTGGGTTTCCAATTTAGAAATATTAGGTTTCTGGTCTAGATGTGGATTGACCACTTGTCAAACAATGTCCAGTAAGATAGAGAGAAAGAGAAAAAACAGATAGAAGTAGACAGAGAGAGAGAGAGAGAAAGAGACAGAGAGAGAGAGAGACAGAGAGACAGAGACAGAGTGAGGGAGAGAGAGAGAGAGACAGAGAAAGACAGAGAGAGAGAGACAAAGAGACAGAGACAGAGACAGAGTGAGGGAGAAGGTGCGAGTGAAGGAGGAGAGAATGAGAAAGACAAGGACTAATTGCCAACGAGATATCCAAAAAGAAAGAGAGAAAGCAAAAGATAGAGATGGGAGAGAGAGAGAGAGAGAGAGAGAGAGAGAGAGAGAGAGAGAGGGGGGGAGTGAGAGAAAATGAAAAAACAAAAGAGAGAGAGACAAGTTTCAACGAAATATCAAAAAAAAGAAAGAGAGAAAACGAGATAGAGAGAGAGGTAGAAAGGGAGGGAGGGAGAGAGAAAGAAAGAAAGAAAGGGCAATGAGAAAGATGGCGAAACAAAAGAAGAAGAGGTGTCCTCCAAGCGATTCGCTTTTTGACGATAGGAAATCGAGAGAGAAGTTCTCTCTATAATTAGCACCCACTAGCTTGAGGAAGGGGCCGAGGTACACAATATTGGTGTGAGCAAAACGATGGAAAATATTTCTACTCAATACTTCCATGACTTCCTTTGCTTGTTGTTAGCCATCCCGGTCATGGTACAGACTGAGGTCTCGTAACCGGAAAGAATCCGGGTTCGAACCCCAAGCCGATGTACTAGTGTCAGTTTGGTTAGGCATGGGTCTACATTGAAAGTCCCTTGGATATGAGGTAAAGACATGACTTGTGTTCCCTTATTTCTTACTTACTAGCATTTCATTTTTTTTTTTTAATCTTAGTAGTCAGGTAAAGCAAGCAATCGGGGAGTGCTTATTACACATAGAATTTATTTTAAAACAAGTCAGAGACATTGGATTTGAATTCAGAAATAGTTGTAATAATATCTCCTGTATTTTCACAAACGGAAATATACATGTATAGGACTAAAAACGTTTAGTCAGTGAACTCTTCGATTACTTTTACTACTGGGTTCTGAACTGATGTTGTCTTGATTTTTGTTAGGGGGTTGATATACTGTAAGTGACGAAAAAGGGTATGTACGCAACTTCAATTTCCATTATATCTACGTTTATTAAACGTGAATATCTTATAATCAATGCATATCATTATCCTTTGTATTATGTTTATGAAAAGCGTTATTCTAACACTTTGAAATTCACTCTATAATCATTCAATTATATAATCAATAACTTAATAATATAATCGTTAATTTGTAAGAAGAATACACAAAAAAAAGTTCAACCTTGCACCCATAAAATGTCACACTGGAAGCACATTTAAAGGTGCAGTTTAAACTGGGAATAAGATGTTACCAGATAAATGGTCTGCACCTTTAAACAATGTGAGAAGTGCGAAGTTAAATAAAAAAATTCTTTGTGTGTACAAAGCAACCAATATTGAAAAGATGATATGTGATATCTGATGACATAATAGTACAATATAAATCAAAGCTTAATAAATCAAAGTTAAATAAAAAAATTCTTTGTGTGTACAAAGCAACCAATATTGAAAGGATGATGTGATATCTGATAAATGAGATAATAGTACAATATAAATCAAAGCTTTTGACAATTAATGCTTCATTTGCGGCTTATATTTTCAATGACATGAAAAAATAGAGGCAAGTTTCAATATGCAACAATGCAAAACTTGACATTTACGCATGATTGTTCAGCTGAGCTTCTCATTTGTCACGTAAAACGCTATTTTAAACATCATTATAATTATTGTTATCGTAACAACACATAATATTGTTCATTATGTGGCTAAAATATGATTTAATGAGGATAGTGACATCTTTGTTGATTTAATCTTAAATGACGAGTCCGTTGACGTATATCAATTATAATATTCCATTACATAAACAATGACAAACATCTTGGAATTCAAACCGCATAAATATATATTTCACTTCTCTGTACACATTACCCTTCTAATTACGTCATGATTTTATTTCTATCTTTATTTGATTTCCTTGTTGAAATCAGTAAGGGTAGAATAAAAATACATAAATAATCGAATTGAAGAAAGCTTTGTAGATTTTTTCAACATTTGAAATGAAGAGAAATTCTCAATCGATCGGGAGTATATAATATTTATAAAATATTCCATTGGTAAATAGTTTTAAACTAAGTTTGAATGAATGAATTTGCTACTCTATACATTCCAAGTCGGACGGTATAAAGCATTTCCGTTTGAGTTGGTTCAAGTTCAGCTTGTCTGAGGTAAGCCTGATTTTCCCTCAGTCATGTAAATATAAATATGCAGGCTGAATATTTCCAGTCGTTTTCAATCAACGCACAATGGATTCAACGTACCCAGGTTCAAAACTCAGGTATGTCTTTCGGATGGTGATGACGACTCACATTTTCCCGTGTGTATAATAGGACCATTCTTTTATTCACTTTCTGAATTAAATGCTTGCTTGTTAGAGTGGATTTCAATAATTTTGAGCACTTTCACTCTGACTCTTAGATTCATAGATTCAAAGAGTATTTTCAGCGATGAAAACTGAACATAAAGCGGACACGAAATGTTTGTTTAAATTCGTGAGAATGAAAAGTCTGTAAATCAATGTACTACTTGACTCGGACATTCTATGTTTGTTTAAATACGTGAGAAAGAACAAAATCTCTCAGGATTTTCACGACCCTAAATCTTAATCATTTATTTAAGTTGATCTTTCCAAACCACGTTAGATTTCCTGTCAAGAAACGCGAGCATATCTCTTACCGGGTTTTCCTGCCTCAGGAAACACAATCCAAGCTTCAATAAACATCAAATCAAAATATCTATTTCTTTCCTCAATTTTCTTTTTGCATAAACAATCGTGACCCGCTGACCGTGATAATTATATAGGAGCTTCAGTCATAATCATAATAGAGACATTCTGGTTTGACGTGGAATATGATAGAGTTAGTTCAATTTTTGAGTGACATAAATCCTAGAGTTGTTTGTTGATGTTACCAAAAGATTCCTTATCATTTTCATTTTCACCCTTCTTTTTCTTTCTTTCTTTCT
>CALNVZ010003428.1:18508180-18542630 GCA_940671915.1 Paracentrotus lividus | reverse complement strand
ACAATCATTTTATTAACTTGGCTTACTTTTTTTAAGTCAAAACACACACACATGAAATTATATGTATACGAGGAACACTTTTGTTGTTTAAATTGCATTGAATGGCAAAATAACTTGGTATTCGGTGCAAATTTTAAATAAAAAAAAAAGGAAAAGAAAAAAAAAACGAACTTTAAGATCTATGCAATAGGGAAAAAACATGCAAACGTTAGGTTTATTGATGCTGATATTATGCATGAACACGTTTTCCGGCATAGTTCTTTTTTATTCCGGCATAGTTCTTTTTTAGTTATAGGATCCTCAAAATACGATTTCGTGTGTCATGTTTTGAATTCCTTCGTGCCTATCCCGTGAATTATTCATGAATCTGAGTTATTTATTTATTTATTTCTTTTTTTCAATGTCCTACCGTGTATCTGGTATTCTTAACTTATGATGCATCCCTAAAAAAACAAAAAACAACAAAAAAAAAAAAAACAATACAAAAATCATTGAAGTGTGATGGCTTCCAGGGGACAGCCATTGATATCAACCTTGATATCTCCTTGCTTCAACCATTTCAAGTGGTAATTAAGAGTGGTGATAATCAATTATCTGCAACTATGCTCGAGGTTTTTTTTTTTTTTTTTTCTTATGAATACTGAACTTGTTCGAATACTTCTTCTTGAATATTCATGTGCCACAACGCAGTTACAACTATTGTACCATTAACCAATTACTGGATTGCATTCCTTCTTGCCACACATGGTTTCTTTCTCCTTTCACAAAGGCCTAAAGATCTTTATTTATCCAGCAATTGTATACCGCTACCATGTTCTGTGTAATATGCTAGGCCGAATTTCTCGTTTGCACATCTCATGTTCATTTGCAACCCCACTCTGATGGCAAACATAAAGAGGTATTGTTTTATTGATATGCAAATGAATACTTTTCTACTTGGGGTCACTTACGTTGCCCCGAATCAATTTTACGACAATCAAGTTAAAATCCATTATAGAGTTATGCTGATGAGAATCTTGTTTTCCTCTAAAGTTGCATTTAAAGTTTCAATCAAAACACTTTTTTTATTACTATTTACTCTGGCATATTTCGTATCCACAGCTTAGTTAACTTTATCTAAGGTATATTTTCTTACCAACGTTGCGATTTCTATGTAATATTGTTAATCATATACTCCAAAAAAATTTTTTTGCTCGAAATATGTCCTGACCCCCATGGTCTGTGAATGAACAAGACCGCGACAACAACTTTGTTTCTATTTTTTTTTCTTTTCTTTACGAAATTCTTGAATTCCTTCGTGCCTATCCCATTCTTTTTTTGTTTAATATATACACCATATACTAGAACGATTTCCTAGGATTGCCTTAGCTGTGAATGCTTGCACTGTTGTCAATAAGAATTTGAATAAATTCTTATGTAAATACTAAAGCCGTTGTATTAAACGTTAGGTAATTATGCATTCAAATGCGGTATCTTTCTCACTCCCATTCAGATTTATTTAAAAAACTTGTAAAACGATCCACCGCACCCCTTCTATTGAGAGGGGATGGATTGTCGTTAATTGAACCTGTAGCAATTTGTCATCGATTAACAATCATTGTATTAACCATGTTAACATGGCCTACTTTTTAAAGTTTAAAAAACACACACATGAAATTAAAAGTATACGAGGAACACTTTTTTGTTTAAATTACATTGAATGGCAAAAAAAAAAAAACAAAACAAAACAAAAAAACAAAACAAATACAAAATATCGTTGAAAAACACTGAAAATATGCAAGTGTTATGCTTATTTGATGCATTATAATACGCATGAACACGTTTTCGGGCATACTTTACCGTCTTAGGTTTTAGGAGTTATAAGATCCTCAAAATACGATTTCGTGTGTCATGTTTTGATGGTGATAACCAATTATCTCTAATTATCCTCGAGGTTTCTTTCATGAATACTGAACTTGTTTGAAAACTTTCATGAATATTCATGTGCCACAACGCAGTTACAACTATTGTACCATTAACCAATTACTGGATTGCATTCCTTCTTGCCACACATGGTTTCTTTCTCCTTTCACAAAGGCCTAAAGATCTTTATTTATCCAGCAATTGTATACAGCTACCATGTTCTGTATAATATGCTAGGCCGAATTTCTCGTTTGCACATCTCATGTTCATTTGGAACCCCACTCTGATGGCAAACATAAAGATGTATTGTTTTATTGATATGCAAATGAAATACTTTTATACTTGGGGTCACTTTCGTTGCCCCGAATCAATTTTATGACAATCAAGTTAAAGTCCATTATATAGTTATGCAAATGAGAATCTTGTTTCCTCTAAAGTTGCATTTAGAGTTCCAATCAAATTTTGTAATTATTATTATTTACTCTGGCATATTTTGTATCCAAGGCATAGTTTATCTAAGGTATATTTTCTTACCAACATTGCGATTTCTGTGGCACATTGTTAATCATGTTAATCAGATACTTCAATTTTATTTTTGCTCGATATATGTCCTGACCCCCACGGGTCATTTCCTCCTAGCAATGACAACAACTTTGTTTTTATAAAAAATGAAAAAGATTTTGTACGTTTATCAAAATATGTCTATATGCCAAAGAGTGCCCATACTTTGTTTCGAATTTGTAATCCTTATGTTTTCCATGTGATTGACAAACCGGCACTCGAATCCTTATATCTTTATCTTGGCATCAACTTTGATATAGGCAAGAATACTTTTCTTTCAAATTAATTGTAACGGAATATAACTTGGTTTGCTTTGTTGTTTTATTTTATATTTTGGTGCCAAAGCAAGCCATACCAAGTCAATGTATATTCAATCATATTCACAGGAAATGTTGTCCATTTTGGTATCGATGATTTAGGAATTACGTGAACATGAATATGTTACTTGGTATATTCATTTGTGAATACTACAGCATTTATTGCATCATAGCTGGATGATATTATTGTTTGGCTTTTATCTAATGCCTGACTATAAAGTCGCACATTTTAATAGAAAGTCCCTAGATCTTAAGTTTACTACAAATATTATTTTAATTAATTTCAAAGAAAAAATTATCTGTGAATAATTGACTTAAGGCTAACATGTATTTTCATCAAATTGATAATTATTTCCAATTGCAATGCCAATTTACCCCCCTATTTTTTTTACTTGTCCTTCCAAAACAAGAGAAAATTAGCAACTGTTTTTAGCAGAATTTGCCACTCGCCCAGAGCGTGTCAGACCGTCACGCATACGTGAACATGTACACACACTCAACACAAAGTATTAGTTTTGCACCCTCAGCACTGTGCACGCACCGAGCACTCTCAATTCATTACATCGTATTGCAAAACCAAAATGTATGTACTTCTTTCATGAACTTGGACGATATTGATAATGAAGTATTCTCCCCCCACAGCAAATATTATACTGCCAGAGAATTTAATTCAGCTTTTAATACAACAAAACAAAACGATAAACCAAATAACTTTAGCTTAATGCACATAAACATCAGAAGCCTACAAAAAACTTTGATACTTTTAGCGAATTTTTAAATATATTAAATAAATTTCCCTTTTCTATAATAGGTATGACAGAGACATGGTTACATTCAACAACCCCTCCCATATTCGGTATTGATAATTATACACTTAACATACGATCGTACAAACGGTAAGGGAGGGTGGGGTCGCGTTTTATATCACAATGAATTGCATTATAAAGTTAGGTCTGATATTCAATTAGTCGATATTGAAACCCTATTTATAGAAATTATCGATGCTAATTATAGAAATAAAATAGTCGGTGTAATATACAGACCACCAAACAGCGTTGCTGATGTATTTTTAGATAAATTAGAAACTGTTTCGAAACTGTATCTCGTGAAAACAAGGATATTTACATCATGGCGATTTTAATAATAGATCTCTCCATGCCTCACAACCTCTTAGTCAACACTTAGTAACTTGATGTCATCATTTTATTTAAACCTCTCATTGATAACCTACGAGAAATACAAATGCAACACCACACATTATTGACAATATTTTCACAAATGAAGCAATACAAACAAAATGGAGTAATATTATACGATATCTCCGATCATTTACCCATTTTCACGATATATTTCAAGCACCAATCGATTACAAAAACAATCAAACAACAAACAACATCACTCGACGAAAAGAAACTAAGCGCAACATAGATTCACTTAAATAGATCTGAATGCAGAAAAAATGGCAAGATGTCTTAAATGAGCAAGATGTTAATAATTCATATGGAATATTCATAAACAAACTGCTTTATTACTAACAATAAAAATGTGCCTTTGACAAAAACACTGGAAAAAAAGAAATAAACAACCGTGGATCACTCAAGGAATAACAGTCTATATTACTCGTAATCGATTAATATAAAATATCACTTAATCACCTACATTGTGTACATCAAAACAAATACAAAACATATCGTAATAAATTAACTTCTGTTATCTCGTTAGCACGAAAAATCGTATTTTTCAGAGAAAATTGAAAACAATAAAGACAATATAAAAACATTATGGAATACGATAATGACATCCTAGGTAAGAAAAAAGATCTGAGACCATACATGAATTTTAGAAAACGGTGATTATATAAAAAGATCCTATATATCGCTGATGCATTCAACTCATTTTACTAACATTGGCCAAATCTAGGCCTCAAAAATTGTTATAATGATCATGATTTTTTCACATATTTAGATAATCATAAAGAACATTCACTATTCTTTAATCCTACAAATGTTAAAGAAATACTAGAAATTGTTCGATCTTTAAAATCCAGTAAATCTTGGCCATGACGGATAAGTGTTTATTTACTGACTAATATATTTCATGGCTGCTGCACTTGTGCATATTTTCAATCTGTCTCTTCCCGAGGCATTTTTCCCGAATCGCTAAGCTTGCCAAAATAATTCCAAATATATAAGTGACCGTGTCGAATAGTAATCTGCCCGATTTCTCTTTACCAAGCATTTCCAAATACTTGAAAAAATTGTTTACAATCGTTTATATTCCTTTTTGGACACAACAAATTATTAATCCCCAATCATACGGCTTCAGGAAATTATTTCGACTGATTATCATTTGTTCAACTTCATGACAAAATAATTATTCACTCTCAAAAAAAGAACACACTATTGGAGTTTTTATGGATTTATCGAAGGCGTTCGATCAATGGACCATAACTATTACTAAGTAAATTAAAGCATATGGAATCAGAGGGATCGTACTTTCTTGGTTCAAAGACTATTTGAATAATAGACGTCAATTTGTTATTTCAAATCCAAATCATTAATATAAGTCATGTGAAATGTGGAGTACCACAGGGTTAATCCAAGGCCCTTTATTATTTTTTAATATTATGAATGACATTGTAAACGCATCACCTATACTTACATATATCTTATCCGCAGATGACACTAACATATTCTATTCACATCCGAACTAAATATACTTGTCGCAACTCTCAATCAAGAATTAAAGAAGTATCATTATGGTTAAAGTCAAATAAACTCTCCCTTAACATTAATAAAAACAACTTTATGTACTTTAAGCATATTAATTTCTAAATACGTATTCGCGATAATATTTATATCAATGAATGCCACATTGAAAGAAACAATTTAGGTGTCTTGATCGATTCTAACGTAACATGGAAGTAGTCACATTCGTAATATTAACATGATAGTAGCAAAGCACAGGCATTTGTATAAATTAAAATATTATATCTCTCAAAGATCATTACTTTGCTTTATAACTCATTTATTTGTCACATATATCTTATTGTAACATAGTATGGGGAAACAGTAACAAAATAAAAATAGATTCATTATTGCGCCTTCAAAAGAAGCACTTCGCATTTGTTCTCACTCCCATTATCTCGCCATACCGATCCTTTATTTCATAATTTCAAAACATTGAAAATTTACGATATTCACACTTATCAAACTGCTATTTTTATGTACAAAACTTCTAACAATACTATACCAACACCTTTCCAAAATATTTTTATTACAACAGAGACATTCATTCAACCCCACACGACATTCATCTGACTTTCATTTAACAAATCCAAGACTAATTATTGCTCACAAAACAATACGTCATCATGGTCCTGATGTTTGGAACACATTACCTATTAATATTAAACATGCTAATCTCTTTTTTCCTTTAAAGTTTTGTTAAAGAGGTACTTTTATCTAAGTATCTGTAAAACTCGCACTTGCACTCGCACTCACACTCACTCACATCACTTTGCCTGTTTCCCTTTCCTTATATCTTTATTTCTTAGAAATATAAGTGACATCCCTGTTATAATATAGACTCGTTAATTTTAAATGGTTTTCATGTAGCCCCTCCCCTGGCTGCTATTCGTCAAGCATTTTGCTTATGATAGCTGGCCCCTGCATTTGAAGTATTAGATTTTGTTTTAAATCTATATGAATTATGTCTATTATCTATTGCTATTATGTTAATGTCACCATTTGTAATCTTATCAATTATTTTATATATTTTATGTATATGTATAATGATTAATGTGATATTATGTTTTCGAATCAATAAATGCAGAAACACCTGCTTAAAAAAAAAAAAAAAAAAAACTGTAATTTATTACGTATCATCCAAGTTTCATATCAGCTATACAAGCTTCCATACGAGTTCTCACATGAACCTCACTACGACGGTCAACGGGTAAATGACGTATACAACTGTGTGTCATCTGCATAAAGATGTACATTGATATTATACGACCTAGCGATGTCAGCAAAGTGGAGCTGGCATATATACTAAAAAAGGACGGTCCTAACACCGAACCCTGAGGCACACAATATTCAACTTCACATACAGAAGAGAGAATCATGTATTTTAAACTCTGTGTGATCTGAATTTAAATAGGAACACATCCACGACAATGCACAGCCTTCGACACCCCGTTCCTTGTAGATCATGACATATCACAATAATAATAGAGAAATAGACATTTCAAAATTGTCAAACAATTTAATAATAAATATAATACATTATATATGCAACTTACTATTTGATCTACATGCTTAGCAACTCAACCCAGAAGTAAAACAAACAACCGTCATGTGGTGTCCGGTATTCCCTACACAAAAAAAATGACTGACTGACACTTTTCAACACATTGCCACCCCAATACACAGGCTTTGTACAGTGCAAACACTCCATACACGTTTGGCCACCCTCACACATGTCCATAATGCATGAAATAGAGGTCATGCCCCAATTCTATTTTTTACACATCCATTCTTTAAAATGTCAATTTTTACATCAGGCCTTTTTTCAGGCTGCAAATTTCCTACCTTGACAGATTGTGGTAGTTTCTCGGAGATTTCTCACTTGTTGTTGTCGATACAGCATTCAACCTCCCAGACAGACCACCTGACCAACAGATGCCGGTATTTCAACTCAGTTGATCTTAATGTTGGCAGGCTAGGGCTGGACATGTGGTGACCGTCCGATATTCCCTACTGTCCGGTATTCCCTACATCTACCCTATAACAAGTTTATAACAAATCTTTCATCTTAAATAATCCTTTAAATTTAAATACTTCTCTAGATAGATAGATAGATAGATATATAGACAGATAGATAGATATATAGATATAGATAGACCGATATTCATCTTTCTTTCACATGTTACATATAATGTAGGGGAAGACATTACAAACATTTCAAACTTTACAAGGTTTATAATTGTTTAACCAATAAATAAAGTATGTTTAAAAAAAAATCAAACACAGATATAAAGTTAATTAATGGTAAAAGAAAGATAAGGAGACCTGGGTAAAAAAAAAAAAAAAAAAAAAAAAAAAAAAAAAAAAAAAAAAAAAAAAAAAAAAAAAAAAAAAAAAAAAAAAAAGCTTGTTGGGTGTAGGGTTCCCTCTCCACCAAACATTTTCAGTGGTACATTAAAATAAAATTTGTAATCAATGATTTTAGAATTGAGGGTTTGCTGGCCACAGGTTTTGATTATACAACTACAACATAACCCTTCCCACTATAATGTAGTAAACAATTAATTCGTTCTCAAAATATAAACATAAATCATAATTACAAATTTCACGTCATTCAGTACTACATGTTTAGTATCAACTTGAACTTCTAATTCCGCAGCAAAAGAACAAGAAAAAGAAAGAAAAGAAAGAAAAAAAAAAAACTATCGGATCAGACAACGATACTTTTCGATAGTTGTCATTTGATCGTCTACTCGGCAAACCAGCAGTGACAAGTGTAGTGGTAATTTTAGCGCGCGATAGACCAGCGTCCGATCAATCGGTACAAGAAAACGAGTTATGTAGTCTGTCACTCACAATCAAAATCTCATTTTGGCGGGCTGAGGAATGAAGTATTTAATTGTCGCCTGGTTTAGAGATTTGTTTCAATATGAATCAATCAAAATTTAGCCTCGTTGTTTCTTTCGTCCTCTCCAAATTTCCCCTTCATTTGAGTCCCTCCTTCTTCTTTCTCTCTCTCACGCTCTCTCTCTCTCTCTCTTCCTTCCCTGCTTCCTTAGTGTATTACTTATCAATTAATCCAGCAATAGTTCCATTTTTTAACAAAATATACAAGACTAGAATAGATGTACAGAAAAAAGAGAGACAGTTTTCATGATAATAATGACATATTGATATTGATTTATTGATTTCTCATATACCGTGTGCAATAAGTATTGTCACCCCCTATATCATGCTTGAATTAGACTTAGTACTTAGGGGAGTAATGATTTCGGCTTTGAGACAAATATACCAACTTAGCTGTTGAAATTACCTTTTGTATGATGTATAGATGAACTTTGTGTGATGTGTATAAGTAGAGCAATGCTGGTTTGAACTTTCATGCATGAATTTAGAGATCCCGAACCTCCTTGCGGACTTTGAAAAATGGTGGACAATAACGACAAGAGGAAGAAGGAAAGTACTGAGAGCGAAAGGAAATTAGCTAAAACTAGGAGAAAAGAAGGGAAACGAACAAAGAGATATCAAGTCTGCTTGGCAGGTCGAAAAGATGGGTTTAACGCTGTTGCTAGGTCCGGGGAGATGGGGTGAAGTATAAACATCGATCAGTTAGACCGTTTTTACTGGGTCAAGCTTAGAAAAATTGGCGAGATCGTGGGTCCAGCGTCATTGACCCCCCAGGGGGAAACTATTTCCGTTAAATTGCTTTGTTAGTTAATATTAATGTTAACTGATATATTATAAGTCAAAACGTTGTATTTATATCAATAAAATTCAGTCAAATAAAGATTTATACTGCATTTTTGTATCTTCCATGTAAGGGGCGACAATACTTATTGCACACGGTATATTTATACAAAATAGTCTGTTCATCATGAAACACAATGAAATGTTTATGATAACGCTATTGAAATATGTACAATTAAAACAATTATAATAAACTAATCTTCCACAGGGATCTTTCATTACCTTGATATCTAATCAAGCTAATGAAACTCCAAAAATTACCTTTGATATAGAGTGTATTTTGAGAAACGAGACATTTTACTTCAATAAGCGAATATCATTAAAAAAAACACCATAAACCATAATGTCGATATGAAACACCAATCATTCGCTCGTTCATTAAAGCAAGATCAATTTCAGATTTGTAGTAAATGCCATGTATTCTGCTTATATTTTCATTATAAACAGGCTTCAAATCAATCTAAAATAGTTCACTGACCGCTGGAAAAAAATCATTATGAAAAGGACAATTCATATTAATGAGAACAAACCAGATTCGAATACGACAACAACTGAATTATAATAGTTCTTAACACTGGCGACTGCATTGATTTTTTTTTCTTTTCTGGCAAATGACAAAGGTGAATGATAACTTCGTGGTATTCACTGCAATCACAAAAGGCTAATTAAAGACCGTACTATTTGCTTAAATGAAACTAGAATAGCTTTTGTTTTGTTTCCTACTACTACTGCACGATATCGATCTGGTCATTCGACGTAATCAAGAGCATAATGATATGACATTTCGTGATTGTGTTGATCATTAGCAGTGGGGTTTGATTCGTAAATTGTACAATGATCTCCAAAACGTAAAGAGGTAAAACCATCACAATGACCATGCAATGGTCATGCAACCGTTATATTGTATAGAATTATTGCAACATTTCATAATATTGCTTAATCTAAAATTAGTGTCGCTAAGATAGACATGCGAAAGTCACATTTGCAAAAAAAAAATGCAACTTCCAATCTCTGGCAAAGTACTTTCTATTTAATGTAACTCATAATACACTAAGTATGATTAAAGTGAAGCTTTATGTCAGTCGGCATCATAGCGTCAATGTGTATAGACATTGGATTGCAAAGGTTATTAATATTATATGATGTATGACAATGCAAAGTATCGGAGGATAAATAAGCCTGTCTCTGGATCAGATTTTATGAAAAGGATCATTATTCTCACGTAGATCCTGAATTAATTATACAATGAGAGCAATTGATATCAGAAGTAATTAGCGTTGTCTCCAAATGCATTTGACTCAAAGTCAAATTCTTTTCCCCCTGATCAACAAACTCAAATTTCAATGTGTGGGACACTCCTTTTTTTAAATTTGAAGGTCTCCACAAATAGATAAACTACAGCTCGTTTCTACGTTTTAACTACAATTATGATTATTTTCAAGTTTTATCGTGAAGGTATACCTAAAGCGAATAGTTACCAGGAGGTGACACTACCATAAAATCATAACTTTGAAATAGTAATCAACGTCTAAAGTTAAAGGTGAAAACGATAATATAAATAGAAAATGTTGTTTTAATGTTGAAATTGACCCCATATATTTGAGAACCAATATAACAAACCAAGCAAATCATTGTTAACACATATTCAAAAAAGGGAGAGAGTGAAGCTAAACCCTTTTACGCATATCGATTACTGTTATTATGACTGTCTATTTCGATTTATTTGAAATGCTATCTCGGTTTCTCTGTTTCCGGCTTTATATCGAATTCAAAGCGTTATCCATCGAAACACACGAATTTCTTGCATAATTTATCAGGGACGAGTTGGAATTCAGTGACTTATGACGAATTTATCACGACGACTTTGTTTTACCTCGAATTGACTCGAGTCGTATAAAATATGTCCATTAGCTGATTTCATGAATTTTTAATCAAGATTCATTTGTTTCGATCGGAGTGCAGTTCTACAATAGAACTGTGTCTAATGCACCTACAGTTCTGTTGCAATCATAAATTCTCCATGATATCTTTCCTATCCCATTACATTAATTTGACACGTCATGCATGTATACGTATAGACAATGTATAAATGTATAGGAATGAAACAAACATGTTTATAGTTTATGCTCTGTACTTTCTTATCACGACTAGTGGTGTAAATCGAAATCAGAAATGTATTTCTGTTTGGCCTTTTTTTCCTTTTTTTTTCCTTTTTTTTTTTTTTTTTGAGAGAGAGAGAGGCTAACTCAGTATGAAATTAAATTTTTGATGTTTAATCGGACCGTTCAACTAATGTCTATATGATTATTCATGTAAATGCATAGCGTGCAGTGAAAAATAAATGCAAGAATTGTATCACTAAATAAAAATGAGGAAAATAATATGATATGATATTTCAAAATCTATGCATCATATCAAAAGGAATGCATATAAAACGTAGAATATAGAGGGCACAAAATGAAATATAAATCATTAATTTTACACATCAGAGATGAGAGAGAAAGAGAGAGATAACGAAGGAGTAAGGAACATATAGAAAAAGAATAAGAGAGAGAGAAAAAGGGGGAGTGAGAGAAAGAGAGAGAGAGAAAACAAAAGAGTGAGGGGGACAGATAGAGATAGAGAGAGAGAGAAAAAAAAAGGACAGAGAGAGAGAGAGAGAGGGAGAGAGGGAGAGATAGAGAGAGAAAGAGAGGGAGGGATAGAGATATAAAATAAGATGTTTTGTTAAGAGATGAAAAGAGAGGGGTATAGATTGAACATAGCTTGGCGCCATTGGGATGGTTATTGGATGTAACTTGTTTCCAATACCAGCTCTCAATTAAACACGTGTATTACCAAATTACAAGTGACAAGGCGCGCCGAAATTAAGAATCATCAGCAATATCAGAAATGACTCGGTTTCATATTATCAGTCGAAAGATCCTAATTACATAACATGTAATTGATGAGATTCTTCATTGGATTCTATGGTTTCAAACATAAGAAACATTTCGCTAATTAGATACCCGATGTACATGATTAGCCAAGCTTGAATGTTCACCAAGTCAGTTTATCTCATGTCTCTTCCTTTCTCCATAATTATCTTTCTCTCCCCAAAAAGTATCTTTTCTCTCTCTCTCTCCCTCCCCTCTCTCTCTCTCTCTCTCTCTATCTTCCTCTCTCTCTCTCCCCCCCTCTCTCTCTCTCTCTCTTTCTTTTCCATATATCTCTTACTAGAACTATCTCTCTTTCCATTATTGCGACCCTCTACCTCTTGATCTTATCCCCTCTCATATTTTAATTCTTGCTTCATAGCAAGAACAATAATTTACATATAAAATATTTTTAAAATTCCCAGCAATGAAATTTATAAATTTCAAAATCAATATTCCCATTTCAACGTGTTCTTAATTTCATTATTTTTTTTTGTATAATGCTGTTGTTGATGCCGTCATTGTTTATTTCATTTGTTAATGCTTTCTTTAACTCAACAGTCTTTTTCTATAGACCCCCACCGCCCCATAGTGGCGGCATCCTCTGTCTACAAATTTATAGTTGTCTCTCTCTCTCTCAACAGGATGTAGTGAATTTATATCATAACATATAATATGATGTAATTGTAGTAAGATATTTATGACGTTTTAAACGTTTCATTTAAGCTATGTCATTATCCTTTTCTTGAGCAAAGCATGTTCTACCTTATATATGATGAAATGCTCTTGCGTCTTTATAATGAATCAGGTAAACAAGACTAGGCAAGAGACATTGTTTCATGGAACAGAAAGTTCCCAATATTGGTATAATGAGAAAGCTGGAAATGATATGATATGATGATGATGATGATGATGATAATGATGGTCACGATAATGATGAAGAAGACGATGATGATGATGAACTTTTGATGATGATGGTGATGATCATGATGATGGTAATGATGATGATGGCGATAATGATAATGAAGATGATGATGATGATGAACTTTTGATGATGATGGTGATGATGGTGATGATGACGATGACGTCGACGATGATGATGACGTCGACGATGATGATGATGATGATGGCGGTGGTGATGGTAATAATATTGACGATAATGTTGAGAATGCTTATGATGATGATGACGATGCTTATGCACAATTATAATACTTGTATACATGATTTTGACACAGATTTAACATTCTGAATATTCTTTACATTTCTTTGAGAACTCCTTATTATTTAATTTTTTTTTTGTTACCCATAAACAGTTGCTAATATCTGATATTTTTATGCATCTTTGTCAATAAAAGATACCATACCTCCTACATGCAACACAAAGTACAAGGCAAGGTTAAGCAATATCTAATGATTTGAAAACATTATCCTGTATTCCTACGCACTATAGTGGCTCCACATTACAGTAAACATACCAAATTACACCTTTTATATTATTTTCCTTCGGTATGAAATAAGAGCTTTTTAATAACCATGAAAACCCGAAACTCTCTTCTCTGCAAATTTTAAGAAAGGTCAAGGGAATAAAAACCCAAATTATCCCATTAAATCGAAATTACGAGAAAAGAATAGCGCCGTTAAATAAATGATGGTAATATTTGAGAGTAATATTGATAAAAGGCTAACAAATTCCCTCACTCATAAGCCAATAAAGACCAAATCGTATTAGCGAGCAAAATAATGAAGATACGTATGTGAAGCATTTCTTCATCATGCTTACTTAATAAACCTTTATAGATACATTATTTTATTTAGACTGCTTTGTTTGAAGTTGCGGTATGTCAAAACATCCCAATAACTGTAAAAGGATGTTGGATTTAAGACTTCCTGTATAGACATATGCCATGCTATTTTCAAAACCTTAATTAAACAACAAAGTAAAGTAGTGAAACGATTGCCGTTACTTCTTAAATCCTTCAGAATGTCTAACTTTCTTTCTTTGTAACGTCATTGTGTTTAATCTAACGAAAATTATGATTGGGCAGATATACGAAGCTGAATACATCTTTCTTCTGGTTCTTTAAAAGGATTGAGTAACTTTTTGAAAGCTCGCAAAAATCTGAGCTGTGGTGCCCTATACGCTGTCAGTGCATGGAATAAAGTGTCATGAGGAAACCCTGAAAATTCCTTTCCCAGAGCACCATAACATGCTTAACAATAAAGTAAAAGTATAAGCAGTGAGATTTTCTGGGGGGCATTTCATCAAAGGACTTGTCGGACATTTTATCCGACAAATTTTCTCTTAACCAATCAGATGCAAGCATTTAAGTAGCTTGTAACAGTTTGTCGGATAAAACGTCCGACAAGTCCTTTGATGAAATGTCCCCCAGGTCTCGGAGACGTCTCCTCGGGTGAGATACCACCTGGGCAATTTATATTTTAAGTTATGTTGCCCCCCCCCCAAAAAAAAAAAAAAAAAAAAAAAAAAAAATCGGGGGGGGGGGGGGGCTCATCTTTTACGCCTTATCAGGATCCGTCACTGCAGCATGACCTTTAAAGAGGAGCCTAATTTTTCTAGTTTCATAATTCGATAAATAACTCCTTAACAATCGGGATGCGAATTTGACCTTTGGCACAATTATGATTTTGGGGATAAATATCAATTTCTTGACCACCAGGGTCTAGTTTAGCGAGGGAAATATTAACCGGATATTCATCTAATATTCTGTCTATTTCTCTCGGATATCTATAGTGACAACAACCAAACCCGGTCATACACAGATAACAAAATAAATGTCCTTTGAGGCATAAGGTACTGTCAATTTCAAAGAAGGTTTCATATAAGATGCAATCATTTCAACACACAAGAACATGTTCATGTACCGTAAAGTTGGCACAATATAAAATGACAATAGCATATTTTTTTTCACCACAATCTTTAATCAAAATATTGTACTAAGCTTTATACTATACGGAATTATTATATGAAATATTTTATTACCATTTCCTTTAATCATGATCGGATAATGTGATAATTTGGTTGTCAGTAAAAATAAAACAAAATCTCAGTATCGGTCAAAGAGAATGGTTTCATATAAGGAAAAATATCCTGTGTTGTCGGAGTATAAAAGTCATTCTGACGGAAAGAAAAACAAAACATTTGTTGATATAACATTGTTGATATAGGTTTAAAAAATGAAATTGATATGTAGTATTCAAAGAAATATATAGTGGAATATATTCATTAAACGGAATAAGCATGATACGATTAGAGTGGTCTTTAGATTAATTCAGAAACTTTTGCTTGTCTCGAGTGAGATCAAGACCTGAAAGAGACGATCCATTCAACCATGACAGGACGAATCGTCACGGCTGGTTGACAAGACTAATCCATCTTCATTACAACTGATAGTGTTGGTGTTGGGATGAGAGATAAAGAGAGAGAGAGAGAGAGAAGAGAGAGAGAGAGAGAGAGAGAGAGAGAGAGAGAGAGAGGGAGAGAGGAGAGAGGGAGGAGAATAGAGAGAGAGAGAGAGAGGGAGAGAGAGAGAGAGAGGAGAGAGAGAGGGAGGGGTGAAAGAGGGAGAGAAGAAAAATTTGAAATGTATAATGAGTAATAGGAGGAAGAGATGAATAGAAGAAGACAGCAAGGAGAGAAATGATTAAATAATAAAGGAAGATCGAGATAGAGAGGGAGAGACAATGGTGATGGAGAGACTTGCTTCGGATTTTTGTTTTATACAAAAAGAACAAAGGCGCAAGATTAAAATTTAACATGTAATATAAAAGAGGAAAATAAAGTATTAAAAGAACTTAAAGGGGGAAGATGAAAAATTAAAAACAAATGTATTAGAAAGGGAAAAAATAAAAATATGGACAGGACAGAAATCTTCGGAAAACAGGATTTAAGAACAAGATTAAAATCTGCCGATTATTCTTTAAGATTGATTTTTTTTTTAATTTTTAATATGCTATATACAGATGACAAAACCCAGTTATGAGTTCAATCTTTCTGTCAGTAAGCCTTTGATACGAAGTATTGCATACCTACTTGCTTTTTATTAATTCAAGACTTGACGGTGAACAAGGGACGAATTTGAATTGAATTATTGATTGGATTGCCATTGCAATTGGCTCCAGTAATTACAGTCGAATCTATACCTTCATCAATAATAATTAGGCCTGTAACTGTGCTTACGTGCAAGTTCATTATTTCATCTATACGACCAAACGCTCATGGTATTATTGTACTGCAATGGAATTTGAGTAGGATATTTACGGTATAACACTCATCATGCTCATATTTAATTGAATATGCACAATATCGACTGTATTAGTATTATGTTGTGATAACATTTGGGGAAGTTTCAAACAAATTGATTATTATTTAGTGTGTGAAAAAGTAAACATTTCCCATGTAATTTATATTATTTTCTACTTTTTTGTAATATATTACAGTATATCCTTATAAGACAAACTATATGTACAAGATTATTCTCTAATGTTGCAATTTCATTTTCTGTTGTTTTATGTGTTATCTTTCTCTCAATATTTTCATTGCCCATCTTTCTTTCTTTCTTTCTTTCTCCGTATCTATATGTTTTCTCCCACCCTCTCTCCAACTCGTTATAAGAATTTACTTCGAGAATGTACTATGTCAATCTTTGTTACTCCAGAGAAGAGTGCAACTGTTTACCATATTTTGTACATATATAAATCCTATATCAAATTATATGGAAAGTGTCACTTTATTCCATATTCCATATTCCATATTCCAAGTGATATACAAAAGTGCATTTTCTGACCTGCTCACGGTTGCTTCCAAAATTTGGGGGTGATTTTTTTTCTTCATTTAAAAAATTCCTATACTTGAAAATGGTGTGAATGATTATTGAATGTTCAGCTTTCCATACATGTACATATCCATGCATCCTACTTAAATGACCTCTATTCTCCTATCTCAATGAGTCCATATCGTTTTGTTTTCTATGCCTATTTGTCCTTTATTTTTTTTTCCCCTCTCTCTCTCTCTCTCTCTCTCTCTCTCTCTCTCCTGAATCCGCTTATTCCTCTTTCTTTCTTTCTTTCTTTCTCTCTATCTCTCTTTCGTTCTCTCTTCTCTCTATCCCTCTACTCCATCCATCCTCTGCCTTTTCCTGCTTCTTCTCTCTCTCTCTTCTCTCTCTCTCTCTCTCTCTCTCTCTCTCTCTCCCCCTATCTCTACTTCATTCATACTCCACCTTTTTCCTTTTTTATTCTTCTCTCTCTCTCTCTCTCTCTCTCTCTCTCTCTCTCTCTCTCTCTCTCTCTCTCTCTCTCTCCCTCTCCCTCTCCCTCTACTCCATCCATCTTCTGCCTTTTCTCTCTCTCTCTTTTTTTCCTCTCTCTCTCTTCGAGTTTCTCTCTAGTCTGTTTATCATGTCCAATGTTTGTAAGTATTTTATAGTGACATCTTACGGGCCGACATGTACAACTCATCGTTTTCCTAATTCATTTTAGAACCTCGTGTATGCATACAGCGAGGCGTAGGAAAGGTAATATGAACTTTGCCTTTAAAGGCCGTGTCCATTTTTTAATGAATAAAGTTTTTGATACATGCACCCAAGGTACAGGGTCAGAATTTACTCCTCTTAGGTATTTAATTAATCCTTTTAAACCTTTATTTTATTTCATAAGACGGTCTCTTTCCATCATTTCGCTTAAGAAGTTACATTTTTCTTATCAGATCTTTTATAAGACTAAATAAGTTCATTATATATTGTGTTTTTATGTACACTTAACATCTTCACCAACACCACATCGCTGATCAGATAAAGTATCGTATATTGATTGTCATGGTCCTCTTTTTGTTTCGTTTAGACAATTTCAATATTTTGACATGATGTTAATTAGTTAACATTATTATTTTAGCAAAGATTCCACATACCAAAGTTTCTCAAAATTTGTTTAGTTGTATCTAGGGAAAATTGAAAAACAAGCTTTAAAAAAATGCTTATGGATCATTAGTAGATGACAATGTCCATCACAGTGCATCCAAGTAGGTTTTCCCGCCAAACAAAGCGCGCGCTTTAAAAATGGACCCAATAGTGCATTTGAGGGATGCACCGTATGTCTGTCACAGTGCTTGAGCTATGCCCGTGCGTTTTCATATGAAGGCTACTCCACAATGTGGTGCTCACTCCGTCTCTAGTACAGCATGGTTTCCTCGCATCTCACGAGTGTGAAATAACTTATGGCGCGAGCATGCATTGTCGCACAAGCATCAAACGCCCGACCGCCCGGCGGAGGCCTGCTATCGCGATCACTACAAAACAAATTCGGCAATATTATTAATGTAGTGTCCCGTACAGGCTTATGGAATATTATTCCTAATGGCAGCGGCAGCTTGCAAATTTCTTTTTTCAAAAAAATATAAACTGTATGAGAAGTACGGCGAGATGGGTTTTGAATGCACTTTTGCTACATCTCGACAGTGCTGAGAAAGAGAGAGAGAGAGAGAGAGAAAGAGAGAGAGAGAGAGATAGTCGAAGGAGAAAATGATTATCGTGTGGGTGGTGAAGGTGAATCTGGTTTTGTTTCGACGATTCTCTGTTTATTCGTTTTTCAGTTTTCCAAAGGAAAGAACAAGAACAAGATAAGAAGGTATTCTTTCTTTCCATCTTCTTGTCTACGCTGTCACTTCGATTCACAAGACATACATTTTACAGGTCGCTCTTAATTAGCCCGGCAATATCAATACGATACAATGTTATTCGTTGATATTGAAATAGCACGCGATAATCACTTTGAATTAATCCCCTGCTATAATTACATTTAGATTACATGGGTTCAAAATATTTAATGTTTGATGATTCTTTCTCAAAATTGGCTCGGTGATGGCGTCTTCTTATGTACTGTATGTAATGGTTATGATTTAAGATTTTAAAAGTTTTTAGAGTTTTAACATTGTCGGGATTCATGTAATTGCCGGTTACTTTACAATTTTTGTCAACAAAACGTGTACTTTTGCATTATGATTTGTTTATTGTCACAGCGTGATGTCTGAAATGTTTTTAAAGTTGTTTTGATGTGCATTAAAAAAAAAAAGTTTATCCGCCGAGACGTGAAGATAAAACCCAAGCATTATTAGCCAGAGAGAGAAATGGGTAGAGAGAAGTTGCTAGAGAGAGGTAGAGAAAAAGAATAAAAGAAGGATAGGGGGAAGGGGGACATAATCATGCAGAGGGATGAAGTGAAAGGGGAAGGAGGGGGAGAGAGGGGGTGGGTGGGTGGAACAAGGACTCGTGAAGAGAATGCGAAGGAAAGAAAAGAGTGGAGAAGATATAAGTATAAATAGAAAGGGAGAGAGAGAGAGAGAGAGAGAGAGAGAGAGAGAGAGAGAGAGAGAGAGAGAGAGAGAGAGAGAGAGAGAGAGAGAGAGAGAGAGAGAGAGAGAGAGAGAGAGAAAGAGAGAAAGGGATAGATGGAAGAAATGAAGCAGGATCGGTTGAAAACTTTTTTTCGGACATGTTCACAGCATCGATGACGTCTCACAGACTTGTTCGGATATCATATTTTTAGGACAAGGCCGCATTCTGGAAACGCACTTGTGCAGACATACAAACACTTTACCGATTCCTTTCCGCCACGCCCTCCCAAAACTTCCGACCAATGACAAATGAGTTATCTCGTCACATGACACCACACTCGCTATAGTCTGAATGCTCCAGCCCTCAATGTTTTATCGCGCAGATTTGGATCATTTTGTATTTCACTCTCAAAATCAGATTACAAAATCATAATGATATGTGTTCGTACTTTCACGAGAAAAATAAATTTTAAATCGAGATTTATTTATAGAAAAAGTTATGGTATCGACGAATTATGTGGATGAATACAGTCAGATCTGAAAATCAGCCTTATACGTGAACATTGGATTAAATGTGCGAATGGATTTGACTGACGTCATAAGAAAAGTACACTTTTCAGGACATGCTACTTTTTTTGCCGATTGAAGTACAGGCTTTCCAGGCACTTATTCTAAAATATATAAATAAGTTCTTTACTTCATGTTTTTATTCAAATCTACAAATAGAGCAGAGCCGGTTTGCTTCTAGCATGTACACTATAGTCTCTTGCCAAAATTAGCATTTTGCTGGGTTTTTTCTTCTTTCTATTTTACCCTATCAATTTGAATTTGTAAGATACCATCACAATCCACCCTGTTTCTAAAACATCCCCTGGTGTGTAAATATGGTTTGGGGCTAGTTAGTAAAGGTCAGGTTTGTACGACTGTGTAATGGGGGTTAAGTGGTCGGTCTAGTTAACTTTGAACGGGGGTATACTGACACTTACACGCAAAAATTACGTTGATTTAGAAGCCAAGACAATTTTGCTATATAAAATAATATCAACGAACTCCCCCTAAAAAAGAGCCTCTTTATTGATGTCAAGGCCTATACTAACGGCATGAACGGGGGGGGTGGTATAGACACCAACACTTTATTGTAAATAGTCTTACTATTGACAGCCACTATGACTGATTAACTTACCCATGATCTGTATAATTTAGACTTCGTAGATGCATAACACCGTACATATACATGTTCATGTACAATTTGTATAAACAATATTATTTGTTTTTGTTCGTTTGAGGCACTTATTATTTTTTTCATGAAAAACAAGCCTGTCACTTCATCCTAAAACGGAAAATCTGACTTGATCTTTTTTTTTAAAGCGTCTTTTAAAAAAGGCAACATTTTGGATTCGAGAGAAAATGAAAAGGAAAAATGATTCAATTGATTTGTTTCTTGATTATCTAATTCATCAATTTCAATCCCTCAAGTAATGCAACTTATCATCATGCCCGACTATATCTTTGACGGAAAGGTAATGTTCATGTATAATACCATGATGCATATAACAATGTATGGCACAATAGAACAATCCTTATTCTACCAGGTGGTGGCGCTAATTAACTCACTGATTCGAGTATCCTGAAAAATAATTAACGAAACGGACTTTAACACATTTGACTAACATGGTCTTTTAAATTATTCATAATATATTCTTTGGCATGATTTGTTTAGGAAGTAAATTTGTAGGAGTGTAGCTGAAATTACAATATTCCCAAAATTTGCATGTGAGTTGTTTTCTTTAATTTTTAGGGAATCTTATCAGGTCAATTATTATAATTTTAGATTTGATTATGTATAGGCATATAGACTGAAACAAAATCTGAATCATATTTTTTTTTTTTGCATCCCCTTATTTGGTCGTATTAAACAAAACAAAACAAAAATTTGTGAGGTATCCCCACTATAGTGTATGTGAGTGTTACAGCTGCTACCCCGTCGTTAAACCGTGTACAAGCCTAGGGGTCATACCTATCACAAATATATCAAAACCAAATTCACGTCATCTGTTCCAAATATGATCATAGATTAATTCTCATTGATATTATGAAAATATTCCATTTCGGAATACATCAGAACTGATTTACAGTAATCAAGTTTCCTTCGTCTCCTCCTCTCTCCCCCTCTCTCCATTTCTTGTTGTTGCGTTTATTTCCGGCATATACGCGAAACCGTCGCAGGGGGTAAATTGAAAAGGAATGACTCTGCATAAAAGAAGAGGGATATCGAGCGAGCGACCTGCAGAAATCTGTTCAAATAATCATTTAGTAAAAATGATGAAAATGATTTAGATTGCTCTCTGTCGGGTAAAGGAATGCCCCAATGAAAAGAATTAAATGTGGGGAAGAGAGAGGGGAGAGTTCTGATTGAGGTAACCCGTTTTTCCAAGAAGGGTTCGACGGATAGGGGTTAGTTTGGGGGACTTCTTGGGGTGTATCTGAGCGGGGGAGCATCCTACAAGCACGGGTCTGGTGAAGAGGGAGGTAAACCATCACAGACATCTTCATGCTGTTGGGTGAGGAAAACAAATCTGAACTTGAAACTGAACTTTGCACTTTTGATATGATAGGTTATAAACAGGTCACGGGTACGAAAGACAAAGAAATAAACTCCGTTTAGGTATTTTCAAGCAATGATAAGACAATTAAAATTTAAATTTAAATGTAACTAATATGATTTCGAATGAATAGCACTGATAAAGTATTTCATGTATGTAAAATGTAGAAAAACGTGCTTTGTTTATTTTGCAACCTTGCACATTTTATTCTCATTATTTTCAAGGAAATACATTGCATGCTAAATCGAATAAAATAACGATTCTTTTTTTTTCATTTTTCATTTATTTTTTATTTCAACCATCATCAATAAACAAATTACAGTTAAAATCACATTTTTACAATTAACGTTATTAAATTGTGAGTGCGATCTTGTTTTAGAATCATTAACCACTAAACAGACTTCCTGAGATTGTATTTAAAAAAGCGGAATTGTAATTTCATATAAATTACACAATTTCATGTTTTGTTAAAAGCTTTAAACGATGGCATATGATTCAAATTACTGGCATTATTTGCTATTCAATGAGAGTAAATTAGACTATCATCTCCTCCTTGTATAAACAATGCACTGTACATGACAAAGTTTTATCAATAGGGTACATGCAGGTAATATGGGCCAGCAGGTAATATGGGCCACCTGAAGCAAATCATGTCGTGACCGTCGACCGGTGACCGGTGACCGGTGTGAACACCATAATGTTGTTCATATGAACTGTATACGAAAATGTGTCGTCGTGAGAGCATCTGATGCTGAAATTTCTCTGAGAAAATTGCTGAAAACCAACAAGGTAGATAAAACTTACGGCATTTTTTTACCCCGATGTAAAATTTGATATTTCACAGAATGTGATGTTGAAAGAGTGTTTGAGGGGGTAACCTCAATTGTTTGGTATATTTAGTAAGCTTATAGTTTCATTTTGATCATACTAGCGTGTACAGGTCAATTTGTTGTAGTGAAGGGGTGCTATGTGGCATTGCATGCTTGCCTGACACAGCAACATTAGTGCAGGTAATATGGGACATCCAAAATGGCGGAAATGATTCTGGTACTTAGTATTGGGATGAGACATCAATCTCTTTGCTACGATTTTTGGGGTATATTCACAGTATATAATTAATATAAATAACTTATTGTAGGCCTATATTGACTTGTACAATGAAAATAATATTTAAACAATATTTTAAAAAAAGAAATAATATAAAAAATACATAACAATGAAATATATAGTCAAAGGATTTACTGAAGGGTCTTATAATTTCAAATTTTATCTTAAAGTTAATGTTTTTCATCATTTTAAGCAAATTCCAGACATGGTAGAGTCATTGTAGTTTTTTAAACATACATTAAATACGTGTGCCCATATTATCTGCACATGCAGGTAATATGGGCACTTTGGTAATGACGTCAACATTTGAATATTGCAGACAGAGGGGTGGGTGATAATTTTTTTGCTTCACAATACAAATTAGAGTAGTAGTTATTGATTCATATAAACAAAGATTAGACTGTGTGTCATTTCATAATTTTATGCAAATTAGGCAAATGAGCTTAGGGGGCCCATATTGCCTGCATGTACCCTATTTCACTGGTGGAAAGTGCATGTACGATTCGTAAAATTATTGGCAACTGATTTTGTTTTCGTAAAACATGGCTGCTGCATTTTGCACGTATTTCTATTTCTTCCTTTTCGCCGAGGAGACAATAACGACAACTTGAGTTGTCCCTTTTCACTTGATCAAATTATGAAGGACGGCATCGGATAACACTTGCATTGTGCCAGAAATGACCATAATTTGAAAAACGAGATACGTTAAAAGATCTTGGAAGAGATAGAATAAACTGAAAATCGAATTCCAATTCAATCAGGGGATTCGCGTAGAATGGTGCAGGAATGATAAACTCTGCGGTATATTCAATTTGCCGCGATGGGGTGGAAAAAAAATCGAAGAAAATCACAGAAAAACGGGGAAACAAATTAGAAGGGAATTTATGAGAAGGACAACCAAATTAGAATCAAAATACGAGGAAAAGGTGGTGATAATAATAGGGTATAACATTACTAGGCATTGCACTTTCCCGCTCTGCTCAAATCAAATCAAACCCAACCGCCTCCACTCCCACACGTCTGTAGAAATGAAATAGAATTTCAAACGTAACACAGCTCCCCAAACTGTTACTGCAAACAAGTCGAAATGTGGCTCTTTTCGAACCATTTTCTTCCCTTACTTCATTTGTGTGACACCCTCTTCTTGTTCCCAAATCGTCCGATGAAGGATGGATAGAGAAAGAGAAGAGGAGGGGGAGGGGCAGAGATGGGGACGATACGAGACAAGAAGGGAAGAGGACTAAGAGAGGGAGAGAGAGAGATAGGGAGAGAGAGAAAAAAACACACACACACACACGCGTACAGAGAGAGAGAGAGAGAGAGAAAGACAGACAGAGACAGACAGACACACACACACACACACCAGAGGCGGCGGAACCAGGGGGCAGGGGGGGGGGGCACTGTGACCCCCCACTTTTTCATCCACCGTAAAAGTGCCCCTTTTCATTACTGAAAAGTGCCCCTTTTCTTAGCTAATAAAATGCCATTTTATACTAAAAAGGGGCACTGTTAATACAAAAATGTGCCCTTTTTACTCCATATGTCTTCTAAATTCCAAATTTTTGGCTCGCGCTACGCGCTCGCGGATATTTAGTAGGGTCTGTAATTCACAATTAACTCCAATTTTGAGCTAAAAATTTTCAGCTCACGCTTCGCGCTCGCAGATACTAGATAGGGTCGGTAATGCACAATAAACTCCATTTTTTAGTTTATATTTTTCAACTCGAGCTTTGCTATCGCAGATATTTAATAGGGTATATGATGCACAATTAACTCCAATTTTGAGCTCAAAATTTTGGCTTGCGCTTTCCGCTCGTAGATACTAAATAGGTTATATAATGCACAATAATATTGACTCAAATTTTCAGTTGAAAATTTTCAGCTCGCGCTTCGCGCTCGCGGATACTAAATAGGATCTAAGTGAACAATTATCTCAAAATTTTCGGCTCGCGCTTCGCGCTCGCATTCCTTTTGTTTATCATTAATCTATTAATAAAATACAAAGCCATTAAGATTTGTAAAAGCACAAATTTAAAGGCAAATTTTCTGCGCACCCCTACTCATCTAAATACTTTTCTCTTTGAGCCTCTGGTTTCTAGTGCCCTTTTTTTCAGAAAAAGTGACCCTTTTCCATCGTTGACCCCCCCCCCACTTTCAAATTTTTCCGGCCGCCTCTTGACACCACACACCAATATAACAACACACCCCTCACACACAACACACACACACAACAGCGCACCCACACACACACACACACACACATCACACACACACACACCACACACACACCCACACACGAGAAAGAGCAGAAAGAAAGAATGTTAGTTGTCCTACATTTAAATTGATCGCGGATGGAAAGTTGTGACGATGTCGTGACGACCAACACCTACAGGACATATATTTGGCGGTAACTAATTTCATTGTGGGCTTTGCTGTTCTTACAACTAGAGCATGAAGGGATACATAAGCAATGGAAACGGGAAAGAAAATCTGCCAAATATTGCTGGAAATTGTCACATATTATTTTGCATGCATAAAAACATATGTGTGAAAAATTGTAGGACATTTGTTTCATGAATATTGGCAAATTTAAATGTGTTTTTTTTCCCGTATAACTTAGCGAAAGGCTCAGCGCCTCCGCACCCGACAAGCGCGAGAAGAGCAAGACATTTTGATATATACTGAGATAGATAATTAGAGCAAAAGGCTATATTATAACGAGATACGAGAAATTCAAATTCCCAATCATCCTATAATTTACGATCCAAATGAAATTATTATTTGAGAAAGTGGAAAGGGCATAAAGAATGAAATTAACCAAATACATCATCTGTTGGTTTACCTAATATTTTACTAATAATTGGCATAAGTGAATTACAATTTACAGCAGATGAGCGAATCTAATACGTGTCGTAGGGTAAACAGCACCCATGAACTCGCCCATACCCGAATCAAACAGACGGTAAAAATTCACTTTGTTGCTATGGCAACAAGAAAATAAAGGTAAGTGTACTTTCTTGTAGGTTGAGTCTAGTTGGTCGCGCGTCACACGGATCGCGCACACGTTAATTTGCCCGCGAATTTAATCAGACATCGGTGTTTCGTTTACTTGAGATTCACTCGCATAGATCGATTTGAAAAACATTACCAACGATTTTTCCCCCCGTCTTTCTCCCTCTCTCTTCTGCTGAGATAAACCCCAAAACGAGGAAAATGACCTCTAGAATAAATTCGGTATTTAATCTCCTTAATGATGACACGTCATTATTCTAACTGACATGGTTTTGTTTGTTGCAATACGATTTGTCATCAAAAATGATAATTGCCATCCAACGGACTTGATTAGTATAGATAAATACAGTTGTTCAGGTTGTATATTTTGAAGCGGCGGTTGATTATGATATTGATGATTATTAGTCGAATATTGGATGTTAGCGAATCGTACATGTGGAGGAATTCAATTCGTTAATGATCATCATAATAATTTCCTATTTCTGATGGAGATGCTGATACAGTAGGATGACTGTCGCCGAGACGTTTCTTGATTTGCCATTCCCTGTTTCGGGATGGTTTCTGAAGGAAGAGTTGTAACATTGGTCGGGCAGTGAACTAAACCGAGAGTGCACAAAATAGAATAGTCAAAATTTACGTTTCGACTTGCATTTACTTTTTGGAACTACATGTACATTATTTCGTTATTTTTTTTTAAATTTTTTTCCTTCATATTCTTGTTTATCAAGTGTTTAGTAATGTATACATTATGTCTGTCCTATCTTTATGTGTTATATGATATGTTATATCCAAAACAAAATAGTTTTCTACTGAATTTGGTGAAAAGTGTATTCTTGCACCGACACAATGAAAAATGATAAAAGCCTACGAAACGGCTCATCCTTTTCTACTCACTGTAGACCAAATAAATCGAGGGGGTTGATATGAATTAACACCCCTCAAGCATGGTTTATAAGAATTGACACCCATGGTGTTTATTTCAACACTAATCTTTTTCCTGGTATATTGACATTCATTATGCATCCACAACCACAGGTGTTGATTTTAACAACTCAGTTTTTACAAATCAAATTTGAGTGGGCAAAAATAATAAATAAGAAATACTTGATATCGTGTGTATAAAGTGTTTAACAGAAACGGAAGAAATATAACAGACAATTAAAAACAAATTGTTTTAAATTCATCATTACTGAACATTTTGTATGCCTCAGGTGATAAGTCTCGACTTTTTTTTTCTTTTTTTTTTCTTAAAGATACAAAAACGGATCTCGAAAGAAATTGGATTATTGAGCTTTTGGAACCACATACCATGCATACTCTCTCAATTTAAACGAGTCAATTTCCACTCGTTCAAGGAGTTAAACGTTGGACAGCACGTATTTGAGTGGAAACCCACTCTGAGAGGAGTAAAAGTTGTTATTTGGATAACTAGTTTTTACTCTAAACAGAGCTAACATTTCTCTTCCACACTCGTTTTAGATTGAAATTTTACCACTCGAACACTTGATGTCCACCATTTCACTTCTTTCACTCCTTTTTTCACTCTTTCCACTCGTCTTAGGCCCAACATTATGAGAGTATAGAGCTATACAAGAAGAAAAGTCGAGCGTTAGACTAAAATTTAATCAAAATAGTTTCAGGAAGAAAAAAAAATGGAAATCATAAATTTACTGTTAAAGCAAAAATGAAAAGAAAAGAGCGGATGATCATCCACGTTCAAGTCTGCACGTACATGACGTATAAAAGCAATTTGACCGAGAACTCAGACGATTTTGCATTACAGAGTTTTCTCGTGTGATTTTGGTATCTTCTTCTCTTCTATCATCAGCGCGCCTAAAAGATCGCGGATATCATCCATATTTCCCACCCAAAATCCCGATATTTGATACCAACTACCTGCCATATTATTCTATTTATTGCTCAAACTGCAGCTATTTTGGGGAGAGGGAATGAGATTGTACAAAAGCCTGACAGAGGAAGGTGGAGATAAGTGAAGTTTAAATGTAGATATTTTAAACGCTCGAGCTTACGAATATGAATGATCAGGATCAAAATCATGAAAATAGGCAAATGTTGGTAGAAATTAATTAAAGCAAAATTTATAACATCGTAAGGAAGATTTTCCCTTAAAAATATTGTTGAGGAACTCTATTATAGAAACTGTCTTGATGATTGAAAGATTATCATTTTCCCATTTTATCTTTATGACTAATCTGACTAAATTCAGAACTTAATAGTGACAATTAAGAACAAGAAGACAAAGGCATATATAGAGTGCTCTCTTCCTTATTATTATTATTTCTATTTTTTTCTTTTAGTTTAGCATTTTCATTTTAAGCTGGGGAAATGTTAAGAGCATGTTCATGGTTTCCATACACCTTATTCATAAGATCTCACAAAATGTCTGGTAATTTTTGTAACTATTTTTAAAGATTTAATTTAATGCCTGAGATATTCAGACATGACGTTATTTAAATGAATTATCTCAAATATCAAATTTTAAAAGGGTTAATGAAACTTGTTGAACTTGTAATCCTTGTGTTCTATACCTTAATCAATAAACATGTACTTGTATTTTAGTAAAGAGCTTAATCACTTTTCACCAAAAAATCGTTGGAAATTTAATTTAACAAAACTCTATTGCAATGCAACCTTATCAAATAACCAATACAAGTTGAAAAATAATATTCCACCTTGAGATGGATAGGGTCACTGTACAGTGTCTGAAAAGAGACCAGCTAGACAAGATAAGAGATTAAAAAATGGCAAGGATGACATTGCTGAAATTAATTATAGAATAAGTGTGTCGTCACGGAATACGATACAGACAAAACAACACGAAAAGGTGTGCAAGAAGCAGGGGTGAAAAGTAGCAAATAAAAATACCGAAAGAGAGAAAGAACAACATTTTCTGTCTATTATTTCCAACGCAGAAACAACATCTTAGAGCGGGTAGGAAACTAGAAATCAGAAATGAGAGTGGGAACGGAAACAGTGGGATGGTGAAGATAATCCAGCCCGCTGCGTCCGGCCAAATCCATGATGACAAACCCGTTACGAGTGAGGACAGACGACTCGAAGAAAAAAGGTTACAAATCCACAGGGATATGGGACACATTTAATTGAAAAGAAGTGGGAACTATGATATTGAGTATTTTATGCCTCAAAAGTCGTTTTGCTGATGATACATTTTATGTTTTTCCCCGTTTTGACTCAATCCACTGTAGATGTTCTAAAAACATTTTGAAACTTGACACAAAACTGCTATTATAAAAAAAATAAAAAAAGTATCAGAAAAAAAGACGCGTTATACTTTTTCTGTTAAACATCCTCTAGAGTGCATATCATTAATAATAATAATTACGGTTATTTAGATATACACGAAAGTATCACAGCGCTTACAATATATCATTGTATTTCTTTCAAGAAGTATGATTGAAATGTTAATATCCATCCAAACATCTAATTGCTCCAAAAGGAGAGCTGTAAATCAAGGTAGGACAACTGGCGTGCGCCTCTATTTTCGTATGTTTAATTTCTTATTTTTATGTTGAGTATGAGGCTATTCATTGAAAAAAAATGTTAATATCTAAGAAAAACGCGCCATCCATTTTCAACAGTTGCCGTCTGCGCGCGCCCCGACCTTTCACAATTTGCCTGCCCCCACCCCAATTTTCATAATTGCCGGCTCGCTCCCCCCCCCTGCACTTTTCCAATTCCGGATCCCCTCTGATCAAGACGATCTGACATAAGTTTGTACAATTTTTTACAAGAACAGGAATGTCGAGCATAGATGTCTATAACAATCAGTTTTCCACCTAGTAAGGTCAAATGCAGCATAAAAGAATTAACATAGACAACGATTATGAAAGGATTTTCCACGTCCACTTGCCTTCATTTCGCACTTAGATTATGACTGCCTTTCTACGTGACACGCCACTCCAATACCTTTCCTTAAATTACCAAAGACATGAAAGAGAGCTAATTCGATTTCCATATTATACAACAGGTAGAAAGAAAAGCTGAATAATAAGTGCTCATCTTGTTCAATGTTTTTGTCATAAATACGTCCTCGAATGGTTGATTCCAACCGGAATAGAGCAGATAAGATTCAAAGACGGTCGGCTTTCAGTTCTAAATCCTCGGTGACATACGTGATCTCTACTTAAAAAGAAGAAAATAAGAACAAGAAATTGTCCCTCTTTTCGTTTTCTCACCATCGAGGGAAAGGGAGACTTTAAAGGAAATTTAGAGCTGTTTTATTTTGTTACATGTATTAATGTTCTGTAATTTGGAGATGGTGAGTGATTGTATCATTCAGTCATTTATATCCTTCAGTCTCAAGTTTCATTCTCTGGGAACAACTTGTTCAGTGGAAGCCTTTTATCTTGTAAGGTGTTCTATTAGTTCATGCTATTATTTGTATCGCTTATTTATATCAAACAAAAATATTATCAGCATGCGTGAACACAATCTGGAGGGATGAAATGTCATTATACTTTTTTTATTAACATTTTTTTCGTATGTCAGATATGTACATTATGTGTTATAAATATACACGATAACGTTAAAAAAAAAACTTCTCGATTATGATTTTACTTTTCCCTTCAAACAACTCTTATATACATTGTTCCTACTATCCTGATGTAAACCTTTGTTTGTCATGGTGAATGAATAAAATAATAAAAGAAAGAAAGGTTTGGTTCACAAAACATACAGAAGAAACAATGATCATCGTGTAATGGTCAATTTCAAATTATTCGGATAAAAATATATATATTATTAATTATGATTTATGTTAATGAGATAACACCCTTCTTAGATCACAGGTGATGATATATGGTTCACAGGTAACTCGGGTTATTATCATTCCGTCTGTAACCCCGCGGTCATTGAACTGGAGGGCTAATACCTCAGTGATCCAGCCCGGAGACCCAGGGGGAAATGGGGAGGGGGTTTCCGTCTAGCTGCCCGGAAAGAGCATATTTTAAGACCCTCAAAATCTACAAGAAGGACAACAAGGCAAGAAAGATTGAACACAGAAAGGTGGAAATCCCCAATATGAGTTTGAGGAGAAGACATCTTGACCGCAAACGATAAGGAGGATGACGAGGAGGATGATGAGGAGAGAAAGAAAGATGAAAGACATTCAAGGCTTGGGGCATATTTAGGAAGGTGGTGAAGTTCTTCAAGTAGAACTAGTGTTGAGGTCGTATTATGTATTGTTTCAATCACTTCAGGTGAAAAGAAGTAATACGGTGAGACAATTTGACATAAAATATTACTACGAGGAGTAAGCAACAACACTTTTCACATAATATTAGCTTATAATTATCAAAAAGCTTCTTTTTAAAAAAATAATTGTTCATCAAATAACTCATATATTAATGTTTTCTTTCTTTTCTTTATGATTTAATTGTATAATCTTTTGCTGAATATCATTATCATTTTAATTCGTATAAGCCTATAAATGTATATTAATCGGATAATTTTCAATATTAGTTTGCTTACTTTCCCATCATTATAAAAGATAAATACTTGCTATTTAAACAATTGATTAAGTATGCTGAACGAATTATTTGAATAATGATAAAAAAATTAAATGAGTAAATGACAATTCTAGTACTAGTATTTTAAAAAGTTTAAGAAAAAAAATCACGAAAAATACTTCTCTAGGGCAAGTCCAAAAAAGGCATCTTTCTTTTGGCTCACACCTCGAACAATTCATTTATACCCTCCCCCGATCACCCCCGCTGTCTTGGGGTAAAATCTCCGCCGTGCCAGCCCCGCTGAACAACTCTCAGCACCCGTACATAATTCATTCCACGTGCGAACGTGCAGGGGCAAATGAGAGGTGTTAAATGAGATTTCATTTCTCCTTTCAAAGGTGCCAAGGGATGGCTCTATAATGTAAGTGAAAAAATAACACTGTTATTTCTTCTCATCCTCTGCTTTCTTTGGAGTCATTTGCGAATTCGAGCAAATCAAAATGACCTCAGATGAGGCTCAGAAATTTGAGGAAAAATTTGTCGATAATTTGCACCATGTTATTAAATTTAGAAGGAACAAGCCCCTGTAGATAATGTAATAAGCGTTCATCCTCGTTCACTGAGCTCGCACTGGCAGGGTTGCGTTTTATGTCAAGTGTAAGATGGAAAAGGGGTCTAAAGAATTTAAGAAACTATCAAACTTTTGAACTCTATAATCAAGCACCAACCAAGACTTTTCAATGAAATCCTATTTTTAATCGTTTATAAATTATATAAGAAAATGATGCTTAACCCGTGCTGTGGTGCAATGGAAACCTTGTGGGGGAAAAAAAGAGGGAGGGAGGGTGAAGACTTTACCCAACTCGACCCCTTCAGAGTAAAACACTGATAATGTGGTGATCGGGATTATTTCCATTTTGGAAAATCCTTTTAAAATATCAAGGACCTTTAATGGAAATATTGCTGTACTCGTCACATTATATCGATTATGTCCGGCATACCTCTATGCACCCTCGTCTGGTTTGAAGTCATGCTGGTGAACCCCGAAATAAATCAATAAGCCCACCCCATCCCCCCCCCGCCCCCGGCCCTCACACACTGTCTCGTGTATATGAAAGCTGCTCTGACATGAAGGTTCGAATGCCAGAGAGAACGACCAACCATGTTTTATTTTCAATTCTCAGAATTTCCCCTCCAGAGCTGATACCAGTGTTCAAACCAAAAACGAGGATTATTTTTTTCTTTTAATTTGATATTTATATTTAATTATAAACTAATACAAATACAAGATGTTAATATTTTGTAAGTAGAGTAATGAGCATGGATAATAAAATTAAAAAAAAAAAAAAAAAAATCAGTAATTCTAAAAAAGTATAATTCCATGTTGTTTCTTTAAGAAGCGAATCATAATAGCTACGTAACGTTACATTGTAGCAAACCCTGACTTTTATTCTGCTAATAACCACATATTAATGGGCGGAGAAGTATAAAGCAAAGGAATTGAATGCATTGTGAAAAAAATCGATCGTACAGGCTTGCAAAGGAAAAGAAAATCGGTCGTCGAACACAAAGTTCCAATGGCGACGAGAGGGGGCGTACTTTTATTAGCTTTTCCGGTGTTCCTTGGAAATATTCTATTGTACTTGTAAAAGTTTGTGCTTGCCTGTTAACAGTTTTAGGCAATTTTATGAAATAATGTAACGACAACAATCAGAATTTCAAGTGAGTATCTTGAAGTAGTAAGTGATCTTATCTCCTGAAGTGGTATCGGTGTAATTTGGAAAGGCTTCGTTAATTGATATGCATATCACATAAGTAAAATTAAAATACAAAATGAAAAGAAAAACAAAAAAGAAAGAAAAAAAAGGTCATCTTTCATAATGATTTTGAATTAATAAAAAGACAATTCCATGAATGTATAAATGATTCTATAAAAGGATACAGTCATTAATATCTAGTATAGACATGATATTCATTCGATAAAATAAAATATACCACGCATCGGCCAGTCCAAGAAGTCCATACATGCCATAGTTAGGGATGATTACGTCAACGATGTCGCCACTGAGCTCCTAATTCAGACATCAATCTCCCTGATTGTATTTAATGAGATCCTGTGTTGATTGCTCTCTTCTGTTCAGAGATTTAACATAAGGAATCAATCGCAGGGTTTATCAGAACAAGACTATAGGCAGGAATCTGGATATCATGGTAACAATTTATTGCTCTCATTTCATCGACAAGATGTCAATAATTCAAAGCACATTGCTTCAATGATGAGATAGAAATCAGATAGGGGATGCGGGAGACGAGAGGTGTGGTGACGAGGTTAATATCACCCCTCCATTATTTTGTGAGAAACTTAAGAATAACATTTTTATAATCATGCAATTGAATATCATGAATTTGTTTGAAATTTTCCAAAACTTTTTTCCCCTTTTGTTCCCAATTTTTGAATACCGAATTAAAGACACTGACAAATCATTTCGTTCAAGTTATTTTTTTTATCGATTACTTCGGTTATCATTGATATGTCAAGGGTCCAACTTAAAAAAAAACACACACACACAAACTATCATTCCTCAATAGTTATCAGTGGCGTACCTAGCCTGATTAGACACAATACTTACGGGGGCGCACTATTATGCACACAAAATAGTGCGCCCCCCGTAAGTATTGTGTCTTTTTTTTTTTTTTTTTTT
>CALNVZ010003428.1:18492578-18504786 GCA_940671915.1 Paracentrotus lividus | reverse complement strand
GAGAGAGACAGAGAGAGACAGACATACAGACAGACAGACAGAGAGAGAGAAGTGTGAGGGAGAAATTTAAAGGTAACTAAAGGGATGACGGGCTGGAAAGACACCCTGATATAAAATCTTAAAAAATCGGCTGAACAGTCGAAGTAAGGGTGGTATCTCACTCCGCAAAGACGTCTCCACGACGGATAAAAAGTGGTAGAGACGTCTCCAAAACTTTATTCCCTCGCGGAGACGTCTCGGAGACGTCTCCGCGACAATTGTCAAAAACTGTCTCAAAGTAGTTTCAAAGAACCGTCTCAACGTAGTTTCCGCGACTCATGAAACGTCGCGGAGACGTCTCGGAGACGTACCGGAGACGTCTCCGAGAAGTGAGATACCATCAAGAGTAGGGTTTTATACATACTTGGCACATGACCTTGATAAAAATAAGATGATACTAAAAATGAAGGGGAGAAATTTTCCCTCTGAACGATCACATTTTACCCCACCCATCCCTTTCACAATAAGACAAGCATCTACAAGCCTAA
The DNA here is from genome assembly GCA_940671915.1 of Paracentrotus lividus. Lineage (NCBI taxonomy): Eukaryota > Metazoa > Echinodermata > Echinoidea > Camarodonta > Echinidae > Paracentrotus > Paracentrotus lividus. The sequence goes on along the minus strand of CALNVZ010003428.1, from coordinate 18,504,259 downwards.
TATATGCACGTTATGAAAGCAAGAATGATTACACACATGGGGAGCAAACTAATATTGGGCCCCCTAAAAATAAACTTAAGTGGGGCCCAAACAAAAACAATAAACTTACTAGTTAAAATGTTCATAAAATATGAAGCATGCTGCATAAGGATTTTACTCTCTGATAATGCCCCTCCTATACCAAAATTTTATTTTGGGGGCTTTGTTCCTGTGTCCCCCCTTTGCTTCAGAAATAACTGGGTCTGATCATCTACTGCTCCCAGAAATGAAAATGGACATTCTTTCAGAATATACCAAAATGGTCAAAAATACTCCGGCCATGAATGAAATATAACAACATATAAAAGACTAATAAAATTAAAAAATATACTAATATAAAATATGTTGGTATACTTATATGGCAAGTTAGAATGTATATCAAATTAAAACTTGAAGTTCGTTTTGAATATTTCAGCGTTTTAATTTTGTTGACCAATTTTCATTGAACTGACAAGTTAAAAAGAAATTACTAAACCTCTTTTTGTAAAGAGCGTTTTATTATCTCTTTGTTTATCTAATTTTTGCGTCGATATTGATTGATTTTAGAACTAACAAGTTAAAAAGAAATTACTAAACCCTTTTTTGTAAAGAGTGTTTTATTATCTCTTTGTTTTTCTAATTTTTGCGTCGATACTGATTGTCGCTGAATGTCATATGCAAGTGAAGTTCACTTATATCGATATCATTCCATCCCTCCCCTCCCTCGTCTATCATCGATTGGTAAACGATCCCCAGAGATGATCGGACCCTTTCACTTCGCCCATCGGCAATTCGACCATAAAGTTGTCATCGCCATTTCCGCACTTTCAACTATTCGCCGGTTTTTATTTTTAGCGCTTACAAAAGTTAGCAAAAGATAGTCACAGAAATGGTTAATATAGGAAAGGCTCGTTTACACACCAGAGATATTTCTTAATTACTAGTTTCAAACTTAGCTGTGAAACTTGACACAATAAGCAGGAATGGAAGGGAAGGGACCAATGCCTTGCGCAATAATCTGAATAAATTGCCCACAAGTTCAACAGTTCCTAAATTATCATTGCCGCCTTATGCTATACAATCTAATTGAAATATAAAGTTCAATAATAGTAAGGAATCGATTATATAAACGTAGCCGATTCATTCTCTCTCTCTCTCCCTTTTTTTTTTTTTTTAGGTTAAAAAAATGAAATAGAAAAGTGATATTTGGAGGTGCACTCGATGGTTTATTAGTAGATAGAATTCTTGTCAACTTAAGAAAACAAAAATCTAAATGATATTAAATCGTATTCTTATACATACTTTCTTTATTGTTACTTTGAGTGGAGTCCCCCCCCCCCCTTCCCGGTATAAGGTCTCCGACCCCATGGCGGTTACGATTGACTTTCGACACTCTCTTGTTCACCTGAACGCCCCTTCGAACGCCCCATCGACACAGTATTTATAATGGTCATGATTTTGTGTTTAGGTTGTCTGAACGCCCCCTTCCTCTATAGACAGAATTTAATATGATGATGATTGTTACGGTGTGCGTTGGGGTCTTTAGCTTTGACAGGACACGACGAGTGTTCGCAAATATTTGTCTCAAACCCACGTGCTAATTCATGACCATTCACCAAGTCACCAGATCCTTATTCAGCTCCTATTTAGATGACCTTTCCTTACCCCCTAACTCACCTGAAAATAGGCTAAGAGGTTCGACTGAACTGCAGAGAGAGAGATATGAAGAGAGAAAAAATAGATAAAGGGACGGGGGAAGGGGAGACCGACTGCAACCGTGGGGGGGGGGAGGTAAAGTGATAAATACGCTCCTATATATCCATGATCATAGGCAGCAAAAAAAAAAAAATTTTAATCTTAAAAATGAAAATGGTGCAACGTATTTATTCATTTATTTCTTTATTTCTTAATATTTGCTTTAATGGGCTTTTTGGAATTAAATTAAAAAAGGAGGACATTTGGAAATCGCAGAGAAGGGAAATATGGAAGAACGGTAAATAGGAAGAAAAGATAAAGAATCTTGAAAAAAAAAGGGGGTGGGGAGATAAAAAAAAAAAAGAAGAAAAAAAAAGAAGGAAATCAGATGATATAAGTGCGGTATTTCATCCAAAAGGCGAGCCCCTTCCAATCTGTAGATGACCACGCCCGAAAATTAGGATGAGAAAATTTGAAAAAGCACAGAAAACAGCTTTAAAACTTTGTGATAATCAGTACCTCCATTATTCCCAGTGATAAGCGATTTGCGGATACGCCTTTACATTGCTCCACATTAATATTAATGAAAAATATTAAAACCGTCATAACATTTTTAATAAGAAATGGTGTCCCTTTAAATGAAAATATCTTAATTACATAATCGTACAGCAAAATCCAAAATCTAAATTGAACGCTTCGATTTGCCAAACTTTGATTTTTGTCGATGTTGATAATTTTTTATGATTTTGTAATAAAGGCCTTATCTCACTAGCCATAAGACGAGTTTTCGATTAGTTTGCAACTCTGGGTCTCTGGATTCGAAGAGGCGTCGCCGCGACTCAAGAGACTCCAGAGAATAGCGAAGTTTAGTCGGCGAACTCGTCGGCGAACGCGTCTCACGGACAGGGGGATACCCTTTAATGTTATTTTTGTAATCTTGTTGTTATTTTTCATGATATTACCTTTATAGTCTAGGAGCAGATAAGATCATACATGTGGAATATAAAACTTGGCTCGTCTACCTTGACGAGTTCCAGGTGACTTTCATATGTTAATAATCGTCAAGTCATTGTTGATCTCCAAATAACAACTTCAGCCATCATACCATAATCTTAGACAATCTGCTCAATACAGCCCCCAATGAAACACCGAAAGGGACAATAAAATAGGTTCAAATCTGGCCTGAATTACACGAATAAGATTCGCTTCTTATGGTGGTATCTCACTTTGCGGAGACGGCTTTGAGATGGATTTGGGACTACTTTGAGACGGTTTTGAGACGTTTTTTAAACTTGTCCCTGAGACGTCTCTGATACTTTTGTTTCCATTGCGGAGACATCTCTGAGACAAATTTGGGACTACTTTGAGACGGTTTTGAGACGATTTTGAGACGACTCCCGAGACTCATGAAACGTCGCGGGACTCAGGAGACGTCTCCGCGACAAGTTTCCAAACCGTCTCAAAGTAGTCCCAAATCCGTCTCAAACCCGTCTCCACGAAGTGAGATACCACCATTAAATGACTTTCGGTCTTTGTTTTGTTCAGACACAATACGAAGGGTAGTAGACACGATGACTAAAAGCTTGACAGGTCGTCACATCATTCCGATTAAGACACACTCTCTTACTCATTCACATCGAAACTAAGTTTTAATTGTAACTTTTGACTCGGATCACGTGTTTCAAATGATTTCTAGTTTTGGATTCCCAGCCATGAATCCACATTTGAGACTGAGTGGCATTTTAAATGTCCACCAGAGAAATTAGGGCGAGTGGGACAAGATATGAAAGAGAACAAAAAAGTGAAAGTGCAAGATTCATGCAAGGGTTATTAGAAGAAAAAAAATTCTCAGGGGGCAAGACGGAGAGTCATATTGGGTGGATCATCCCCTAGTTCATGTTGTTCTTTATACACTCATTGCTAATCTTTCTACTGTAACTGTCGTTAGTATTTTAAATCGATTTGCGTCTAATACCGTACAGCAAGGTGACTTTCATTATGGCACGTTTAAAAGTATTGCAGATTAAAATTGCTTCATATGATGATTTTGATTTAAAAACATCTCCATTTCATTAGATTTATCATTTCCATTATTCTGTGGCGGATCCGAAGGCGGGGGCGCATTGGACGCACGTCCCCTATATGAAAACCACTCATTCACTCTCATTCACTATACATGTTAAAATCGGAAATTTTTGGCGGCCCCCCCCCCCCCTTCGGGCCTGGCACACTATTCTATAAATCATATTATTTTCTCCGATTGATCCAATGTCTCTTGTTGTAATTCCTTTAAATGAAATATAGCCGCCTATCATGAGAATGTGATAATAAAACAACCAAGAAGAAAACAGGACAACCCGAAATTCAAGATTATCTATAACTACAAAATAATGATCCGACTAACATTCATTAGAAGAGGCAAAAAATAGGTCACAAATAAGATTTGGTGACCATTTGGGGACAGATTTGTTCCCATTCTCTGATTGTCTATATATATAATACCAAACGGACTAAGCCCATTTTGTCTACTAACAATATGTTCTAATTTCCCCTTGGTCTAAAACATATTTGGTCTAATTCTCACTTGGTCAAATTTCCTATTCGTCTAATTAATTGCATTTAATTCCTAAATGAATATTTGGTCAATTATGAGTTTGTTACAGGAATGGGCTTAGTGGTGTTAGACCAAGTGAACATTAGACGAAATGGACATCAGACTTAGGTGAAATTAGACAAAATGGTTGTAGACGAAATGGAATTAGATCATGTAGGATGAGACCAAATGGTCATTAGTTAAATGGGTTTAGACGAAATGGCAATTTACATAAAAGGTTATGTAGTTTCGGGAGGGAGTCTATTATTGCCCAATCAGACTGTCTACAAAAATTTCATTCCGATTTCTTGAATAAAGCAGGAAATAAATTAATAATGCAGGAAACAAATTAATAATACATTTCATTTGGGAGATTTGTTTGGTTTGCGCGGATTTTCTTTATGCACGCGATCCTGTCAAATCAGTACATGTTGCAATCGATGTACATATCATATTAAAAACTTATATTTTGAGCATCCTCAAAGAAACAGGGAAAATTATGACCCGATGCTTACGTGTACATCTTTATCCGTTGTTATTGGCATATGGCAGTTTTAATTTCATAATTTCCTCTTGGTTAGTTATAATTACAGCGATCAAATTTATCATAAGTATCCCAAATCATTTCCCGGGAACAATTTGTGATGAGGTTTAGTTTTGCTTAAGTCTAAATTGTTTTACTATAAATCAAACTGCTAGCAAAAGTTAGGTAAGGGGTAGAGCAGCAAAACTATAATAATTTGTCACATAATCATTCTAAATGACAATCTAAAAAGTTTAACAATCCATTTGACTAACTTATGCTTCATATTTTATTGTCTTATACGATAAACTTATTCCAGTTGTAACAAAATAATTTAATATTTATTTCTTTCTTTATGATAATGATGCATTACAAAAAATGGACAACTTAATAATAGGGGTCAAATCTGCCGCGTTTGATATAATTTCATAAACCAGCCATAATTTGAGGCAACTCTAATCAAATGGAACAGAAAGACCCCTAAGAAACTAAATATCTTTCGTGGTTTTCTAACAGCCTGTGGTCATCTTTGTTATTCCAAGTGCGGAAATTAGAACTCTCGCAAGATATTCAAAGACATAATCTCTTTTAAAATATTAAAGAAAAAAAAAAGTTAAGAAGAAATAATAAAAGGAAAACCTGAGACGTCAAGAAGTCGTTTTGAAATAACAACCTTTACTTTTGCTCCATCTGAGACTTTCCTCTGCTCTCTGACCACGGAAATATCAAAAAATGATTTATTTTTTTTAGGTTTGAGGGAATTGAACGACATCTTAATTATACCTCCTCTCTATCGAACAGGGGAACTCACAACGCGTAGAAAATATACAACTACCGCTCGACAAAATGACCCGTTTCCTTTAATTTCTCAACCTGTCAAGAGCTTGACGTCTTCATCTTACAATTACTCGCGTGCAGATCAAATAAATTCTATGAAAATATGAAATAATACATAAAGCACCCCTCCTAACTCAATCACAGACTGCTTAGAAATGATTTAGGAGGCATATTTATTTTCATCATTCGCCGAGTTTATTGCGTGTGGGTTTAGTATAAAAAGATTTCAGAGGAAATATTAAGATAAGGAGTTGAGACACGATTAACGTTTTAAAGATCGTGATCATTATAATAAATATATATAAAAGCAAGTTTTATCGAGTATACATGTATAAAGAAATAAATGTGCCCTCTTGACATCACTTTACGTTCCTAAAACTGGGTTTTGAAAATAGCCAGTTTACGACATTCATGTTGACTAAACCAATTTAGGGTCAATGTCCACACATTTAAAAAACATTACGTCTTTTCTGTCACTAACATAATGATAATAAATTTATATTTCTTTATGAGAAAGAGAATCTGTTTAAGTTATCATTAATGTGCTTCTTTTCGGCGCATTCGCCAGGGCTATCCACTCTCTATCTAAAGACGTATAGGAGAATAAAAATGATTCAGAGCAATAATAATAATATAGATGATATAAATTTGATAACAATGAAACCCAGAAACACTGAGATGTAAGACCTTTTGGCCTAGTTATTCATGACCTTGCTCAACATAACATTTACAAGCAGATTAATTTAATTATCTAATATTTATATAATTAATAAGTTAGTTCCTTGCAACTCTATAAAGATAAACGGTAAACATGACTAATGACAAAACATAATTATACACGATCAATAAAAAATAGAAATAAAAAGGGGGTTCTGTGGTATATCCATAAAACTATTCACTTTAGATGTATGAAACGTGTTATTAAATATTATTCCCCTCCCCCCCCCCCTCCCCTCTCTCTCTCTCTCTCTCTCTTTCTTTTTTTCTTTGGGGAGTATCAAAGTGTTTTCCCCGCTTTCCCTATTATTTGAGTTTCTTATGTTTTCCCTTTGTTTTTGTTCTTTTTTTTTCAGAAGAAAATTAGGAGGAACATATCGACCAACCCTAATCGATCCATCTATCAGTTACTCTGTGTTCTACTTTTTTTGTTGTTGTTTGCTTTTTGGTTGCAATTGCGTGTTTTGGTATGGCCTATTGTTGTCGTTTTATTAAAACCTGATTGGTACTTACAACAAAAACAGTATAAAACTGACTTTTTGACCATAAGATATTGACCTTTTTGAGTTTATAAGCCCAACGAGACAAAAAAAAAGTACATCCTCTGACAATAATTGTCATCTCTCTTTCTTGTCTTTTCTTTTTTTCTCCTGTCTTTCACTCCAAGATCCGATTTGGTCTCCGTGGAGCATTGCTCATTCTACAGAGTTTCGACAGTTGTAGATATCTCCATTAACACAGCCCGCCAAACCCAACACAGATTTATATGAAAACATCCATCGTCACATCCAGAATTATCATTCGAAATGCGTATTGCACCCAATTAGAAACAGTGCTGACTAATCGACAAGTTTCTACCTGTACAGGGTGACTCAGAAAAAAAAAATTCATCCCAAACTTTGAGAGCTCTTATTGTAAAACTTAGTTATATGACATTAAAGTTTTTTTTGTTTTTTTTTTTCATGTGAAAGAGTAACTCAATTCGTAAGATTCTATCCAGTGATGCCACATTCATAAGTTTGCTGTCATGGATGACTGTGCACTTGAGCCTTTAAAAACATCTGTCAAAGTAGCTCTGTCCAAAAAAAAACCTCTGTAAAAAAACGACTGATTGCCATTAAAAACCAACAAACAGCAACAACAACAGCTTGTACCAAGTTTTGGCAGAAGCGACTCTGGGTTCATGTTAACCCATTTTTCATGTTGTTGGAGCTTAGACGTTACGTCTATGGTTGGAGGTAAGCCTTCCTGAGTCCATTTACACTGGAAAAAAGGTTGCTTTTAACAACACTTGGCACAAGACAATTTTGACACTCATCTTTTAAAGCTCAAGTGCTCATTCATCCTTCACAACACAGGTTTTATTTTTTATTATTATTCAGGTAGAATAGTAACTTTTTTCACATGGATATAAAAATGAATGTCACGTAATTTTTTTCATGAGGTTCTTATAGTTTGGTTTACTTTTTTATTGGACTCACTGTATAGGAGCATGTAATCATCAACATGATGAAGAAAAAGCCAACTTCTTTGAGTGAGTGTTTGACGGAAGGAGAATTGAAAAGCCCGCCTGAGAATTAACCCCGCCGAAAATTTGCTTGTAACAAATCAATTTGGATCTCCGCTTCCCTGTTATGCAACCGAAACAGGCCCAGTCCCATTCGATATTAATTTTGTGCTGTTCTCTATCAGTGATCACGTTTCCTGAGGGGATGAAGTATCAGAAATATCAGAGAATGACAAGAGAGGAGGAATACAAAGAACTTTGACAAGGGAATAGGGCTGGAATGATGAGTTAATTTCAAAAAGGCGTTAAGTCCACTTCTGCATGTAACTTAAGAGGGAAAAAATAAAAACTAATTTTGTAAAGGCGTCTTCGGAATGTTGTGTAATAATTGTATTAAAATATAATGTTAATATCCTTGTCCGAAGACGGATAACAATTAACATAATGGCGGATCTAGCATTCTCCAATTATCATATGGATAGGGAGACGACGGGGAAAAAAAAATCATCCAAATGTCCCTGATCTGCTGCTTGAAGAGCTAAAGCCATGGGGGGTAGTATTTTAAAGACAGTGGATTGTTACTGGTTATTCCTTTACTTATCTTAACTTCAGGAACACGGTTCTGTATAAATTATCAGGATTATTGACATTACCAACCTAAATCGAAGCATTTAAAGCGCTCTAATAGCGTTAGTAAACAGGATATATACCTCATTAAAGGGGAAGTTCACCCTGGAATTTTATTGGTCTTAAAAAATGAAAAAAAAATAATAGAAAAATATTAATGAAAGTTTGAAGAAAATTGACCAAAAAATAGCGAAGCTATGAATATTTAAAGTTTTGATTCTGTGACGTCACATGCGAGCAGATCTCCTATGTGTTATGTATTGTAAATTCCATAAAATGTCATTTTTTCAGAAGAAATTAATCATGTCACCTGTGCGGTCGATATACCATCAAACATATGTTCATATACATGACTATATCAAACTGACCCATTCCTTAATGTAGAACCATGACAAAAAGACAAATTTATGAAATTTACATACACAACCAATGGGAAAGCTGCTCGCACGTGACGTCACAGAATCAAAACTTTAAATATTCATAACTTCGCTATTTTTTGGTCGATTTTCTTTAAACTTTCACTAATATTTTTCTATTATTTTTCTTCATTTTTTAAGACCAACAAAATTCCAGGGTGAACTTCTCCTTTAAGCAAAATATTAAGCGGCCGCTTAGCCCCCGGGTTCGCCCCTGCCAATAAATCAGTTTTCATGAAAAGTGGATTTAGCGCCTTTTGTAATTGAGATCTTTAATTAGGGAATAGTTTGGAGAAATTACGATGACAATGAACGGGATATGATGGCCTTCAAGGAGCTTAAAGAACGTATACTCATGTCACACTGCATGGAGCTAACGCCCTTCTGTTACTTATCGTAATGTTATGGTCTGTGGGGTTGATGGTGACGGGCGGAGGAAGGATGAGGAAGCGAGATAAGAAGAAAGGGTGAGAAAATTATGAAAGAAATAAAGTATTTCAGATAATGAGTACATTATTGCCTCCACCTGAAAAGTTTGATATGATAATCATCTCTGTATTTCGATTAATGTCATATTGTATGCGATGAGTCTACAAATTCAGAGGGATATCTTTTGAACAACCATGAAACTTGTTTATAAAAAAAAATAAAAAAAACACCAAACAAAACAAAACAAACAAAACAAAACAAAACAAAAATAAAACAAATCAAAAAACAAAAACAAAAACAAAAACAAAACAATAAGAGCAATCAAGTTTATCTTTTCAAACCTTTTCTTTTTTCTTTTTTTCTTGACGAAGGCGTCGTACATTAATATCTGACTAGCTGCAAGCCCCGTGGCAGCAATCCACGGGGGCTAGCAATAGGGGGCCCGACCCTCGTATTCGATCAATTCTCCTGTTGATTCAGAAGAGAAGACAGCCAATTGGTCTTTGGTTGAGTGATATATCTATCTCTTGGAATTTATGTGTTCTAGATAAATGTGAAGAAGATTTTTCAAAAGTAATTTTATCAATTAATTAATCAATTAAAACAAACTTAATGCAACACATCCATAGAAAATGCATTGCAGGCATCAAAGTTGTCACATGCAGTTTTATAAACAATAATTGTCATTTTTCGCCATTTTCTTTGCATGCATGCAAAAGCACAATTAAGTGTAAACATATTACCTGCAATAAACTTTTTTTGAGTTGTAATCCAAGTGTAAAAGACAGGATTTTTGCCCTTTTTGCATTATTTTTTCTTATTTTTTGACACTTGTAGCGTGGTTAGAAAAATAATGTTGTATTACAAGTTTATATTTTTTAGAAGCATAGCGTCTTATTTACACAACCACGATGATTCATTTCATTTGGTGAAAAGATTAAGAATTATTCGCCGGTAAAATTGTGAAGTTTTTTCAAACCATGTTTTCCTGTAACACTCTGTATAGCTTTATGACACACCTTATACAGGCCACAAACTATTTAATTCACCTCCTTCAATCTCTGCTTTCATTATATATATACTTTTAATACGTGTCTGACTTACTACTAAGAAACTAGAGATGTTGATTGTGACAATGTACATTTCTACAAGTTTTTGGACATGTTAAACGCATTTTCCCACCCAACCCATGACATGGCCATAATGCTTGTCGTATGAAATCCTGATGATCTTGTTCATTTGTCTCAATCTTGCTCCTCCATCTTTTCTCAATGCTTCCCGATCCTATTTTCTTCCAAACATCGCTCTACTTTCCGCCCATTTATCATTCGTTTCCTTTACTATAAAGCGCCGTAATTACTCTCTCTCTCTCTCTTCTCTCTCTCTGTTCTCACGCCTCTCTTTTCTTTCCCATAACTGATTTAGTCACGGTAAAAATCTCGATTTCTCACGGCAATCCGTTTTATACCCATACTCAATATATTCATGATTTCTTTTTTTTTTTTTTTAATCTGCATGGCAAAGAAAGAGTTACGAAAAGAGAGGATGATAGAAGTTTCTATATTAAAAAAAAAATCTCTAATCCAGATGTAATGATCTTTTCGAGATCAAATGAAGGTCAATTATCATTACATTTTCATTTTGAATTCGAATGTGACCTTTTTGAATTTGTAAGACTGACGCTTATCGATAAGTTACAACATAAAAAGATACCTAATCAATCAAGACATTATCAATACTTATAATCAGATAATCCCATCAACCACGAAATCCCGGGGAAGATAAATTCCCTCCGCCCGTTACAAAAATCTGCAGTAAGTTTTCTAAAGAAATTCTAATGTCAGAATAATGATCCTTTCGAGATCAAATGAAGGTCTATTTCAATAAATTTTCATTTTGAATTCGATATAGAACTTTTTGATAAAAAATACACGCTTTATCAATTAGCTATAACATAAAAAGATACCTACTCATGACCTTAATAATACTTTTATAGATAATCCCCCACTACAAAAGCCCGTGAAAAATTCCCTTCCTCTCGCACGACGGTCGATCATTATCTCTAGTGCAAAATAACTCTCTTGAGGACTGGTCAGTATCGACAGATAGCTCCATCCTCTGGATTGGAGTTTGAAAATGAATTTAAAATTGTATTCTTTTCTTCCAAAATACTGGTATAAACGTGTCGCATTTGCAAATGGTCTTGCAGGCTTTCTAAGGAACTTTTAACGTGGAATTCAAATATGCCCATCTCGGTTCATGAATTCAATCACTGATCATTCTGATATTTGCATCAAAATCAAATCGGCAGGCATAAAT
>CALNVZ010003428.1:18451122-18483740 GCA_940671915.1 Paracentrotus lividus | reverse complement strand
TAAAATAAAATTGCAGGGGGCTGAGAAGTGTTTTTTCAGAAAAGAGGTTGAATCATGGGGAAAGGGGGAGCCTGAAGCTTGAAAAACACACGCACACACCGAAAAAAAAAAAAACAAAAAAAACTTGATTATAATGTTTGCGTTTTATCAGATAGATTTCAAAACTATATGTCTAATATGAATTGGTTACAAAAAAAATAAATAAATAAAATAAAACAAAACCTAATGTGTATATAAACAGAGTAGGGGCTGTAGCCCCCATCCTCACTCCATTCATAGAGAAACTTGCATAACATGAGGGTAGGGGTGTTAAAATTTCTCGGCCTTTCGGCCATCAACAAGGTCATCATGTAATGGGGGGGGGTTTTAGATTGGTCAGTCGGGTCGTAATATTTTTTTTCTACCATGTTCTCCTCTTTTTACCCCGCTTTTTTTTGTCTTATGCTGGGGGTGGGTGGGGCTGTTCCGCTGGACCCCAGTGGATCCACACCTGAAATGGTCAATAAGACCAGTGACAATTAGATCAAAGTATTTCAGATTAGACCAAATTAGCTTGTAGACAGGTGCGGCCCCACACCGCCAGGAAAAAGAAGGAAAAAAAAGAAGAGGGACGACAAAAGATGCAAGATAAACAATATTGACCAATTAACCATACCTGTGACCGTTACATGAAATGAACGTTCTTGAATGCCGAATGCCGCAAAAAAAAAGGAGGAAAAAAGTCCCTTTTTGTTACTAAAAGTGCCCCTTTTTTCTTGGCCACAAACGGACACTTTCATATTAATAAAAAAACATTTTAGACTCTGAAAGGCCCACGGACAATTTTTTTTTTTTTTTTGTAAAAAAGGGGCACTCTTGTTACTAAAAAAAGAACCCTTTTTCCCTCCACAGTTCCGCTTTGTTTTTAAACCCAGATTTTTTCCGTCGGTCGCTATGAGAACCTCGCATAAAAGGAAATTCCAAAAACCATGAGAAACCAATTACCCTGCCGGAGGCAAAATTGTAAAAGAGTGGTTGTCAAAGCACATAGCACTATTAGCATCCCTCAAACGTATTTTTAATGCCTTTTAGCACTTGTTTTAAAAATTATTATAAAACATGTAAATCTATTGCAATTTGGTATTTATCATGGGGCAATAATTTTACACTTTGCTTAAAGTGTGAATAAAACTGTAATGTTTGTTTAAAACTTTAAAATGTTGCTTAAATCTCCGAAATGTAGGGGAGACCGGGTATGGAAAGTTACACGGGTCATTTTAACAGTTCTCAGTGTGCTAAGGATGGAACAAGAGAGGAATGTGCAACTGCACTATATACAAGCCTACACTATCTGTGGATGTAACTGCCGTCGTGATGGTTCTGTTGTTTTATTAAAAAGAAATCAACAAACCAACCATTTTTTAACAAGTCAAAGTAAATTTTTGACAAAAATGAAATTTGTAATAGCTCTTACAACTGAAAGGCACATGATGAATAGTCTGGTACTTGTAAATATAGTAACAATGATTATGTCAGTAAATATACCCCTAGCCATAGCCCTGGTAAATGTTTCCTGCTAATGACTGTGCTACAGTTGATTTCTGGTGTGTAAAATCAGCCCATGGGGTAGTGTTGTTACAACAACCTACCCCATGTTGATGTAACAACTTAACCCCAATATCTTACATAATAATGTAAAATTACATTTTGTCTCAATTTTCAGGTGTTAATATTTTTATTTTCTATTATTACTTTGTCTATCTAGAGCTCATACTTGATCCTACTGTTAACGATGTCCAAGAACGTGGAAATTGGAATTAAAGTATGATATAAGGAGATGTTATCACATGTTGTCAACTTTACCCCGTATGTTTTATCATATTTAACAATGACCCGTATGGTGTAATAACCTACCCCGTATATGGGGAGGTTGTTAACAAAAAAATGTCTTCACTAATTAAGCTGTAGTTATAGTGTTACATTTTTCAAGTGTATATGCCTCAGGTTTTAGCCAACATAATAGGCTAACTAAAGACGCCATAAGATGTGCGTGGTTTCTTTCATTAGAATTATCCTGGCCCAAAATGTGATATTTGTAACGTCCATACCCGGTCCTCCCCTACATTTTTTTTAAAGAGGGGCACTGTTGATCTCTCAACAAAATCAATATATTGAACAGCATAATGATTAAAATACTACTTTTAATTAACCCAAGCACCCTCCCTATCCCATAAATTTGGCTCATTATGCACTGAGGTAAAGGACCCTCCTTTTTCAGAAAAAAGTGCCCCCCCCCCATTTTCGAATTCGTCCGCAGCTTCTGGAAAAATAATAAAACGAAAAATTGCTTATAAATTTATTTGGTGTTTACCAATGGGCGCCACCGTGACCCCTTGCTTCGTGTAGGCTAAAACGTTTAAAATTGCATGGCCTAAAACGAATTTGACTGCTGGAAGCTCAACCTCCACTTTCTTTACCGGCTGTGGAATTTTTTTATTTGATCGCACGAATTTGATTTCAATGCACATTGACGAGTTCACTGCAACATAAACACTTTTGAACGCACATAAACGAATACGAATGATCATTAACGATTATGAAAGACATAATCGAAATCGATTGTTCTACAACTTAACTTATTACCGAGAAGCCCCGCCCGGGAAGGTATCGTTTAAATTGACTGAACATTAACGAATTCGGATGAGAAAGAGTTTAAATCCGACCGGGAAAACCTATATTAGAATAATGTTATTAGTATCGGCGTATTAACGGTATTGGATGTCAGAAAGATTGGTGTTTCTTCTATATGAGAACGGAATATAAGGAATATAAGAGGCAAAAAACTTTCCACCAATCAGAACGGGTCTGACGCAAAGAGGGACTTAAAAATATATTAACCAATCAGAACGTCACTTTGACAAGTCATGACCTTACTTGACAGACCAATTAAAACAGACAAAAAGTATATTTTAATCCTTCGTTGTAAAGCAAAAGTAACTGGTGAGCTTATTAACAAAAAAAACAAAAACAAAAAAACAAAAACAAACAAAAATCAGATCAAGAATACGTACTCAGAGACAAAGTAATGCTACATATTGCCTTTAAAAGAATTTAGAATTTCATCAAAGTTATGATGCAACGATATATTTTCTGTTTTTAATTTAAGTCAATGCATCTCCTTCAGAGAAAAGTAGAAAAAGGGGGAAAACGAGAAAAAGAGAGAAAAAAAAAAAAAAAAAGCCACAAAGAGAAATAAGATGACATACATGAGTTGCATATTGGAAAACATCATGAACATCTTACACGGCAGAGGCCGTTATCACCGTAGCAGAGGCAATGTACCCCGGCATCTCCCGGAGGCTTTGAACGCCTATATCGTCCCCGAGCGCAGGCAAGTCAAACGCGAGATCGTTATGGCTAATTACACGTAACGATCGTGTCCTATTGTCAGGCTCCAATTCGAATCATGAAAAAGTCATACATGCTTTTTCTTTATTTCGCAATTCTTTTCTTTTGTTGCTTTTTTTGTTGTATAATTTCCAGTTTTCTTGGTATTAGCAAGAAGTCAGACGTACCAAATGAAATTATAAAATCTATATGTAACAGTAACGATGAATAGGCCTAAAGGTACAATACTATTTTTTGTGAAAGTTTTATTTTTCTTATTTTTAGAATGGATCTTAAGGTATTTCTTATCTCTATAACATTTGTAGGGTCGGCCTTTTTAATGATCTTGGGATATTGGTATATAAAAAGATATTCTATAAACTTTTATGCTCCTATTCGTCTCTCTATATTGGAAAACTATAATTATGTTGATAAAGAATAATATGAAACATTTTGAATATCAAATAATTATGTTTCTATGACCTACTGTAAGATAAACCCTTAAAAAAAAGACAAAGAAAAAAAGGAAAAACGGATGGCGCTGTAATAAAAAAAAAAAGAGACAATAATTCAAATAATCTATTAAGCAGCATCTAAGGGCTGATTTGAACTGCGGCATCTGTATTCCTCAAAAAATTGATATAATTCAGCGCATACAAAGTACAGGGACTCTTTGGTTGCACTGTCATGAACTTATTATTTTATCTTTATTTATTTATTTTTTTTTTGGGGGGGGCACAATAATTGTTAAAAGATGAAAGACTTAAAAACACCTCCAAAATCAAAGGAGAAGTAAAAAGCACATCTCGATGCCAAAAAGTGCTTGGTTCATTTATTTATATTCACGAATGAATAAGATTATGACTAAAATTGAACAAAACAAAATATTTTGATCTTGCATCCAGACTAGAAATGAAGTATTCTAAACAGCGGTTCAGTGATCTGATGATAAAGTTTTTATTGCTGGAAACTAAAAAAAAGTGCTTTGACTGCCACGTAGTCTGAGACAGATTTGATTGTACCTTTTTCCAAGTAAAAACCTCCTATGGTTAATGACTTGTCTTTTTTCAATATTTTGTATTTTCTTGTTCTCATATTTGTCTTTAAAAAGAAGTTTTGGATGTCGTTAATTCCAGCCTCGCAATACACTAAACTATCTAGATAATCTTAAAAAATAAAAATATATGTTTTGTCGATAAATGATAATTGAGTAATAACCTGTTCACTATGAAAAGAAAATCTTTTCAAAAAATAGTAATTATCATTTTTATCCATTATTTGGGCTAACCTGCCCCTTCTCCCCTATTCCCCTCCTCTCCCTCGTCAATTCTTTCAACATTTTCAAAGAACTTAAAACGTACTTTGCAATGTGTATAGGCCGAAAAAAATGTCGTATCCCTCCCGCTCTTTTCATGATATATTCACCCGTAGACGCCCTATAACCTCAAACCCCCGTTATCCATGGCATGCCGACCCTAGCATCCCAAACCCCGATCTCACCTAGTTTTTATTCATTACGCCGCTTCCTTACAAGATGCCTTAAAACCAAATCCTCCCTTAAAACTAAGGGGACCATCTTACCCATCTAATCCTCCATCTAACATGATGTGCCCCCCCCAACCCAAGCCGATGTATGACACCCTGGCTCCTTTTTACAAGCAAACATGATGCAACCGTAACGATGGTTGTCAGCGGTGATAACGTTGGCGGATGACTATGTAGGGGTTCCCGCCCAGCAAACTCCTGTCCAAAATGCCGATGATGTTTTTATTATATATTATAAACACATCGCCGTGTACAAATATGTCCCGCAGACGTCAAACGGTCGAGGTGAAAATAGCAGAGTCGTGCATTTTCGCAAAAAAGTCATGCTGCAGAACGTGGCCATTTGACTTTCAACTTGTCCTGTATTTAGTAAGTGTAAGAAAAGAAATAACAAATGATTAGAACATGTAGCATGTTCTTGGTTAGGCCGTGTGGGAGCGCTCTCGTTCTCCAGCTCGATCATCTCCACAAACTTGCCTAGAATCCCAGGGGCGTAGAGTTTAAGGCAAAATTTCCCAAGCCCTAGAAGATATCAAATAACTTACTCGAGTGGTGTCCAGTTCTTCGGGAGCAAATCAAATAATGTCAAAAAGAATTTATAACAAAATATAATCGTTTCAAAACATAAATACCTGCAAATCGTTGAGTTCATTTCAGCCCTTACAGATTGCAGAAATGTCATAATCTGCATACACCCCCGAAATCAAATTTATTATGTTCATTGCCACACATCTTCCGAGACATCAAATATCAAAAACTTAAAATCAATTGCTGAGACGATTCATATTTGTTTCCTTCTAATTTAAAGCATGGAACACCTCCCCAAAAATTGAATAAATAAGTAACATAAATTAATTTAAAAATTAGAAAATAAAAATCAAATATGATAATAATAATTAAATCACTTAAAAAAATGAAACAATGATTAAATAATGAAATATTCAACACAGACTATAGCTGAAAATGATTGTCATGAACTATGGTACGTTGAACTTAGTCTAGAATAACTTTCCATTTTTAACTTTAACTTATATATCCCAAACATCAATAACCAAAATATTGTAAATACTTTCCATGGAAATAGAACAAGTTTCTTTTCTTTTGAAAACATCATTTTTGACTTTACATGCTCCACTGTAAAAGTCAATCAAAAATCGGGACCACAAAGCAGACAAATTGAGGAAATATTAGGTCGGCAAGTTGGCAAAGAAAACCGAAAAGAAGGCAAAAAATGAATGAGATTGGGAACGTGCGCACAGCTGATTCAAGAAAGGCGAACGAGTATGAAAACGAGAAAGAGATGTAATGCGTTTATGTGGTGCCGTACGTGACATAATCTTCTGAGATCTATTGGGGATAGTATAGGGTCTGTGCAAAGAGGATCAAGTTTGTAAGAAAACAGTTCTGAATCCCAGCCGGATGAAGTTCACAAATATTTGACGGGGAGGTGAGATGAGTCTGTGTACATTCATGTGGATTTTATTTTATTTATTTAATATATTTTAAATTAATTATTTATTTATTTATTGTTTAATTAATGCGCTATCCTGTCATATGTCTCTTCACTAAATCCAATGTATGTTTATGCAAGATGAATAAATAAAGCAATGATTGTGACAATTTACGTCTACAGGGGCCCGCGAAGCTTTTCTTTTTTTTTTTTTAAGTGGAGGGGCTGAGGCGGATATGGGAGGGGGGGGGGCTGAACAGAGCTGAAACATCAGAATAGATGATCATTTTAGCGTGTTTTGTACCCGTTTTAGGTGTTTGCTATGTGTGGGGGGAGGGGGGTGAAGTCTGGCCCAGCCCCCGGCTCCTGCGTTTGCTCGGTTGTGTAGCCTATATGATCATAATTAACATACACAACATATGAAAATCTATATATTGATCTTAGAGAGAGTCATGCTGGTGTATACCCATCTCCAGATCTCGATCTTGTCTTGAACACCATTCTGTCCCCTCGTGAGACAGTTTGCCATGGCATTCAGAGAGTCCATATGAATACTAGCCAGAAAAATGTTAACCTTTGAAAAAGGAGGGGGTATATGTGTCATGCACAAACTAAAAACATATGTATATCCTCTTTACTAGGAAGGGAACCGATAAAAGCAGTCACTTTCTCCCATTTCTGTATCCGCGTCTTCCCGCGAGCTGACCCGCCTATTGACGGCCCAGAAGAATCTTCATCTTCTTTAAAGCTAACGTCATGAAGAGACTAATGAGTAAACAATGATATAGATCATTTACAGTGTTCTATTTGTTCCTTTGTCACATGAAAGTATCAATTCGAGATTCTTGACCGTCAGAAACAACTGGAATTAGCGCTTTAGTCGCTCATGTTCCTTTCTTTTCATAATGTTATTTTCGTCCCGAATCTCTCGTTCTCGAAGAAAATGTGCAGTTGTCATTATTCTAAAAGTTGATTTACAATTTGTTTCTCTGATATTCAGTGTATCAATTTTCATATCAGACTATTCTTTATCTGTATTGCTTAACATCCTAACGTAGTGCGATAGAATCACAAATTCAATTGTACATGTTATGAAGGAACAATTGTTAATTTCCCCAGTTTAATGGGGTGCAAATTTATATATCATATCTCTCTTTGTTCCCATTCAAACCAGCTACATCCGCCAGTATCCGTGAGTCGCCAGTGGTCCAGTACGAATGGAATTAGAAATGAGAAAGAATAGAAGATAATGGGGCAAGTGATCTTGTTTTTTCAATGATATTTTGAATTGTTTGAATACGCTTGCCCATTTGAATAAAAACAGTCATGTACTCGTTTACCAAAATTTAAGGGTTTGTAATAACTGGGCGCCCAGGTTGCTACAGTGATTTTTGCCAAAATCCATGAACAGTGAAATAACTGGTGATTAGAGGATATCACTTCGGCACATAACAGCTCGCATCGTAGTCTAGCCACTGCTTACAGGCGTAGAGAGACTGGCCAGAATAAAAGACGATTCACTCGTTCTGCATATCTTGTCGAAAGGGCACAGTTTGGGTCTTTGGAATATAGTTATATTTAGGTTGTTCCAATTCCATCCACTCGATAATCTATACATAGCTCGACTATGCTGTATTACGTATTAAGTCATTGAATAAGAATCATCGATGCAATTCAAAATGACCACCACCACAATAGAACCTGCAAATGCGAGAGTGCCACTTATTTCTCACTATTTGGGGACAAACAAAAAGCAAGTGACATGCCACTGTTGGTCATACTTCAGCCGACGCAGGCACAGCTAAACAGAACAGGTTAATTCTCACGATAACACGTCACGTTACATCACTGTACATAGGGGCCCTAATAGTAAAAAATAATTTGGGAGATTCTTATTTTCATTGAGCCTGCAATATTTTTTTTGTCAAACCCGTATCAAAATAGTTAACACTAAAAAGCCTTAGAAACACAAGATGGATTATAGTATTAAGCGCTATATAAATGTAACTATATAATTATTAATTTAATAAGGAGAAGACTGTAAGCTCAACATCTAATGATGTATATGTATAGCATTCATCTTATAGACTAACTCTCATAATTATTATCTTAATTCACTAGCATAACTTATCATATCCATACAATACTGTCCGGTCAATCACACCCCATTTGTGTAGAGATGTCAAGAGAGGACAATTGGAACGAAAAGGAATGAACAGTGTTGAGATGAGACGGCGAGGACCGCCAAGAAGAAGGAGCAGAGAGAGAGAGAGAGAGAGAGGGAGAGAGAGAAGAGAAGAGAGAGAGAGAGAAGAGATGTAAAGAGAAGAGTAGAGAGAGGCAGTTAGAGGAGAGAAGGGAGAAAGAGAGGAGCGAGAAAGAGAGAGAGGTAAGCATTGTTTAAAGAGAGAGAAGAGAGAGAGAGAGAGAGAGAGAGAGAGAGAAGGAGGGAGAGAAGAAGGACGCATTTTATTGATAGTTACAAGGAAATGTACTTTCACACCCGCATCAACTAATTAGAACACCAACACAGATCTTGCACTCTTCATTAATAAAATACCAATTTTTAATGGCATTAATATGGAACAAATTTATAGTCGGAAAAACGATCACAAGTGAATCTGTACAAGTATAATTACTTTGAAGAATTGGAATTGACAGCAAATATTCACTTATTGTTCCACGTGTGGCCACTAGTCTACAAACAGGACACAGGCGTAATATTAATACACATGATCCAAATGGATAAAACGGACTAATACCATGATCGTGTGATTATAAAGGTTTTTATTTGGTGTGTATGTGAGTAGAAGGGGATTTTAGGAGGGGAATTGGAGGCGAAACGATTTAAAAAAAAAATGTTTATTAATTTTTTATTTGAGAACCGACATACGGTAATGTAAAAAAATTGCAAGGAAATTAATTCATTTGAAGAAAAAAAAACAACAGGGTTTCTATAATATAACAATTCCTTCATTATGAATAGTGTCCTGTAGCCAAAATTAATCCAGTTACTTGCAAATGAGGAAAAGTTACATACACCTCAACACCCTCCAAAGACGTAATCATGAATAAACAATATCACAAAAAGTTACCTTTCTGGCTTCAACCCCTGCCGGGAAAACAAAAAGAAACACAGGAGCCAAAAAACAGTGTCAAAAACGGTGGAAACACAGTGGAAAAGGGCCGAAACACAACATCGGTCACATTGTGAAGGTCTGGACACTTTGTCCAGAGTCGACTGTGTGGATTGGGTCACTTTCACACATAACCTCTGGCCGGAAAAAACACAGAGTCAATCAACCAGTGTGCCCAAACTGTGGTAAACATTGTGAAAATGACCGAATCCACACAATCACACAACTGTAGTTTTGGACACTACGTCACAGAATGCTTGTGTGGATTTGGCATTTTACAGTGATGGGTAAATGAAACAGTACGGCCACAATGTACATTGTGTTCACACTGTGGACTTTTTTTCGGCTAGGGAAAACTTCTCGTTCTCCTCTTCATCATAGAAATATTATTGACTTTTCAATGACTTCTTTCTAATTCAGCACACGACTTCAGGATTGGAAGTCAATATAACACAAACAGAGCAACTTCATCACTCCTAATCTCTGGTGATTAATAGAACAAGCACTGACTGATTCTATCCATTAACAATCAATCTATAAAACAAAGACCATGTACAAACTTTTCTGATTTTTCATTGGTTTTTTTTTTTTTTTTTTTTTTTTTTTTTTTTTTATTTTAATTCAGTTTCACATCTAAACATACAGCATTTTGATTATTTGAAGAAGAAATTAGGTCATTGCCACCGGAGACTCACCGATTTAGACACACGCCCTAACGTTATTAAAATCAAGAACTTTATTGCAATTTCAAATAGGAGACACTAATTTGTGCATACTTTTTCCTAATTACAGCTGTCAAAACTACATGATTTGTCAAAGTATTGACCCAATTTTTATTCTAGACACCAATATTTTGCCCAGAGGCATGTAAGTGATGTGTTAGGATTAGTCTCATTTCCTAAACTGAAACCTTTTTTGGAACGTTGGGAGATTGTAAAAATGAAATTGGGGTAAAATAGCCGTAAGCTTGGTGAATAGCACTTTTCTTATTGTAATGTTTGGGGTACTAAGAAATTGTATTCCATTAAAGACAATCAAATAAGTAGTAAAACCGCTGTACTGAATCTTTTGTAAACGAAGGAAGGATTTGAAATCTGAAATGACATCAACTGACTAGATGTGTCCAACCATGACCTCAGAATTATAGGACCATGGTAACACATATGGCAAGGACAACCACTATCACAGCTTTGTGACTGTGTTGCCAATTTTGGTAAGGCGATCAGCTTCTTTTCATTATGAACAGATATAGCTTTCTTATATAACCCTCACAAAAAAGTTTCGCAAGTCGAACTTGGGTCATGAAACTTTCAGGTACGCTTTAGTTATTCCTAGATTTTTATACGAAAGATAATTATTCCCTTTTGATTGATATCCTACGTAATGATTGTATCATGCTTCAATGCACAGAATATCAGAATATGAGAAAGTAAAAGGTCAAATGTTGTAAAATCATTTTAATTGACACATTGAGTTCCGCATTCACTTTAGGTCCTGATAACTTTGGGAATTTTCTAATTTTATTGAATTTTATAACCATTGTCAAGTTAATTTATTTCCCTCTTGATTGATAACTTATTTGTCATGGTGATGTCATGGCCCTGTGTCCACAGAACCCCTTCAAATACGCACTTGAATACATGACAAAGCGAAAGATAATTTCAGTTTAATTCTGTAACACAACAACTGAACCTTGGATACTTTTTTAATGTGGGGATTTAATCATTGTCATTTTTATAGCATAAAAAGTTAATTTATTCCTTCTATTTTATTGATACCCCTATTTGCCATAGTAACACATATTTGAATGCACATAAATCTCACGAATATAAGCAAAGTAAAAAGTGAAAAGTTGCGAAATGCATTGTATCGCTCGCAACAGACAATAATTACTCACACAATAACATTCATTTGCAACATTTAACTCTGACTTGTCGCTAAACATTCAAGGTGCTCCTGTCCATGGCAGGAACAACACTAACGTTGCAATCAGGTGTCATTTGAAAAGAGGATAAATTATCTTGACAACTGATCTAAAATTCAATTTCAAATGTCAGATGTGATAGAAAATGTTAAGAAAAAAAAATAAAGTTCCGAATAAAGGAATTTAAGTTTGGTGAAGTTTATCGCCGCCAAATTCTAACATGTATTAAATTCTCACTCCATGGCCCTTTTTCTGACAAAATACTTTGAAAACAAAACTTGTAACTAATGGAGACTTTAATCTCAACAATTTTAAAAAGTCAAGATAATCATAACTGCTGTGATTCCTACTGAGCTGTAATCTTACTCTCTAAAAGACCACACGTATATCTGATGTCACCATCTACACTTATTGATAATATTTTTTGGTTAATAATATTATCTTCTATAGTCACTTCTGGTATTATGGTGTCTGATATTTCTGATCATTTTCCTACCATTTTATGCTCTGATGTCCTCTCGAATTATGATGATCGTTTTCAATACATCTAAAAATTGTGTTTATGTCAGAAACTAACCTCAACTAAATTAGGGAAGGTTGGAACTGTTGATTGGTCTCAGTGACACTCATAATAATGTTGACAATGTCATACAACAAACTTTTAATTCATATCTCAACTCCAACTTAAATTTAACTATAGACCTCTTCAAAAAACCAAATTCAGAAACAGAAAAGAAATTCCTAAAATCCTGTGATCACGAAACTCTTCTTCAGGTCAAATAAACCGTAAATCAATATGTTTTATAACAAAAGAATAAATCCCTAGTACTCGGAATAGGCTCAATAGTTCGTTATCGTAAATGTTCTTACCGTCGTCTTTACGATGCCTAAACATTATAATTTCTCACGCCAGTATTGAAACACAAATTTGAATACTGAAAGTAGTGGAAGTGACAACGAAGCACTTAAATTGCTAAAAACGACACTGATCCACCTAAATCATTCATTAATATTCAGCAAGATTGAGATGCCCTCAGATATGGCCGAGGTATTCAACCGACTTTTTTGTTAATATTGGACCCAATCCTTGCCATAATAATTCCCATAACACGAACCAAGACCTTCATAAATTTCTAAAATGATCCCTAACCCATCAGTCCTCTTTTTAGATCCCATTAATAGAGGAAGAAAAAAAAATAATCAATAATTAATCTTAATACACAAAAAAGGCGCTGGCCATGATTGGACTTACAAACTTCCTACTTAGAAATATTGTTGACGTAATTATTTCTCCTTCATTTATTTTTAATTTGTCGTTAACCAACAGTGCAGTCCCTCTTAACATGAAAATAGGCTAGGAGTTGTCCCAATATTCAAAAAAAGGACAAAAAGAATCCCTTAATAACTACCGTCCGATTCCCTTTTAAATCAATTTCAAATACCCGAAAGTGGTTTTTACACCACGTAACACAAAATTTCTTCTTTCAATAGCAAAATCTTTCTGACTCCCAGTTTGGGTTTTCGCAAATCCATAGTATCAACTATGCTCTACGCTTTTATGATAAAAGCCATATTGATGTATGTTAATCATGGAGTTTTTCTAGATTTTCAAAGCCTTTGTACATTAACCACGATATTGTAATTGAGAAATTACGTCACTACGGTATACGTGGTGTTTCCGGTTAGACTGGTTTAAAGCTTCTTTCAAATAGAAAACAATTGTAAGTATTATGCCAGCGATTCTCAACGTCAGATGTGAACTGTGGTGTCCCACAAGTGTTCCCTTTTAGCCCGCTTTTTATTTATTCTTGTAATAATGATCTCAGGAATTCTTCACCATACTTTCATTTATTGTTTGCAGAACGACACTAATCTGTTTCCTAACACATCGCGACCCCAAACACTTGTTGAATACTCTAAATAAAGAACTTGTTCTGTACAGTCTGGATTATGCAATCAAGTTATCTCTTTAATATGAGATAACAAATTATATGTCTTTTACAATACAATAAAAATACTTCCTCTAATGTTAATTCTAATGATACCGAGATTAAAACGTTGATTGCACTAATCTTGGGACGTTACATATGACAGTGATTATCTTGGAACACCACACCATTATTTATACTGAGCAGGTCCTCTCAAGAAAATACCGGTATACTTAACAAACTCAAAGCACTTCTTTCCTAAGAGGATTTAATTGTCGGTATAATTCTCTTTAATTAACTCCTTACTTATAACTATGGAATTCTCGCGTGGGGGAACGACTCTATAAATTTGATAACCATTCTTTTCCGCATAACAAAAGCGTGCGATCAAGAAATGTCAATAATGTTAGATATCTGGCACAACACTAATAAACCTTTTTCATATGCACTAAATTCTAAAAAAATATCAGACTTGTCTTTTTTCAACGTAGGTATATTTATGTACAAATTATCAACTATAGTCTACCTGAATCTTTTTACAAATGTTTCGAAGGAATCAGATCCCTACATCTTATCCTAGCACGTCGAGCAACGCATATCACCTTCCATCGTACTCGAACAATTTTTGCACCCAAAAAACTTCATGTATTAAGGACCAAGTTACTGGAAACGCCCTCCTACAGAGATTATTGAAAGTCCGTCCTTTATATACTTTTAATAAAGTAAAACTAAGCTACTTTTTAAAAACGTATTGATGTCAATGTATAATGAAGACCGTTATCCAACGAACCTGATTGTCACTCTTATTATGTTTTTGCAGTATGTTTGCTACGAAATAATACTTTTTATTATAAAATGTTTCTGTTACAGCTGAGCATTTATTACCTTGTACAATTTATAATACATCAGCTAAGGATAAGACTAAAACAAACTGCATATTTTTTTTTTTCTTTTTACTTTTTTTTAAAATTTTTCCCCTTTTTCTTTACCCTTTGATTGGTCATGATTAATATTCATATCCGTCTATATTTCATTAAGCAACGTATCAATACAATTCGGGGCCTACAGCCTTACAAGCTCGGCTTTCAATGTAGGTTTCCCATCATGTTTCTCTTAATGTAATTTCCTAACTTCACATTGGCCATTTTAAACTTTATGTATTTTACATATGTATTTTTTGTTCATTGAATATGTATAACGATGTAAATGAAGAGATAGCTAAGATAAGACTATACAACTGCGATATGTTTCTTTTTTCTATTTACTTTTTTTTAATTTTCCTTTCTTACTCTATTGATTGGTCATTTTATAATTTAATATTCATTTCAATGATCCGTTCTAATTAAAATTCATTTAAACCGATTGTACATATGTAAAATAACGGGTATAAAGAATCGATATATCATATGTTTAACCATTTAACCACGGAGTGATTTAGTTATTGATACGTGTTACATAGATATGATATTAAGAACGGATAATTGCCCGAGTTATGAAATTATTTACATTATTTGTATATTTTATGCTGATTGCACCATATGGAATATGTGATAAGACGAGGAAAATTTAACATATAAGAGAGAAAATATGCTGAAATGGATTATAAGCTGAGTAATAAAGAACAGAGAAATAAAACTGTCATTGGCATTTTCGTTTTATTTAATCTGTTACTTATTCTTTAAGCTTATCTTTCTAATCTATTTCCTTTCATTCCATATCCGCGTTTGAATTATGGATTCCAATTGACTATAAAATTAGTTCTCAATACATTATGTAATATTCACAGTCATTCATAGTATAAAAAATCCATGATGATCTAATTAAATACATTTCTACAAGTATTACAATAACCATGGAATTGAGGTGATCGGGCGTACATGAGGAGGTGGGGCCGTAGCGCTACGGAGTACTTGGAACAGCTGCTTGGACCATATTGTATTATCAATATCGTATTGTTTTTATGTATGTATATATGAATGATGTAATACGGAGTATAACTGATTGTAACTATGTAGAAGATACGCACGTAAGGCCATATACAGAAGAGCTTAAGTAAGAAAACAATAAAACAGCAAAAGCTATAGAAATTTAAAGTACAATTTATTTCCTAGTTTTCGTTTTAATAACGTTTTCTTATTTTCCTTAAAATCTGATTCCTTCTATTATATCAATATTTTTGACAATTAGGGTATATAAACAATGCTGACCTATAAACTGTAGTAACTTCAGAGAAACCACGACCATCTTATATTTCCTATATATATAAACGTAAGGTATCATACCTAATTTTACCCGTGTTAGTTTACATACTGTTAATAAAACACTACATGTTGATCTAATACAACTAATTAATGAAGATTATCTAAATCTAGTGGTCGTGGTTAATCTGGTGTCATCATGTATTACATATGTATGAATACCACGATTATCAATCATGAGAGATAGCATAAGGATGATAGTACTTAACATAACTGCATATTTTTTCTTTTTTTTATTTTATTATAGTTCCTTATCTTTACTTTGCGGATTGGTCCATTTGACATTAAATAATCATTATCCGTTCTATATTCAGTTATACACGTATGCGATAAGCCATTGCGCGTACGCCTTACAACGCTCGCTATTACATGTAGGTGCCCATTCATGTTTCTCTTAATGTAATTCTTACTTTGCACAATTAGGCCATTTAATACCTTTATGTTATTTACATATACATTATTTTGTTTCGATGGAATAGTGAGTAACGGAAGTAACATGAGAGATATGAATAAACCTTTGATCGAAATCGCAAGATGGGAAAGTAGAAAATAAATATAGGAAGAAGATACATCTCACGCAAGTCTTATCAGAAGCTATTCGAGTTGCGGATACATTCAGCTATTAGATTACACAATATGCAGTGTTGTGAGACAACATTTTGACTGTGTTAACTTTATCTCCATATCTGAAATATTCCCTGTGCATTGAAGCGTGACATATCATTACAGTCAACAAGGATATATTAATAAAAAGGGGAATCATAATTATACTTGTCACACAGAAATGTGCTAATGATATTTATAAATGGCAATGTTATAGTTACGAACTATAAAATACGAGTACCTGAAAAAATGTAGTTCAATTAGGTCAGCTCAAAGGTTCGTATTGCGAAACTTTTGCGTGAGCGGGTATTGATAATATATAAATATATTTAATATTATATATATATACTTATATATATATAAATTAATACTAATTATTATAATATAATATATGCAATATTTAATATTATATACTACAGTTCTGTGTAAAAAAAATGGAATATACAGGTCGGGAAAAAACATATTTAGGAACGTGAGCAATATATTTTCAAATGAGATGTGTGTAATGTGGTATCAAAATAAAGCCTTAAGAAATAATTATTCCTTGCATGAATGTTTATCAAAAGCGCTTTTTAGTTTAGACTGGTATACAAGTTTTGCTTTCGTATCAAACCCAAAAGTTCAGCTACATTCTGTCGTGAACGTTCACAGCCAATAAAGCAAATCGTAATTTAAAGAGCACTTCATAGGCGAGCTGAATTTATGTGCGAATACCATATAAATACAGGATACAGGCATGAAGGACGGCGTAAGAAAAATTGGAATTAATTCTTATTGGAATTTCAGAAAACTAGTCATGAATATTAAAAATATATAACACACCAAATTGCTGGCGCTGAAAAATAAATGGCCAGGTGAAAGCTGTATTATCCTGGTGATATTTTGAAAATACCAGAACAAAGGCTAGCAGTCTGTGAGTTAATCTTTCATACTATAAAAAAAATGTTAGTCACACTTGTACCATTTTATTTGACACAGACTGATATATATAACGACAAAACAGAATAAGCCAACAAGTTGCGGCTATTCTATTTCAGTATATGAATAGATTAGGTTTTAATCCAACCAAGCAGTGATTTGAAAAAATCCATAATATATGCAGTGGTGGGATTTAATTAGTCCATAGAGAATAAAGCGAGAGTTTTAGGTACACCCCCATATATAATCTAGATCTACATCGTCGTCTATGGTGATTTAAATGTTTGAAATGCAAAAATGGTCATCCTCTAGATTATTTGAAAGTCACAAGCCACATAACCAATCAACTATCGAGATCTTTTTATAAGATTTTCCGGAGGATGTTATAATTACTTGAAGAACATAATATTTAATCTTCTGGTATGTATAGTTTAATAACATTAGTTATTTGTACACGTTCAGAAATTGTATGTGCAAATATCAAAAGAGTCGCATTTCACTCTAATATTAGCATTTTTATCGAAGATAACTACGATATAATTAGTGATTAGATCAATAGTTGCATATATACACCAAGAGGAGTCTTGAGGTCGAGAAACCAAGTTCATTGTTCATTGTAGAGTATCAAAAACAAAGATTGTCGTCTTGGGGTCCGCCGATGCAATGCTTTAGCGATTGTAACAGTTATACTTTCTATGTTGCCTATCTGGTCAAACAAATAATAATGAAATTAAATGGTGAAGAATCCTGAAAGAGTGAAAAGTGCATATTTTATATTACCATAGATAAATATATGGGGAAGTAGTACCTAATAAAGGGCAACAATAAACTCCATCTTCGCTATTGACACAGGGTTGAATGAACACATCAATCAACCCAAATAGCCATTTAGATTAACGAAGAATCATTGTAGAGTAATTTTATGCACTAGAAAGCATCTCGAAATATACAATAATTCCAAGGGTTTTTACTCTTATACTTACTTTGGGCACTGTGCCTCATGACATACATATTTTGTGCATTTATTTTAAAGAAGTTAGCATGCTTGCAGAGTAGGCTACGCTGAGACGGGAAATAGGCCCTTGTGGTCTCACGTATTATTCTGAGAATAAAATTCCAATACTCATTAACTTTTTGTTGAATATTAAATCATTTCTACGGGATACCTACAAATATATTATTACTAGGAACTTATTAATTCCACATGTTCTACCCTCATGGGCACCCAAATAACGAAATCATGAAAATAACGAGCAATACGTCGAAGCTATCGTCATGGTTCAGTGACTTTCGAATACCTAATTGAGTATATACGATGATAGTTAGTTAGAGACCGGATTAGAAGCTTACCTGCAATACCCGCTACTAAATAAATAATCGCACGAGTTTTCAAGGATGGAACAATAAACTGAGCAGGGTGCAAATATTTCCCAAATTTTCACTTTTTGTGTACTTTTGAGTTATTCCTCTGTATCAATAAAGTCAATGGAGGAGAGGAAATCAATCTCCGCCACAAATGGTGGAAATTTTAGCCAATTTCATTGATTGATTATGTAGTTAATGACATCTTTACGCGTGATGTCATGTCACGAACACGGCAACCAGCTTCACTGAATCTCACAACTATACAGTGGATCTTGATTCAATAATTTAACGTATTCGAAAAGTCCAACTGAGAACCTATAGACGAAGACCCGAAACTTTGACTCTCATGTGTGCATGATTTATCTTGATAGTCTTGTGGCGGCCACTGAGGCGTGCAAACATCGGGAATTTTGGTGGAAACATCTAGAATCAAAAGGTACATACCGCATCATATCAGGAATAGCTGTATCGAGATCACAGTAAATTGATATTGTTACCGTCATTTATTGGTAGAACAGCGGACTTTTATTGTCGCGACGTGACTCAGCTGAAATCATGAAATTGTAATATCATGCCTATAAGGAGTCATGCGGAACTGCTGGACCCACAGAGAAAATTTATAATTATTATTAATAAAGCGCGACTCTCTTATATATTTGATTTGCTTAATTGTATGTTTGGGCATTTCACTTTAGGTGGGCACATAAAATCTATCTCTACAGCTATATTGGTACTCTTCGTCAATTCTAATGATATGTTGGCTACTAAGTTTGTGGTGAGTCTTGAGTTCACATGGCTGCATTCCAACCTGGTTGAAATGGATGGATAGACCATTATGGTTTGACAATACTATACAAAATCCTAAGTGGGGAAATTAATAGTAGCGATCATCACATCTTCTACTTTTAGAGGATCTGAAGGGTATGATATTCTTATGTAGAGCGAATACCGCAATCAAGTTAGGAGGCACAAAGGCTCGCAGCCTTTTTTTTGTGGCATTGTAATTTCAAATAGATTATTCAAAGGCCTGTCACAGTACGTTACTCGAAAGGCCTTGGTATTCTTCTAGATGCACCTTCACTTATAGATAGGTGAATAATTCAGAAACAGACCCCCTTAACTGCGAATGCGATAAATCGAATGACGTAAGCTGTGGAGAGCCAAAGTCTTTCCTTAAGGAAGTCATTTCAAATCATATGCTTGATAGAAAAATAGGCGATGAAGCTGAGGTGTAATCGAGTTGTGGCTAGGAATTTCGGATAATATGTAATTAGGCCAAACGAGGATCATGTGACCGCAGCAGCAAGTATGTAAAAGTCGAATCAAGAAAGAACGCTATCTCCCCGGCATCTGCTGTGGAGACTAAATGACTCCCACCAATAACGCTCAACATCATACTTAGAAGAGTTACGATGTACTCGAGAGCATCATATCCAGAAGTGTGTACTATCTCACCTATGCGTCTTTAGAGAACAAAGCAGTGGTAAGCCCCTTGATCATTCACCTAACTCAAGGAGGTATGTGCTAGATGCCAGTGTTCGCCCGCTACGTTTGCGGCTACTGCACTTGTTAGATTGTCCCAAGTCAGCGAGCTCATCGGATTTCTCTCTCGCACTCTTCCCCTATCTTAGCATTTCTTAAGAGCTTATGTTATGTCACTATCATACATAAACCACTATTGAGTAGAGTATTCAACTAAGTCCAGAACTGGACGTGAAGCATAAGGTGCTTATAGTTCGGTTGATATGCGTAAGGCTCCATGTCAGGCATATAAAAACACCTATAGGCCCATAGGTAACACACTCGAGTGGCACCGCTCAACATTAGCTCAACACCTGCCTTGAAACACAAACAATATACCCATTCAAGATTTGGAAGAACAGAGAAATAACCAATCAGGAAAGTGCATTACGCCTTTATCTTGAAGCGCTAGGCCCAATAAGTACCCAATTGCGGTCCCCCGAGAAAGAGCTAGCAAGACCTAAACTTAGGGCTTCTTTCTGACTATTCTGTTCATGACCTATCTAAGCTAAGTATTGAGCGAACCATCCTGCATTTGTAATCGGATTGCTCCCTTTTACGGGGTTTATTGGACTCTTAAGGAATGGATGACCATAGAACTTATACGACTTGTATACAGCGCTGAGGTTCTCAGGACCTGGAAAGATCTCTGTTTACTTTAGGAAACTATTTTTCTTGGCCATATCTTACCCTCATGCTTTTCCTAACAACTTTGAGCTTATTAATTAGGGTTGAGAAGAGAGTGGTTGTTTGGAGAGTAGTGGCCTTGTAATTCATAAGTTGGCAAGTGTGATTGGAGACTGACCTGATGTAAGATACACTAATAATTGGTGTATGATCAGCAGCTTACGAACACTTGTTCAACGAACATAACCGGATCCTAGCCAAAAGAATCTCTTATTTGTATGATAGTTCAATCAGGAAAGCTAATAAGAGTACCCCTGAAAGTCCAGTTTTCCTACAAGCTCCCTTCCCAAAGTTAGACTTGCAGGTTATTACTTGACACTAACCAGAAATTTAATAGGACTTTGATATCGAAAACGATCATCATAATCGAGAAGGACATCAGAGCAACCAGCGAGTACGCATTACTTGCGGGTAGAATACATCAATTGGATACAGGCCACAGTAAAAGCAATTAGGCCGCACACGAGAAGAATGAACGATCTAACGCTACAAGGGAGTTGCTCCACCGATTGAGGCTACACCTAACTAGAAGATAAATTATTACACAAAAAAATATTATCAATATGGAAAGAGCATCAGACTACTACCGTAGTTGGGGTGCACCTTTCACTCTTTGCGAGCCATTTATAGATCAGAAGCGCCGAGGACTCATTCACGAGAAACTAGAGAGCTCTACATCAATACAAGGTATGAAGAGGGACCTCACATGTATCGCCTCGACCCAGATGCTCGAACTCATTTTGAACTTATCGTTGAAGGCAATAATTGAAGCTATCACTTTCATCTGCCTGAGATGGTTCCTCTTAACGAAGATGTCTCAACTGCACGATTCAATTCATAAGTCCTGCATCATTCCTCCAAAGACGAACTAGCAAATCGATGTTCGTCTTTGCTTCTTTTCTCCCATATATTAAAATAATAGAGAGGCTCGAACCGTCAATAGGCACAGGTAGGTATGGGTAAGAGAGGCACTATTAGGAGGCACACTTTCAAACCCAGTTCTACGTTGGGAGGTCACTTTAGATCGCCCGGTCACACTACAAGAATCAATATCATCTTGAAAAACATACAAAACAGAGGTCAGTGCACAGGAACAGCAACCTTCTGAAGAAGCTAGCCTAACGCGAAAGGGTTGGGTAGCAAACTGATGTCAAAGTAAGCCATCGGCCGCATGCAATAAAACATGCCTCCTTGCACTTCTGCTAATCCCAGCTAAAGCATGAATATGAACAATTGCCCTCACATGTAATGGGGCATGTCAGCCTCTCCAAAAGCTCCAACATTCTGACGGCGACAAATGCTCCTCTTAACATTAGATCGTCCCTCCCAGTGGAATAAGGGCAATAAATTTTAAAATCTAGGCTACTGCCACCTATATACTGAGACCAGACGCAAGATAGTAATGAGTTAATTGATATCTTTTTTACATCCAATGAGAGTGGCGCAATCGAACCTCCTCGCTGTCACATCAGGAAGGATCTGACACTCTCACAAATTAGGATGAAATATTACCTCCACATTAATCCATCACGAATGAGAACCAGCCATCCCACGATTTGCCACCAACGGAACGTTTCTGGTTTCCTTGCATTGAAACAGGAGCCACCTGAAAATGTTAGGATACAGTTCAAACAGTTAAAAATGTCAAATTGGAAATGTCTATGTTGAGGTAACCTTATTTGGTCCCATCGAATCAAAGCGTTTGTGAAGATCCGAGGGCACTAGGTATACAAATGCCCATTTTGCCATTACACAGCGTTATTCCCAGCTGTCTTTCTTCTTAACATTATTCTCGGTACGAATTATGCCCTTCCCGGACGTTACTAGTGACATTGAAAATATGATGTACTTAATGGGCAATATTTAGGGTGAGTACAATAAAAAGATAGTTGGTAAAACCACGAATTTATCTTGGAAGCTTCTTGCGCCAATCTACACATGTATTCAATCATCCGCCCTAAAAAAAGAGTGACATGATATAATAAATCCCCCACACCATTCTCAACAAAGGGAATTAAACGTTAGAACCCTCAAGGTTGGTTCCAGGTGTTTCTGTGGTGCTCTGTGTTCACCTCATGGAACAGCCTGACGGGTCTAAAGCCTGAGGGCGAGACCAGTTGCAAGGTGTTTAATACTGTGTTTCAAATGGGGCTATTCGATCATAGTGAGAAGAATGGTAGTATATGGAGGCCAGTAATCGAAATGTTGCGCAGTGAGGGGTAGGGAGACCATGAAGCATCACAGGCACTTTCTACACAAATCATAGCCCTCTTCAATTCGACACAAACATTAAGGTTACAATCAAAGAGGCAGCCGAACTAGCACTAAACTCTAACCCAAGCTTTGACCTTACATACCTCTATTCGCCATTAATGGGGTAATATGAGCCTGCGTTCACAATACAAACTTATGGGTTAGAGATCTAATTAATGATTACCAAGCTAAGAACCAATAACAAGTTATATGACAATGGATAATGCATTGAATACTAATGATCTTTAAATAAATGTAACACCCTCAGTATAAGTTATTATCACAAAATGCAAAGGACCCTAACAAAGAAGAAATAAGAATAGGGTAAGGAGACAGGGATACACGAGACATGAAGAACGTAAATGATTGTGGATTTTAGGGATCTTGTGAACTACTATTACAAAATAAATGACACTTATTTGCATTTCATATGTACAACATTTGACCTTCTTAATTACATTCCTCTCCTGAATCATTGACCTAATCATTTTTTATTCTCTACAATTGCGCATTCTATGAGTAACCTAATTAAAATCTTTGGTCCGCCATAGCGAATGTGGAGCCATATAATTTAAAATTATTTTAGCAAATTGCCCTTCTTAGGTTATATAATAGGGTTACTTCGAGAGATGATTCTTAAATAGGGATGAAACTTTTCTATTTTAGTTCATTGATGTGTGGGAATAATAAATTTATAATTTACTATATTTCCAATTGGTATAAAATTTTTTTTTTACCACAATCTGATGAATCGAGGACCTGAAAAGCTCTGGGTCTAGCTCTTCTTGTTAGAAAAAATCATTTATGTTTTAAGGGTCTATAACTATGCACTCTTCATTCAGCTCCACTACGATACTTGCGCGAAGCTTAACTTCGCTGATATGCGTGCTAAATTTTGTTGTCATTGAATAAATTGCAGGACTTAAGAGATTCGGTGGTACTGTGGAATAATATAAATGAATACGCTTCTATACTTTAAATGCAAAGAAGCTGATCGCTTTACCAAATGCAACAGTCACAAAGGCTGTGATAGTGGTTATGTCCTTGCCATATTGTGAGTATACTCCGAATGTGTGATACCTGCATTAATTACATGTGCCGTAGATGAGTCTCAATCATGAAGTATGCGAGGCGTATACAAACAAATACACACACTAATTCTTAAATAGTTCTACAGTTGATACGTGTACTATTTCATAGCAATTTCAACCTCTTCCGAAAAGGATGATCGAATCTCCAACCAGTCCATCCCTTTCCATAATACTAAACGAAAGAAGTTACCCCTTAATTCCATAGATGGAGCGGCGTAAGTGACGTCGGAACGGATGTGGAGTAGGGTGTAAATAGCTTACGAACCGCCAGTTGCATGATTGGGTGTGTTATTCGCTTTAGAAAAACACGTTTGGTCATTGTATCTAGTGTCAGAAGCAATAGTACCAACCATCGAGATGCTAAAGAATTTCCTTTTGTCCTTATAGTAAAATGAAGGGCAACATTCATTCATGCCTGGCTCGCAGGTGGGAATAGATCAGCATTACCCGTTAACCCAATCTCTTGACAGTCATCAGATCCACGCAACAATAAGTTGCAAATAATTTTCACCACCAGGCCGCGAAGGTACATTTTTTCTCTGACGGTATTCTAATTGAGCGCAGGGGTGACCTGCCCAGATTTCATTGTTTTAAATTGACCTCCCACCGTTGCACCAAAGTTCTCGAATTAGGCAAAAATGCGATTTCACTATAAAATCGAATAACACAAATCAATATTAACCTATTGTCTCTGGCAAAAATACTTTAGGTTCTAAGGATAAGTGAAAAAACTAGGGTGGAAATCAAATCACGTCTTATTGACAATATAATCATTGTTAGTATTTGACCCTAGCTGTAATAGGAAAAGTTCAGCAAGTTTGTATATCGCGATTGTGTTAAATTGGTTGGGCTAAATAAAGATCATTCTTGAATTTTAATTAATAAAAGTATCTGGATATATATGGGTGACAGGATTTTTGGGGTTTTTTTTGTCTCCTAAATCTGTTGCAGTTCCCTGGCCTCGGGGTGGGCACGAGTGGACCCTTAATTTTCAATTCTAGTCCAAAAAAATTTAATATAAATCATATGGCTGGTTGAGTTTAGTTTGATGAATGTGAAAAACTGAATAATAAACAAAATAAAAATCCATGAAAAATCAAGAAAATAGACTAATTTTACAATTGTGCGTCAAATGCTGTTTTAAATAACGTTTTGACATTGTTTGGGAATTAGGGAAATCGTGCATGCTTGTTATGTTCATTGAATACATCCAGAGATTAGGGTGATGAAAGTTGCTCTGTTTGGTGATGGTTGACTTTCCAAACACTCTGCTGAATGTGTAGATGATATGCTTGGATCATTAAGGAAAGTAAAGTCCATAGAGAACTATGTGCGCATTATACACAAATAACGTTACTACGTTGATGAATTTAGGAAGAAAAGTAAGCGCCGAGAGTTTCTAGTACTTACCCCTGACCCAGTGCGAAATAAAATGAATGTCCAACAGGAAGGAGAACTGACACAACAATACTCGTCCAAATTTTGTGGTAACCCTGTAAATCTGTTTCACCCATTAACCATTCATCTGTCAATAAAAATGGGTCCAAATTCACTACAAGTCGGCATTCGGGAGACTAGGTCCAAAATACCAGTCACAGTTGTGTATTGAGTTTGTGATGCGATTCGGCTCCATTTTCACAATGTTACCCACAGTTTGGGTCACATGGGGACTGTGAATTGACTCTGTGTTTTTTCCGCGCATCAAATTGGGCAACATCGGCTTCAGAGGATGGCCGGTTATGGGAACCTTCATGTTGTTTTGTACACAATTTTTTCAGATTTTCCCATTTTCTTTCAAATATATCTGAGGCCGGTCCTGCGAGCTCAATATAATTATGTTGTGTGAAATATATTTCCCATGACATGGAGGGTGCTGAGCATCGGAGGTAAATAAGACATACTTTAAGAAAATGGGAAAAATCTGAAATTTGTGTGCCAAGAATCAAAGTTATGTATGAAGGAGTTGTCCTGACTCAAATACGTCCCAGCCACTAGTTCGTATTCGGATACGCGATGGACTGTAAATTAGCTTCAAGTCCCAATTGAACGCTACAATTGTGACGACTGCCTGGCTTTTCGAGTGAGACCGGTGTTTTACCAACAATCGGTGTTATTGATCCTATCTCAGTAACATTTCGATACAATCCCATCTGTTATTTTTCATATGGCTACCTGAGTTGTTTTGTATGTCAAATTTTTAGAGTTATTGCTCCGAGCAAGGGTTCACGAAGTCATGTAAGGTACTTTCTTTTGTTGAAATTGATGTATTCATAGATTATCGATCTTATAGGAAGAGAGTGTGAGGGTGATGTAGAATCTAATCATTCTCTCATCTCAGAGGTGTGAGTATTGGTATTTTGGCGGCTACAGGAAGCACTATTCATAAATGAGCTTGTATAATGGTGGGATGTCTATATAGAGCAATCCACATTGCTTAGTCTTAATATTATTATGCAAACTTCTTAATATTAAATCTCCTTGCAAATTTTCATTACCAGGACTTATGTCGTTTCTCAATACATAAAATAAGTTATTAACTATAAATGAATGTCATCTTTGCTTAATTATATTGAAATCGATCATAGGATGCGCATTACTACCTCATATAGATCCAAAAACTTGATGAAATAAAACTGCGAAAACTAATATCACCCTCCTATGAGCTTTCGTACACAACATCTACATACTTTATCCCGCAAATACAGTACTTCTTTTTTTTTATTATCACCACGTTAACTCTCTTTCTATTGTGTTAGTTACTTTGTCCGATTTTTATCCCCATTCTATGATAATCTATCCATGTGTAATTAAGAGTAATATATCAACGGTTGCATACCTGTGTTCCCCCCACCAACACGTGGGGGTGTTGTTAGACTAGTGGGCGAACGTATACATGTTACAGTTGACAGATTAACATGTAGATATCATTGAATGTCACAATTACCACGAAATGTCAATAAATCACAGTATGGTAATTTGATATTGTTTCTTGATGACAAAGGATTCAACGTCGTGATATGCTGTTGTGCAAGACTTAGGCCACTTAACATACATGTTCCATTATTCTAATGGCCTTCATTTCTAAAAAAATATGTTTTTCTATTTAATACGAAGAGTGACTAAGAATCCTGTGCAATCTGAGATAAGTACACTTCTTTAAGAATATAAGTTCAGAAATGACGGTACGAGTTGACAGGAGAGCCTCCTACACATTAGTCCATGAGGTAAGACCACAACCAAATAGAAAGGCTCCATCATTTATCAGTCTGTTCTCTGCGCTATGTTACTACGCTTATATATTGCCACATCTGCAATCCTCTCGATATCAACTTCATTCTCGTTCAGTTCTTCACCATTCTGATCCTACTTCGTATACCAATGTCTCTCCTCATTCATCGTCGTACCTCCCTTCTCATCCATCTTACTTTCACACAATGCCTCCTCGATTACACTCTCGTCACTACCTTTAAACTATGCTCCTTCTCTCTCGGGTCTCTCTACTCATCATAGTTTTTCTCTTGATTCATAGCGGGAGAAACTATGACCTCATACTTCTACAAATTCAAGATTTTGCCTATTGTTAACTCAAATTTGGCGTAAAATGGGCTTTTTATGTCTTTAAGTCACGTCTCTTCTTAATGGATCAGAATATTATATCAATATGAGATCAATATAAAGAAAAAGAGAAGGGAGACAAAAGATGCAAGATAAACAATATTGACCAATAAACCATACCCCTGTGACCGTTACATAATGACGTTCTGAATGTCCGAATGCCGCAAAAAAAGGAGGAAAAAAGTCCCTTTTTGTTACTAAAAGTGCCCCTTTTTTCTTGGCCACAAAGGACACTTTCATATTATAAAAAAAAAAACTTTTAGACTTCTTGAAAGGCCCACGGACAATTTTTTTTTTTTTTTTGTAAAAAAGGGGCACTCTTGTTACTAAAAAGAACCCTTTTTCCTCCACAGTTCCCTTTTTTTTAAACCCAGATTTTTTCCGTCGGTCGCTATGAGACCTCGCATAAAAAGGAAATTCCAAGCAATACGCATGAGACCAATTACCCCGCTGCCGGAGGCAACAATTGTAAAAGAGTGTTGTCAAAAGCACATAGCACTATTAGCATCCCTCTAAACGTATTTTTAATGCCCTTTTTAGCACTTGTTTTAAAAATTATTTAAAACATGTAAATCTATATGGCATTTGGTATTTATCATGGGGGCAATATTTTACACTTTGCTTAAGTGTGAATAAAACGTAATGTTTGTTTAAAACTTTAAATGTTGCCTTAAATCTCCGAAATGTAGGGGAGACCGGGTATGGAAAGTTACACGGGTCATTTTACAGTTCTCAGTGTGCTAAGGATGGAACAAGAGAGGATGTGCTAACTGGCACTATATACAAGCCTACACTATCTGGGATGAACTGGCCGGTCGTGAGGTTCTCTGTTGTTTTATTAAAAAGAAATCAACAAACCACCATTTTTTACAAGTCAAAAGTAAAATTTTTGAACAAAAATTGAAATTTGTAATAGCTCTTACACTGAAAGGCACATGATGAAATAGTCTGGTACATTGTAATATAGTAACAATGATTATGTCAGTAAATATACCCCTAGCCATGGCCCCTGTAAAATTTTCCTGCTATGACTGTGCTACAGTTGATTTCTGGTGTGTAAAATCACCCATGGGGTAGTGTTGTTACAACAACCTACCCATGTTTGATGTAACAACTTACCCCAATACTTACATAATTATGTAAAAATACATTTTGTCTCAATTTCAGGTGTTAATATTTTTATTTTCTATTATTACTTTTGTCTATTCTAGAGCTCATACTTGATCTACTGTTAAC
Organism: Paracentrotus lividus; assembly: GCA_940671915.1. Taxonomy (NCBI): domain Eukaryota; kingdom Metazoa; phylum Echinodermata; class Echinoidea; order Camarodonta; family Echinidae; genus Paracentrotus; species Paracentrotus lividus. Next base: position 18,454,843 of record CALNVZ010003428.1, on the reverse strand, counting down.
GATGTCCAAGAACGTGGAAAGTTGAAATTAAAGTATGATACTAAGGAGATTTACACAGTGTCGTCAACTTTACCTCCGTATGTTTACATATTTGACAATGGACCCCGTATGGTGTAATAACCTACCCCGCGTATATGGGGAGGTTGTTAACAAAAAAATGTCTTCAACCTAATTAAGCTGTAGTTAATAGTGTTAACATGTTTTCAAGTGTTATATTGCCTCAGGTTTTAGCCAACATAATAGGCTAACTAAAGACCCAATAAGGAGTGCGTGAGTTCTTTCATTAGAATTATCTGGCCCAAAATGTGAATTTTGTAACGTCCATACCCGGTCTCCCCTACATTTTTCTTTTAAAAGGGGGCACTTTTGATCTCTCAAAAAATCAATATATTGAACAGCATAATGAATTAAAATACTACTTTTATACCCAGCCCCTCCCTATCCCATAAATTTGGCTCATTATGCCACTGAGGTAAAGGACCCCCTTTTCAGAAAAAAAAGTGCCCCCCCCCCCCCATTTTCGAATTCGTTCCGCAGCCTCTGAATATAAATGATTGCTTATAAATTTATTTGGTGTTTACCATGGGCGCCACCGTGACCCCTTGCTTCGTGTAGGCCTAAAACGTTTTAAATTGCATGCCTAAAAACGAATTTGACTGCTGGAAGCTCACCTCCACTTTCTTTTTACCGCTGGGAATTTTTTTAATTGATCGCACGAATTTGATTTCATGCACATTGACGAAGTTCACTGCACATAAACACTTTTGAACGCACATAAACGAATACGAATGATCATTAACGATTATGAAAGAACATAAACGAAATCGATTGCGGGCTTATCGGTAATTAAGTTAACGTGTAGAACATCGATTTCGATTTATGTTCTTTCATAATCGTAATGATCATTCGTATTCGTTTATGTGCGTTCAAAAGTGTTTATGTGCAGTGAACTCGTCAATGTGCATGAATCAAATTGTGCGATCAAAAACTAAAAAAATTCCCAAGCCGGTAAAGAAAGTGGAGGTTGAGCTTCCAGCAGTCAAATTTCGTTTTAGGCCATGTCAATTTAACGTTTTAGCTACCGAAGCAAGGGGTCACGGTGGCGCCCATTGGTAAACACCAAATAAATTTATAAGCAATTCCATTTTATATTTTCAGAAGGCTGCGGACGAATTCGAAAATGGGGGAGGGGGCACTTTTTTCTGAAAAGGGAGGTTCCTTTACCCGTGCATAATGAGCCAAATTTATGTGGATAGGGAGGTGCTTGGGTAATAAAAGTAGTATTTTAATCATTATGCTGTTCAATATATTTGATTTTTTTGTGAGAGATCAAACAGGCCCCCTTTAAAAGAATAATGTAGGGAGGACCGGGTATGGACGTTACAAAATCACATTTTGGGCCAGATAATTCTAATGAAAGAACCACGCACATCTTATGGGTCTTTAGTTAGCTATTATGTTGGCTCTAAAACCTGAGGCATTACACTTGAAAACATGTTAACACTATTAACTACAGCTTAATTAGTGAAGACATTTTTTTGTAACAACCGTCCCCATATACGGGGTAGGTTATTACACCATACGGGTCAATTGTTACAAATATGATAAACATACGGACGGTAAAGTTGACGAACTGTGTAACATCTCCTTAATCATATTTAATTTCAATTTCCCGTTCTTGACATCGTTAACAGTAGGATCAAGTAGAGCTCTAGATAGACAAAGTAATAATAGAAAAATAAAAATATTAACACCTGAAATTTGAGACAAAATGTAATTTTTACATATATTATGTAAGTAATTGGGGTTAAGTTGTTACATCAACATGGGTAGGTTGTTGTAACAACACTACCCCATGGGTGATTTTACACACCAGAAATCAACTGTAGCACAGTCATAGGCAGAAACATTTTTAACCCAGGGGCCATGGCTAGGGGGTATATTTACTGACATAATCATTGTTACTATATTTACAATTACCAGACTATTTCATCATGTGCCTTCAGTTGTTAAGAGCTATTACAAATTTCAATTTTTGTTCAAAAATTTACTTTTGAACTGTTAAAAATGCGTTTTGTTGATTTACTTTTTAATAAAACAACGGAAACCTCACGACCGGCCAGTTACATCACCAGATATGTGTAGGCTTGTATATAGTGCCAGTTGCACATCCTCTCTTGTTTCCACTTAGCACACTGGAACTGTAAAACTGACCCGTGTAACTTTCCATACCGGTCTCCCCTACATTTCGGAGTTTAAGGCAACATTTTAAAGTTTTAAACAACATTACGTTTTATTACACACTTAAGCAAAGTGTAAAAATATTGCCCCCCATGATAAATACCAATTGCCAATAGATTTACTGTTTTTAATAATTTTTAAACAAGTGCTAAAAAGGGCATTAAAAATACGTTTAGAGGGATGCTAATAGTGCTATGTGCTTTTGACAACACTCTTTTACAATTGTTGCCTCCGGCAGGGGGTAATTGGTTCTCATGAGTATTGCTTGGATTTTCCTTTTATGCGAGTTCTCATAGCGACCGACGGAAAAAATCTGGGTTTAAAAAAAAGGGACTGTGGAGGGAAAAAAGGGTTCTTTTTTAGTATACAAGAGTGCCCCTTTTTACAAAAAAAAAAAAAAAATTGTCCGTGGGCCTTTCAGAAGTCTAAAAGTTGTTTTTTATATTAATATGAAGTGTCCGTTGTGGAAGAAAAAAAGGGGCACTTTTAGTAACAAAAAGGGACTTTTTTCCTCCTTTTTTTGCGGCATTCGGCATTCAGAACGTTCATTATGTAACGGTCACAGGGGTATGGTTATATTGGTCAATATTGTTTATCTTGCATCTTTGTCTCCCTTCTTCTTTTTTTTCCTTTCTTTTTCCTGGTGTTGCATGGGGCCGCACCTGTCTACAAGCTATTTGGTCTAATCTGAAATACTTGATCTAATTGTCACTGGTCTATTGACCATTTTCAGTGTGGATCCAGGGGGTCTCAGCGGGAACAGCCCACCCACCCCCAGCATAAGACAAAACAAAGCTGGGGTAAAAAGCAGGAACATGGTTAGAAAAAAATAATTACTGACCCGACTGACCAATCTAAAACCCCCCATTACTATGATGACCTTGTTGAATGGCCGAAGGCCGAGAAATTTTAACACCCCTACCCTCATGTTATGCAGTTTCTTCATGAATGGAGTGAGGATGGGGGCTACAAGCCCCTACTCTGTTTATATAACACATTAGTTTTGTTTTTATTTTATTTATTTATTTTTTTTGTAAACAATTCATATATTAGAACATATAGTTTTGAATCATTCTGATAAAAACGCAAACATTATAATCAAGTTTTTTTTTTTTTTTTTTTTCGGTGTGTGTGCGTGTGTTTTTCAAGCTTCAGGCTCCCCCTTTCCCCATGATTTCAACCCTTTTCTGACAAAAACACTTCTCAGCCCCCTGCAATTTTTATTTTCCTACCCAACCTAACATTCCATTTTGTATACGTTATTTCTAAAGTGGATGGCCCAAAAACGAAATTTGAATTCACAGGAAGGCGGATTTGAACGAACATTGACGAATGCGACTGCTCACAACAGCAAATTCGTCGGCGCAATTTTGCATTGGATTGAACGGTGTTTGATTTTGGCTACACATAACGAATTTCTTGCGATTGGTAATCGCGATACTTCCGGACGAAAGCGTCGAAAAATTCTAGTTGATCGGAG
>CALNVZ010003428.1:18423358-18451097 GCA_940671915.1 Paracentrotus lividus | reverse complement strand
CCGCTCCGGGAAGGTATCGTTTAAATTGACTGAACATTAACGAATTCGATAGAAAAGAGTTTAAAATCGACCGGGAAAACCTATATTAGAATAATGTTATTAGTAGTCGGCGTATTAATCGGTATTGGATGTCAGAAAGACTTGTGTTTCTTCTATATGAGAACGGAATATAAGGAATATAAGAGGCAAAAACTTTCCACCAATCAGAACGGGTCTTGACGCAAAGAGGGCACTTAAAAATATTTAACCAATCAGAACGTCACTTTGACAAGTCAATGACCTTTCTGACAGACCAATTAAAACAGAAAGAAAGTATTATTTTAATCCTTCGTTGTAAAGCAAAATGTAATTGGTCAGCTTATTAACAAAAAAACAAAAAACAAAAAAACAAAAACAAACAAAAATCAGATCAAAATACCGGTACGTCCATGAGACAAAAGTCAATGCTACATATTGCCTTTAAAAGAATTTAGAATTTCATCAAAGTTATTATGAACGATATATTTTCTGTTTTTAATTTTAAGTCAATGCACTCCCTTCAGAGAAAAAGAAGAAAAAGGGGGAAAACGAGAAAAAGAGAGGAAAAAAAAAAAAAAAAAAGCCAACAAGAGAGAAATAAGATGACATACATGAGTTGCAATTGAGAAAACATCATGAACATCTACACGGCAGAGGCTTATCACCGTAGCAGAGGCAATGTAGCCCCAGGCATCTCCGAGGCTTTGACGCCTATATCGTCCCCGAGCGGCCAGGCAGCAAACGCGAGATCGTTATGGCTAATTACACGTAACGATCTTGTGTCCTATTGTGCAGGCTCCAATTCGAATCATGAAAAGTCATACATCTGTTTTTCTTTATTTCGCATTTCTTTTCTTTTGTTGCTTTTTTTTGTTGTATATTCCAGTTTCTTGTGGTATTAGCAAGAAGTCAGAATCGTACAATGAAGATTATAAAATCTTATAGTAACAGTAACGATGAATAGGCCTAAAGGGTACAATACTATTTTTTGTGAAAGTTTTATTTTTCTTATTTTTAGAATGGATCTTTAAGAGTATTTCCTTATCTCTATTAACATTTGTAAGGGTCGGCCTTTTTTATGATCTTGGGATATTGGTATTATAAGAAAGATATTTCTATTACACTTTTATGCTCCTATTCGTCCTCTCTATATTAGGAAACTATTAATTATGTTGATAAAGAATAATATGAAATCATTTGAATTATCAAATAATTATGTTCTATGACCTACTGTAAGATAAACCCTTAAAAAAAAAGACAAAGAAAAAAAGGAAAAACGGATGCGCTGTAATAAAAAAAAAAGAAGACAATAATTCAAATAATCTATTAAGCAGCATCTTAAGGGCTGATTTGAACTGCGCATGTATTCCTCAAAAATTGATATAATTCAGCGCATACAAAGTACAGTGACTCTTTGGTTGCACTGTCATGATTTATTATTTTATCTTTATTTATTTATTTTTTTTTTGGGGGGGGCACAATAATTGTTAAAAGATGAAAAGACTTTAAAACACCTCCAAAATCAAAAGGAGAAGTAAAAAGCACATCTCATGCCAAAAATGTGCTTGGTTCATTATTTTAATTCACGAATGAATAAGATATGATAAAATATTAACAAAAACAAATATTTCTGATCTTGCATCCAGACTAGAATGATAGTATTCTAAACACGGTTCATGATCTGATGATCAAGTTATTTATTGCTGGAAACTAAACAAAAGTGCTTTGACTGCCACGTAGTCAAGACAGATTTGATTGTACTTTCCAGTAAAACCTCTATGTTAATGACTTGTCTTTTTTCAATATTTTGTATTTTCTTTGTCTCATATTTGTCTTTAAAAAGAGTTGATGTCGTTAATTCCAGCCGCAATACATAAACTATCTTAGATAATCTTAAAAAATAAAAATATATGTTTTGTCGATAAATGATAATTGAGTAAAACCTGTCACTATGAAAAGAAAATCTTTTCATAGTATTATCATTTTTTATCCCATTATTTGGGGCTAACCCTGCCCCCTTCTCCCCCTATTCCCTCCTCTCCCTCGTCCAATTCTTCAACATTTTCAGAACTTAAAACGTACTTTGCCAATGATGTATAGGCCGAAAAAAATGTCCGTATCCCTCCCCGCCTCTTTTCATGATATATCACCCGTGACGCCCCCTATAACCTCAAACCCCCTCGTTATCATGGCATGCCGACCCTAGCATCCCAACCCGAGTCTCAATCCTAGTTTTTATCTCATTTACGCCGCTCCTTACATGCCTTAAACTCAAATCCTCCTTAAACTAAGGGGCCTCTTACCCATCTACTCCTCCTCTAACATGATTGCCCCCCCCCCAACCCAGCCGATGGTAATGACACCTGCCCTTTTAAGCAAACATGATGCAAACCGTAACGATGGTCTGTCAGCGGGTGATAACGTGTGGCGGATGATATGTAGGGGTTCCCGCCCAGCAACTCCTGTCCAAAATGCCGATTGATGTTTTTATTATTATTTATAAACACATCGCCGTGTAAAATATGTCCCGCAGACGTCAAACGGTCGAGGTGAAAATAGCAGAGTCGGTGCATTTCGAAAAGTCATGTCTGCAGAACGTGCCATTTGACTTTCAACTTGTCCTGTTTTAGTAGATGTAAAGAAGATAACATGATTAGAACATGATAGCATGTCTTGGTTAGGCCGTGTGGGAGCGCTCTTCTTCTCCAGCTCGATTCATCTCCACAAACTTGCCTAGAATCCCAGGGGCGTAGAGTTTAGGCAAAATTCCCAAGGCCTAGAAGATATCAATATAACTTACTCGAGGTGTGTCAGTTCTTCGGGAGCAAATCAAATTATGTCAAAAAGAATTTATAACAAAATATGAATCGTTTCAAAACATAAATACCTGCAAATCGTCTGATTCATTTCAGCCTTAAAGATTGCAAGAAAATGTCATATCTGCATACACCCCCGAATCATTTATTATGTTCATGCCACAAACATCTTCCGAGAACATCAATATCAAAACTTAAAATCAATTGCTGAAGACGATTCATTATTTTGTTTCCTTTCTAATTTAAAGCATGGAACACCTCCCCAAAAATTGAATAAATAAGTAAATAAATTAAATTTAAAAATTAGAAAATAAAAATCAAATAATGATAATAAATAAATAAATACATAAAAAAAATGAAAAACAAAATTAAATAATGATAATAATTCCACAGACTATAGCTGAAAATGATTGTCATGACTATGGTCGTTGAACTTAGTCTAGAATACTTTCATTTTTTAACTTTAACTTTATTATCCCAAAACAATCATAACAAATATTGTACAATACTTTCCATGGAATAGAACAAGTTTCTTTTCTTTTGAAAACATCATCTTTGACTTTACATGCTCCACTGTAAAAGTCATCAAAATCGGACCACAAAGCAGACAAATTTGAGGAAATTATAGGTCGGCAAGTTGGCAGAGAAAACCGAAAAGAAGGCAAAAAATGATGAGATTTGGGACGTGCGCACCGCTGATTCAAGAAAGGCGAACGAGATATGAAAACGAGAAGAGATGTAATGCGTTTTGTGGCCGGTGACATTATCAATTCAAATTGAATTATCGAAGTATAGGTCTGCAAAAGAAATCAAGTTTGTAAGAAAACAGTTCTGAATCCAGGCCGGATGAAGTTCACAAATATTTGAGCTGGGAGGTGAGATGAGGTCTGTGTACTATTCATGTGGATTTTTATTGTTATTTATTTATATATTTTTTAAATTATTATTTATTTATTTATTGTTTAATTTAATGCGCTATCCTGTCATATGTCTCTTCACTAAATCCAATGTATGTTTATGCAAGATGAATAAAATAAAGCAATGATGTGACAATTTACGTCTACAGGGGCCGCGGAGCTTCTTTTTTTTTTTTTTTAAGTGGAGGGGCTGAGCCGGATATGGGGAGGGGGGGGGGGCTGAACAGGCTGAAAATCAGAATAGATGATCATTTTAGCGTGTTTGTACCCGTTTAGTGTTTTTGTGTGTGTGAGGAGGGGGGGGGGTGAAGCTCTGGCCCAGCCCCCGGCTCTGCGTTCCTTGCTCGGTTGTGTTATGACCTATATTATACACATTAATGTAACAATAAACAAATCATACTTGAAAAACCCTGATAATTTGTCTTAGAATAATTTATTAACCATTCTCCTTCGACCCGTCGTTGAAATTGTCCATGAGCATTTCATATATAAATGTCAATATGAATAGCACAGAAGAATTGTTAACCTTTGAAAAGGAGGGGGTATATGTGTCATGCACAAACTAAAAACAATATTCCCTGTACGGAGGAAGGGGAAACGATAAAAGCAGTGTTTCTCCATTTCTGTTCCGTATATTGACACTTGGCCCAGAGAATCTTCATTCTTCTTTTAAAGCTATACGTCATGAAGAATAATGAGTAAACCATTGATATATCATTTACATGTGTTTCTATTTGTTCCCTTTGTCACATGAAGTATCCTATTCGGATTCTGACCGTCAGAAACAACTGGAATTAGCCTTTATGTCGTCTCATTTTCCTTTCTTTTCATAATGTTATTTTCGTCCCGAATCTCTCCCGTTTCCTCGAAGAAAATGTGCAGTTGTCATTATTTCTAAAATTGATTACAATTTGTTTTCTCTGATATTCAGTGTATCATTTTCATTCAGACTATCTTATCTTATTGTTAACTCCTACGTAGTGCGTCTAGAATCACAAATTCAATTGTACATGTTATGAAAGGAAACAATTTGTTAAATTTCCCACAGTTTAATGGCGGTCAAATTTATAACAATTCTCTCTTTTTGTTCCCTTCAACCAGCTACATCCGCCAGTATCTCGGTGAATTGTCGCCAGTGTCAGTACGAATGGAATTAGAAATGAGAATAGAATAGAAGATAATGGGCAAGTGATCTATGTTTTTTCAATGATATTTGAATTGTTTGATATGCCAAATCAGTCATTACTCGTTTCCAAATTTAGGGTTGTAATATGGGGGCCAGGTTGCTCAGTGTTTTTGCCAAAAATCCATGACAGTGAAATAACCTGTGATTAGAGATTCATCATTCGCCATAACTGTCCCATTGTTTTAGTCTGAGGCTGCTTGAAAAATAAAGACACATTGTTCTGCATATTGTGAAAGGGCACAGTTTGGTTTGAAGTATTTATATTTAGTTTCAATTCCTCCCTATTTATATAAATCTATTGTATTATATTAATTCATTGAATAAATCATCAATTCAAATAGACCCACCACAATAAACCTAAATGCAGAGATGCCAACTTTTTTCTATTTGAGGACAAAAAAGCAGTACATGCACTTTGGGTAAGAAAACAGTAATTTCACATTTCCACGATATACATCATGTACATAGGGCCTATAGTAAAATAATTTGGGAAGATCTGTATTTTCATTGAGCCTGCAATATTTTTTTGTCAAAACCCGTACAAAATAGTTAACACTAAAAGCGCTTAGAAACACCAAGATGGATATATGTATTAAGCGCTATATAAATGTAACTATTATTATTATTAATAAAGAAAAGATGAACTCACATCTATGATGCATATTTATCATTTTAGATAACGTTCTCATAATTTATGTTCTTAAATCCTTATAATTCATACAATTAACTCGGTCATACACCCATTATTGTGAGGACGATAGTAATGAGGGAATGTGGAGAAAGAAGGACGGAGGTAGGGAGAGAAAGAGAGAGAGAGAGAGAGAGAGAGAGAGAGGGAGAGAGAGAGAAAGAGAGAGAGAGAGAGAGAGAGAGAGCATGTTAAAGAGAGAGAGAGAGAGAGAGAGAGAGAGAGAGAGAGAAGGAGGGAGAGAAAGAGGACCTTTTATTGATAGTTACAAGGAAATGTACTTTTCAACCACGCATCAACTAATTAGAACACCAACACAGATCTTGCACTCTTCATTAATAAAATACAATTTTAATGGCATTAATATGGAACAAATTTATAGTCGGAAAACAGATACACAGTGAATCTGTACAAGTATAATTACTTTGAAGAATTGGAATTGACAGCAAATTATTCACTTATCTGTCCACGTGTGGCCACTAGTCTACAAACAGGACACAGGCTAATATTAATACACATGATACAAATGGGATAAAATCGACTATACCATGATCGTGTGATATAAGGTTTTTATTTGGTGTGTATGTGAGTAGAGGGGAGTTTAGGAGGGGAATGGAGGCGAAAGACGATTTAAAAAAAAAATGTTTATTAATTTTTTTATTTGAGAAACCGACATACGGTAATGTAAAAAATTGCAAGGAAGATTAATATTGAAGAAAAAAAAACAACAGGGTTCTTATATAACAATTCCTCATTATGAAATAGTGCTCCTGTAGCCCAAAATTAATCCAGTTACTTGCAAATGAGGAAAAGTTACATACACCTCACACCCTCAAAGACGTATCATGAATAAACAATATCACAAAAGAGTTACCTTTCTGGCTTTCAACCCTGCCGGAAAACAAAAGAAAACACAGAGCCAAAAACAGTGTGCAAAAACGGTGGAAACACAGTGAAAATGGGCCGAAACCACACAGTCGTCACATTGTGAAGGTCTTGGACACTTTGTCCAGAGTCGACTGTGTGGATTTGGTCAACTTTCAACATAACCCTGCCGGAAAAAACACAGAGTCAATCACAGTGTGCCCAAACTGTGGTAACATTGTGAAAATGGACCGAATCCACACAATCATCACACTGTGAAGGATTTGGACACTAAGTTCACAGAATGGACTGTGTGGATTTGGGCCATTTTTACAGTGATGGTAATGGAAACAGTACGGCACAATGTACATTGTGTTCACACTGTGGGACACTTTTTTTCGGCAGGGAAAACTCTCGTTTCCCTCTCATCATAGAAATATTATTGACTGTTCATGAACTTTCTTTCTAATTCAGCAACACAACATTCAGCGATTTTGGAAAGTCAATATCACACAAACAGAGCAACTTTCATCACTCCTAATCTCTGGTGTATTCAATAGAACATAAACAAGCATGACTGATTCCTATCCATTAACAATCAACTATAAAACAAAGACCATGTAAAACTATTTTCTGATTTTTCATTGGATTTTTATTTAATTCATGTTTTCACATCATAACATACAGCATTGATTATTTGAAGAAGAAATTAGGTCATTGCCCACCGGAGACTGCACCGATTTAGAGCAACACGCCCTAACGTTATTTAAAATCAAGAACTTTATTGCAATTTAACATAGGAGACACTAATTTGTGCATACTTTTCCTATTACAGCTGTCAAACTAACATGAATATTGTCAAAGTATTGACCCAATTTTTATTCCTTAGACCCAATATTTTGCCAGAGGCATGTAAGTGATGTGTTATTGATTTAAGTCTCATTTCCTAAATGAAACTTTTTGTGAACGTTGGGAGATTGTAAACATGAATTGGGGTAATAGCCGTAAGCTTGGTGAAATAGCACTTTCTTATTTGTATGTTTGGGGTACTAGAAATTGTAATTCCCATTAAAGAAATCAATAAGTAGTAAACCGCTGTACTGAATCTTTGTAAACAGAAGGAAGGAGTTTGAAATCTGAAATGACATCAACTGACTAGATGTGTACCACCATGGACCTCAGAAGTTATAGGACCATGGTACCACATATGGCAAGGACTACCACTATCACAGCTTTGTGACTGTGTTGCCAATTTGGTAAGGCGATCAGCTTCTTTTGCATTATAAAGATATAGCTTTCTTATATAAACCCCTCACAAAAAGTTTCGCAAGTCGACTTTGGGTCATGATAACTTTTCAGGTACGCTTTAGTTATTCCTGATTTTTATACCATTGGAAAGATAATTTATTCCCCTTTTGATTGATATCCTACTTGTAATGATTGTATCATGCTTCAATGCACAGAATATCAGAATATGGAGAAAAGTAAAAGGTCAAATGTTGTAAAATGCATTTTTATTGATCACATTGAAGTTCCGCAACTTCACTTTAGGTCCTGATAACTTTGGGGATATTTTCTAATTTTTATTGAATTTTATACCATTGTCAAGTTAATTTATTCCTCTCTTGATTGATAACTTATTTGTCATGGTGATGTCATGCCTGTGTCCACAGAACCCCTCAATACCACTTGAATACATGACAAAGCGAAAGATAATTTTCAGTTTAAATTTCTGTAACACAACACTGAACCTTGATACTTTTTAATGTGGGGATTTAATCATTGTCAATTTTTATAGCATTAAAAAGTTAATTTATTCTTCTTTTTATTGATACCCTATTTGCCATAGTAACATCATATTTGAATGCACATAACTCACGAATATAATGCAAAGTAAAAAGTGAAAAGTTGCGAAATGCATTGTTATCGCTCGCAACAGACAATAATACTCACAATAGACATTCAATTTGCAACATTTAACTTCTGACTTGTCCTAACATTCAGGTGCTCTGTCCATGCAGGAACAACACTATCGTTGCAATCAGGGTGTCATTGAAAAGAGGAATAAATTATCTTGACAATGATCTAAAATTCAATTTAATCAAATGTCAGATGTGATAGAAAATATTTTCATGGAAATTAAAGTTCCGAATAAAGGCAATTTAGTTATTGGCTGAAACTTATACGGCCGCCAAATTCTAACCCAGTTGAATTTATTCAATCACTCCATGCCCTTTATCTGACAAATACTTTGAAAACAAAACTTGTATTAATGGGAGACTTTAATCTCAACATTTAAAATGTCAAGATAATCATAACTGCTGTGATTTCCTCAACTTGATGCTGTCTAAATCTTACGTCCCTCTTATCAGAAGACCCAAACGTATATCTGATGTCACATCTACACTTATTGATAATATTTTTGTTAATAATATCTTCTATAGTCACTTCTGGTATTATGGTGTCTGATATTTCTGATCATTTTCCCATTTATGCTCTGATGTCTTTCTCGAATTATGATGATCGTTTTCATACATCTAAATTCGTGTTATGTCAGAAACTAACCTCAATAAACTTAGGGAGAGGTTAGGAACTGTTGATTGGTCTTCAGTGTACACTCATAATAATGTTGACATGTCATACAACAATTTTATTCATATTCTAACAATCCAACTTAAATTTAACTATACCTCTTCAAAAACCAAATTCTAGAAACAGAAAAAGAATTCCTAAAAATCTTGGATAACGAAATCTCTTCTTCGGTCAAATAACCGTAAAACAAATTGTTTTATAAACAAAAGATAAACCCTAGTACTCGGAATAGGACTCAATACGTTCGTTATCGTAATGTTCTAACGTCGTCTTTACGTGCCTCTAAAAATTATATTTCTCACGCCATGTTTGAAAAACACAAATTTGATATGAAAAGTACGTGGAAGGTGATCAACGAAGCACTTAAATCTAAAAACGACACTGATCCACCTAAATACATTCATAAATATAATCGCAAGATTGATGATCCCTCAAGATATGGCCGAGGTATTCACGACTTTTTGTTAATATTGGACCCAATCTTGCCAATAATATTCCAAACACGAACACAGACTTTCATAAATTCTAAATGATCCTAACCCACAGTCTCTCTTTTTTAATCCCATTATAGAGGAAGAAACAAAAAATATCATAATTAATCTTAATACAAAAAAGGCGCTGGCCATGATGGACTTACAAACTTCCTACTTAAGAATATTGTTGACGTAATTATTTCCCACTCACTTTATTTTTTAATTTGTCGTTAACCAAGGTGCAGTCCCTCTTAACATGAAAATAGCTAGAGTTGTCCCAATATTCAAAAAAGGACAAAAAGAATCCTTAATAACTACCGTCCGATTTCCCTTTAAACTCATTTCAAATATCCTCGAAAAGTTGGTTTACACACGAACACAAAATTTTCTCTTCAATAGCAAAATTCTTTCTGACTCCCAGTTTGGTTTTCGCAAGAATCATAGTACAACTCATGCTCTAACTCGCTTTTATTGATAAAATAGCCCATGCAATTGATGATGTCTCACATACTATTGGAGTTTTTCTAGATTTTTCAAAAGCCTTTGATACCATTAACCACGATATTTTAATTGAGAAATTACGTCACTACGGTATACGTGGTGTTCCGTTAGACTGGTTTATAAGCTATCTTTCTAATAGAAAACAATTTGTAAGTATTAATGGCACGATTCTCACTCAAAATTGTGACCTGTGGTGTCCCACAAGGTTCCTTTTAGGCCCGCTTTTATTTATCTTGTATATAATGATCTCAGGAATTCTTCACCATTACTTTCATTTTTGTTTTGCAGACGACACTAATCTGTTCCTAACACATCGCGACCCCAAACACTTGTTGATACTCTAAATAAAGAACTGTTTCTGTACAGTCCTGGATTTATGCAACAAGTTATCTCTTAATATAGATAAACAAATTATATGCTTTTTGCAATACAATAAAAATACTTCCTACTCAGTCAATTTTAATGATACGAATTAAACAAGTTGATTGCACTAAATTCTTGGGACTTTACATAGACAGTGATTTATCTTGGAACCACACCATTATTTATCTGAGCAGGGTCCTCTCAAGAAACCGGTATACTTAACAAACTCAAGCACTTCTTTCCTAAGAGGATTTATTGTCGGTATATTCTACTTTATTATCTCCTTACTTAACTATGGAATTCTCGCGTGGGGGAACGCCTCTATAAATTTGATAAACATTCTTTTCCGCATACAAAAGCGTGCGATCAGAAATGTCAATAATGTAGAATATCTGGCACACACTAAATACCTTTTTATATCAACAAAATTCTAAAAATATCAGACTTGTTCTTTTTCAACGTAGGTATTTTATGTACAATTATCAACTAATAGTCTACCTGAAATCTTTTTACAAATGTTTCGAAGGAATAGATCCCTACATTCTTATCCTACACGTCAGAGCAACGCATATCACCTTCACGTACTCGAAAATTTTTGCCCAAAAAATCTATCATGTATATAAGGACCAAGTTACTGGAACGCCCTCCCTACAGAGATTATTGAAAGTCCGTCTTTATATACTTTTAAAAGTAAACTAAAAGAACTACTTTTTTAAAACGTATGATGTCAATGTATAATGAGACCGTTACCACGACCTGATTGTCACTCTTATTATGTTTTGCATGTATGTTTGCTACGAAAATACTTTATTATAGAAATGTTTCTGTTACAAGCTGAGCATTATATTACCTTGTACAATTTATATACATCAGCTAAGGATAAGACTATAACAAACTGCATATTTTTCTTTTTTTCTTACTTTTTTTAATTTTCCTTCTTACTTTGATTGGTCATGATTAAATATTCATATCCGTTCTATATTCATTAACACGTATCATACCATTGGGGCCTACAGCCTTACAAGCTCGCTTTCATGTAGGTCCCATCATGTTTCTCTTAATGTAATTTCTACTTCACATTGGCCATTTATACCTTTATGTTATTTTACATATGTATTTTTTGTTCATTGAATATGTATAACGATGTAACATGAGAGATAGCTAAGGATAAGACTATAACAAACTGATTTTTCTTTTTTCTTTATTTTTTAATTTTCCTTCTTACTTTGATTGGTCATGATTAAATATTCATATCCGTTCTTATTCATAACACGTATCCCATTACCGTTATTTACATATGTATACCGTTATTTTACATATGTATTTTTTGTTCATTGAATATGTATAACGATGTAACATGAGAGATAGCTAAGGATAAGACTATAACAAACTGCATATTTTTTCTTTTTCTTTACTTTTTTTAATTTCCTTCTTACTTTGATTGGTCATGATTAAATATTCATATCCGTTCTATATTCATTAACACGTATCATACCATTGGGGCCTACAGCCTTACAAGCTATTTTACATATGTATTTTTGTTTCTTTGAATATGTTATAACGATGTAACATGAGAGATAGCTAAGGATAAGACTATAAACAAACTGCATATTTTTCTTTTTCTTTACTTTTTTTAATTTTCCTTCTTACTTTGATTGGTCATGATTAAATATTCATTCCGTTCATTATTCATTAACACGTATCATACCATTACCGTTATTTTACATATGTATACCGTTATTTTACATATGTATTTTTTGTTCATTGAATATGTATAACGATGTAACATGAGAGATAGCTAAGGATAAGACTATAACAAACTGCATATTTTTCTTTTTTCTTTACTTTTTTAATTTTCCTTCTTACTTTGATTGGTCATGATTAAATATTCATATCCGTTCTATATTCATTAACACGTATCATACCATTGGGGCCTACAGCCTTACAGCTCGCTTTCAGGTAGGTCCCATCATGTTTCTCTTAATGTAATTTCTACTTCAAATTGGCCATTTATACCTTTATGTTATTTTACATATGTATTTTTTGTTCATTGAATATATAACGATGTAACATGAGAGATATGAAATAAATGAAATGAAATGGAAATAAAAATTGGAAATACTCGAAAGTTATCAGAGCCTAAATTCGAGTTGCGGAACTTCGCTTTGATAAATGCATTTTGCAACATTTGACTTTTAACTTTTCTCCATATTCTGATATTCTGTGCATGAAGCGTGACATAATCATTACACAAGTAGGATATTAATAAAAAGGGGAATAAATTATCTTTCCAATGGTATGAATATCAGGAATAACTAAATCGTACCTGAAAAGTTATCATGGCCCAAAGTCTATTTGCGAAACTTTTGTGAGGGGTTTATATTATATATAATATATAATATATATATATATATATATATAATATATATATATATATATATATATATAATATATAATA
Source organism: Paracentrotus lividus (assembly GCA_940671915.1). NCBI lineage: Eukaryota > Metazoa > Echinodermata > Echinoidea > Camarodonta > Echinidae > Paracentrotus > Paracentrotus lividus. The sequence goes on along the minus strand of CALNVZ010003428.1, from coordinate 18,438,221 downwards.
CAGTCTGTGTAAAAAAAATGGTACAGTCGGGAAAAAAATATTTAGGTATGAAATATTTTCAAATAATGTGTGTATGTGGTATCAAAATAAAGCCAAATAATTCCTTGCTGATGCGCTTTGTTCTGTATAATTTGCTTTCGTAAAACAAAAGTTATGCTACATTTTGTGCGACAAGGAACAAATCGAAATTGAGCACTTCATGGCCTTTATGCGAAACCTATATACAGACAGGCATGGGACGGCGTGCGAAAAATGGATTTTTATTGATTGTAGAAAACTAGTCATATTTAAAAAATTACAACACCAAATGTGGTGAAAAAAAATGCAGGTGAAAGCCTGATCTTCCTGTTTTTTGAAAATACCAAACAATAGCAGGCTGTGATTAATCTTCATACTATAAAAAAAATGTTTTCCACTTGTACCATTTTATTTGACACAGACTGTATATATAAACACAAAACAAAAAGAAAGTTCCCCCTATTTCAGATATCAATAATTTTTTAACCAAGAGGAATTTAAAAAATCTAATTATATGTCCATGTAGGGAATTTAATTAGTTACCATAGGAGCGAATTTTAGGAAAAATTATCAAGTCATGCTTCAGTGATTAATGGTTGAATGCAAAAATGTCATTTTTTGAAGTTCACAAGCCTAAAATCACAACTTTGATTCAATGATATCGGACTTATTTTCAGATTTTAAACAAGTTACACGTCAGAATGTATGCAAAACGTGCTTCCCAACATACGGAAACGAAATTTGTGTCAAATTTCACAGTTGAGTGAGCATGCAGCAAAAATTGCCCAAACTGCGATTTTTACTTCTTTGCCATGTTATAAAAGTGAAGGGATTCCATTTTGGAAGTATATGCAACCAATATCCATCCATTCACGGTTGAATGAACCCATCAATCAACCAAAAAATAGGCCATTTTAGAATTACGAAGAATCATTGTAGTAATTTTATGCACTAGAAAGCATCTCGATAACAATTATTGGGTTTTATTTATATTCTTTGGGCACGTGTCAATGATCCTATGGCATTTATTTAAAAATTCATGCTTCAATGAGCACGTGAGACTGGAAAAGCCCTTTTCTCACGTACGGACTAAAATTCAAATTCTTACTTTGTTTGAATATAACAATTCTTTTCGGGGAGTACCTTTACATTTATTTTCATAAAAATCCCAATGTTTCACGCCTCAGTGGGCACAAGATACAAGAAAATCATGAAAATAAGAAGAAAGTTTCGAGCTTCGTCATGGTTCAGTGACTTTTCGAATACGTAATTTGAGTAACGATCATGTTAGTTAGAGACCGGTTGAAGCTATGTGCAAAGTTTCATAAAATAATTCACAGTCAAATGGACAAAAACTGGCAGGTAAAATATGCCAAATTTCACTTTTGTTAAACTTTTGTTAAACCTCTGTACATAAAGTCAATGGAGGAGGAAATCAATACCGACAAATGTGAAATTTTGCCAATTTCATTGATGATTATTGTTAATTCTACCGTGAGTCATGTCACGAAACTTGGCACACAGCTTCAACTGATCTCCAACTAACATGATCTTGATTCAAATTACGTATTCGAAAAGTCACTGAACCATGACGAAGCCCGAAACTTTCTTCTCATTTGCATGATTTTCTTGTATCTTGTGCCCACTGAGGCGTGAAACATCGGGATTTTTGTGAAAATAAAATCAAAAGTACTCCCCAACAGGAATATTGTTATATTCAATCAAAGTAAGAATTTGAATTTTAGTCCATATGTGAGAAAAGGGCTTTTATAGTCTCACGTGCTCACTGAAGCATGAATTTTTAAATACATGCCATAGGATCATCGACACGTGCCCAAAGAATATAAATAAAACCCCAAAAATGTTATTGAGGTGCTTTCTAGTGCATAAAATTACTACAATGACTCTTCGTAATTCTAAAGTGGCCTATTTTTTGGTTAATTCATGGGTGCATTCAACCGTGAATGGATGGATATTGGTTGCATACACTTCCCAAACAGGAATCCCCTCACTTTTGATCGAGTATAACATGGCAAAGAAGTAAAAATCGCAGTTTGGGCATTCATCCAAGGCCTCACAGACGACTCGAAGGCCTTGTATCTAGAGTATATAGATAAATTCCAGACAGACCCCTTCTGCGATGATATCATAGAAGCTGGAGACAAACTTTCTAAGACCATAGCTGAATGCAGAAGGAGGAAATGGCAGGAATTCATTGAATCCACGGACATGACCCACAGCAGTATGAAAGCGTGGAAGACCATCCGCATCCTTGGCAATGACTTCACCAAACCTAAACCAAGAACATAGGTGACTGCAAACCAAGTGGCCCACCAGCTCTTAGAGAACAGCAAGGGTAACCCTGATCACCACTCAAAGAGAGCTAAGCTTCCCGCTACGGCGGCCTCCTGTATTCAAGAGCACCACGGTTTTACTGACCCCTTTAGCTTTTTAGAGCTATGTAGTGCTATCAAATCCATGAAGAACAACAAGGCAGCTGGGCTCGATGATCTTCTCTGTGAGCAGATAAAACACCTAGGCCCTGTAACACTCAAGTGGCTCCTCAACATGCTCAACACCTGCCTTGACACAAACAATATACCCAAGATTTGGAGAAAATCCAAGGTCATCGCCTTACTAAAGCCAGGCAAAGACCCAGCGGTCCCGAAGAGCTACAGACCTATCTCTCTGCTATGTCATACCTACAAGCTGTTTGAGCGCCTCCTGCTGAATCGGATTGCCACCTTTGTGGATGACCATCTTATCCCTGAACAGGCTGGTTCAGACTGGAAAGTCCTGTACTGGCCAACTACTCAACCTTACCCAGCATATTGAGGATGGTTTTGAGAAGGGCCTGATCAAGGAGCTGCCTTTGTAGACCTATCAGCAGCTTACGACACTGTCAACCATCGATCCTAGCAAGAAGCTCTTTGATCTGACTAAAGACCTGAAGTTCACAGAGCTCATCAATCAATGCTATCCAACAGCGTTCTTCGTAGATCTCAATGGGAGCCACAGTAGATGGCGCACCCAGAGAATGGCCTACCTCAAGGGAGTGTCCTTGCCCCACTCCTATTCAACATCTACACCAATGATCAACCGGTCCATCCAGAAACTAGGAGCTTCATATACGCAGATGACCTCTGTATCGCTCGCAGTGACTCATTCGAGGAAATTGAAGCTACACTTTCATCTGCTCTGGATGGTCTACTACGGATCCAACCACCTTCATGAAAATCCCTCCAAGACGCAGATCAGCGCTTTCCATCTTAAAAATAGAGAGGCCAACCGTCAACTAAAGGTCAAGTGTGTATGGTAAGGCTATAGAGCACACTTTCAACCCAGTCTACCTTGGGGTCACTCTAGATCGCTCCCTCACCTACAAGAATCACATCTTGAAAACAAAAAAAGGTCAGTGCCGCAGAACAGCATCCTGAAGAAGCTAGCAACTCGAAATGGGCACTGATGCAAGTACCATCCGCACAACAGCCCTTGCCCTCTGCTACTCAGCTGCAGAATATGCATGCCCTGTATGGGGCAGGTCAGCCCATGCTCCGAACATTGACCCATCTCTCAACAGCGCGTGTAGGGCAATAACAGGCTGCCTTAAACCGACCAAGATAGACGATCTTTACATCCTGAGTGGCATCGCCCCTCCTCACATCAGGAGGTCTGCACTCTCTCAAAGGAGAAACTCAAACAAGAAAATGATCCACTCCACCCTCTCTTCAATGCCTTGCCAACAACAAAGCGTTTGAGATCCAGGCATAGTTTTCTTCACAGTACCGTGCCCCTCAACCTAGAGCCCCCACAACTGTAGGTTAGACCTTTGGTCAACCCGTCTTGAGTCTGCGCCTCACAATGTCATCATCCGCCCTAAGGAATCCCTCCCACCAGGATTCCGTGAACCCTGGCCGTTCTGGCTCTGCTTGAACCGCCTGCGGGCTGGAGTCGGCCGTTGCAAGGTGTTAATGGCCAAATGGGGCATCGACACTGAAGGAAGGCCAGTATGCGAATGCGCAGAGGAGGAGACCATGAGTCACCTTCTACAATGCCCTCTTCTCCCCCTCCCCTGCTCCCAAGCTGACCTTACTACTCTTTCGCCTAATGGGATCGCCTGCGTTCAATACCTAATGGGTAGAGTCTAATTAAGATTCCCCTAAGAACCAATACAAGTATATACATGTATGCATTGAATACTATGATCTTTAAAATGTAATCAAGTATAATTACAAATCAAACAGAAAAATAGGAGAAAGGACTCGAGAAGAAGAAGTTGTGATTTTAGGCTTGTGAACTTCAAAAAATGACATTTTTGCATTCAACCATTAATCCCTGAAGCATGACTTAATAATTTTTCCTAAAATTCGCTCCTATGGTAACTAATAAAATTCCCTACATGGACATATAATTAGATTTTTAAAATTCCTCTTGGTTAAAATATTATTGATATCTTAAATAGGGGAAACTTTCTTTTTGTTTTGTGTTTATATATATATATTTTTTTTTTTTACAATCTGTGTCGCTGATTTTCTGCTTTTGAAAAAATCATTTAATTTGGGTCTAAACTTTCCCCTCCACTATACTGCTCCGAACTTGCTAATGTGTGTCATTAATAATTCAGGACTTAAAGATCGTGGACGGAATAAATATAACCTTATATCGATTGAAAGCTAATTAGGCGTATGACATAAATACACAACAATAAAATTAAATTTTCATTACGGTATTCATGAAAAGATGATCGAATCTCAACCAGTCCATCCCTCCCAAATACTCGAAAAGTTACCCCTATTTTAATGGAGCGGGTGATGACGTCAAAGGATGTTAAGGGAATGCTACGGCCAGGCATGATTGGGTTTCGCCTTTAGAAAACACGTTTGTATTGCTATGTCAGAACAATAGACCCCATGAGTGCTAGAATTCTATTGTTATGAAATGAAAGGGCAAATTCATTCATGCCTGGCTGCCAGGTGGGTGTAGCATTCCGTTAACATCTTTTGACGTCATCAGCCACGCCAATTAAAATAGGGGTAATTTTTCGAGTATTTGGGAGGGGTGACCTGGTTGAGGTTCGATCATCTTTTCAATGAAATACTTTCTAGATGGACAATAAAAACGCTTAAATTGTGAATGGTTGTATTGTGTAACATATTAAATTTTGTTTAAAATGTAATTTGGGTTTTCATTTTTCCGGTCCGGTCGGGGACTTTAAAGAAAATTTAAAAATGGGTGTATGACAAAACAAAAACAAATCAAGCTAATCGTTACTGATGAGCCTTTTGAATAAGTTGCATTTCAAAATTGGTTTTCAAAACGAGCGTTAATTTAATAGGCCTTTCTAGATTAACATCATTAAAGGAAACCAATACCCAAGGTAATAATCACTTTTATCATGTTTATAGGGGGGAAAAGTTTTGTACCTTCTATGGGGATTCTCAAATTGGCAACATCGGCTTCAAGATGGCCGATTATGTGGAAAACTCTTCATTTGTTTTGTACACAATTTTTCAGATTTTCCCCATTTTCTTTCAAAATATATCTTACCTCCTTCTGAGCTCAATATAATTATGTTGTGTGAAATATATTTTCCCATGACATATTTTGAGCTCAGAGGTAAATAAGACATACTTTAAGAAAATGGGAAAAATCTGAAATTTGTGTCCAAAACAAATAAAGAGTTGTCCATAAAATCGGCCATTTTGAAGGCGATGTTGCCAATTTGAGGATTCCCATAGAGGGTACAACGAGATTTTTCAAACTTCCATAACTCTCTTATTTCATAACCGATTTTGATGAAACTTTTTTTAAATTGCTCCACTCTTTGTACTTTTAAATAAAAAAGAGATCATTTCCTTGGGTATTGGTCCCTTTTAAGGGGTGATGCTAATAAACATAATGCTATCTAATATATAGCAACAGTACTTTACAATGTTTAACTATAAATGATGTACGCTAAATAATGATAAGGAGATATAGTTTAAAGATAAAACAACTGATGAAATAAAACTGAATAATATACATGAGTCGTAAACCTTATTTCGCAACGTTTTTTTTTTTTTTCTACTTCTTCTTTTTTTCTTTTCTTTCAAATCTACATATAGAAAACAACGTTATACACACAAACGTTAACGAACGTTATGTACAGTTATTTCATATCAGACTATGAGGAAAAAACGTGTTGTTGTTTAAAAAGAAACGCATAGTGAAATTGGCTTACATACATTCTTTGCTTTTACTAAATATCTGATATACGATAACGCAACAAAAGAATTCTTTAAGAATATACAAAATAGTACAACGGCCTCTACAGTAGGCCTGAACATAACAGTTGTCTTGCGCTATGAGAGCTATATAGCAGATGAACTGAACAATTATTGTAGTTACATGATATGAAATACAGGACTACATACGAAATGATGGGCTAAATAGTTTTGATATAAGCGGGAGAAATATGACCTCATACTTTACAAATCAAGATTTGCCTTATTGTTAACTCAATTTGGCGTAAAAATGGGCTTTTTATGTCTTTTAAGTCACGTCTCTAAATGGGATCAAATTTATATCAATAATGAGATACAAATAAACTGTTTAGTTCTGTTTTCTCTTTATTGTATTACATTTGTATTATGATTCACGAATATTGGCTATAGCAAGATTGCCTCAAAAGTGCTTAAAATGAATGAAAATTGATAAAAAATCCTGGACTTGGTATTTCAAGGTACTCTACTTAGATTCAAATCATAGCACCATCTCTCATTAGTTGTACCATTAAGCCTTCCGGTAAGATTATGATTCAAAGAAAAGTTCAAATAATTTAAAGAGACGCCCCAAGTCAGCCAGACAAAATAAATCCTCAAGCTGCGTGGTAATTCTGAATGTACATCTGAAATCGTATTGACGACGTTGCCTCATTAGGGGAGACCGGGGATGGAAGTTACACGGGTCAGTTGTTACAGTTCTCAGTGTGCTAAGTTGGAACAAGAGAGTTCGTGCTAACTGGCATCTATATACAGCCTACACATAGCTGTGATGAACTGCCGGTCGCGAGGTTTCTCCGTTGTTTTATTAAAAAGTAAATCAACAAAAACCATTTTTTTTTTACAGTTCCAAGTGACAAAAATTAAAATTTGTAATGGTTCTTACAACTGAAGGCACATGATGATAGTCTGGTATTGTGAATATAGTACATGTATGTCACTAATATACACCTGAGCCATGCCCTGTAATTCTGCCTAATGGCTTTGCTACAGTTGATTTTATGTGTAAAATCACCCATGGGCATGATGGGGTAAGTTGTTACAACAACTTACCCCATGTCGATGTAACAACATACCCCAATGATATTACACATGTAAAGTAATTTTGTTTCAATTTTCTGGTGTTAATATTTTGATATTTCTATTATTACTTAGTCTATTTTAGAGCTCTACTTGATCTATTGTTAACGATACAAAGAAACTGGAAAGTTGAAACAAAAGTATGGTATAAGAGATTTACACATTGTAACCAATTACCCCGTATGTTTACATATAGTAACAATTTACCTCGTATGGTGTAACAACCTACCCCGTACACGGGGTAGGTTGTTACAAAAAAATGTCTTCATTAATTAAGCTGTAGTTAATTAGTGTTTACATGTTTTCAAGTTTTATGTGCCTCAGGCCTTAGCCAACATAATAGGCTAACTACAGACCCAAAATGGAGTGTGCGAGTACTTTTATTAGAATTATCTGGCCCAAAATGTGAATTTTGTAACGTCCATCCCCGGTCTCCCCTACCATAGTCAAATATGATATTCTTGACGTAATATTTACGACAAAAAAATACTGTGTTAGTATTATTTAGTAGGAGAAATAGTAGGCATAAACCTATAATTATAAAGGGCGTGGTAACTAATATTGAGAAGTACGTTATTAGAGATCGATTATCTTCAGGCGATGATGTTCACCATCAACAACAACAAGCTCTCTTCTATCATGGTTTACACAGAGCCCTCGAAGGTAATGTGCGCCGTGCCGCCCTGATGTGATATCTTTTACATATACGTCTCTTGAATCTAAAAACGTTACAGTCTCTTGTGCCCATGCCAAATTGGCCCTACAATTTCGAGCAGTGACATACACGTTATCATATTTATCAATAGCGATTCCTCGGTATAGCCAGGTTCTGCCTTGAGTCGGGATCTTGAACCGCTTGATGTAATCTCCATTTGTCGCGAAAACGTTGATGTCCTCCGAGTCTGCAACGTATAGTTGATCTTTCGAATTGGTTGCAATGAACCAAGGGTTTCTCAGATAGCTATTGCCAAATCTATGACAATACTCCCCTGACTCTGTATACACTTCGATCCAGTTGGTGGTGAAACTTGCGACGAATACTTTACCTTTGTGCACTGTAATTCCGGTTGGCGAATCTATATCTAGTCCCCAACCGTACTTGCGACCATCATCATCAATTCTATACACACGTCCGCCAGTGTTATCTGCAACCAGAAAACCCATGTTAGGGTCGGAAAGAGGAGCCAAACCGTAAAGCCAACTATTTGAGATATAGCAGATTATCCTTAGTGAGCTGCTGTTAGGGTTGTACCCTACTATGCGATGATTGCCCGAATCTGTGATGACATACTCATTCTTGTACCACATCACGTCATGAGGTCGATTATATGATCCTGAATAAGTTGAATAATTGTCAGACTGCTGAGCCCCCATGGTTACACACACACTGTTGACAAAGATGATAAAGAGATATTGAGTTGTCTTTATGCATGTAAATATTTACAACGTCTAAATGTATAAATGCATACAACCTGTTACGCGGCTAGTAATTATAATTTTTTATATACCTCATTCTAAGAATGTTAGCTAATGCTTTCATCTCATTGGTCAAAAGTCTGGTCATAGTTTTAGCCAGGCCTGGCCAGGGAGGCTGAGCGGTTAATAGTCATCGTTCAATAATCGTTTTTAAAAGTAATTTTTCAACGGCTAGCAGGCTAGCACGATCCCCGTTCGTTTACATGCAAAGATCTTGCCATGAATTTGCATCGCGATTTAGTCGATAACTTTAGACAGCTTGCGTGGCTAAGCACGATCCCCGTTTGTTTACGTGCAAAAAGGAGCTCTGAATTTGCAGCCCGATTTAGTGGATAACTTTCAGCTTTATACTCATTGATCCAAGCTTTCATGAGATTTTTGCCCTAAATTATGCTCCAGGAGCACGTGCTCCAGGAGCTCAAGTAAAGTGTTCAACGGCGCATGACGGCCACAAGTTGTGTTTTAATTGTGACGTGTCACAGAGATCAGCGGCGTGGGGTAGCCGGGTATCTATAGCAGTGGCTTAATCAATGAAAAGTCTATGCGAGCATTGATCTGCATGCAATGATCAGGGAATGAAAAAGTGTCTGAAATTACGTACACTTTGAGGTAATTTTACCCCCCTTCCTAACTGAAACATACGTTTTTGGTACGCAAGAAAAATTGCGAAAATTGTGACGGCCCCTAAATATACCATTTGCGAAATTGAAATAAAAGGGTGTTCTTTGTAAAAAGCTGCACAATAAATAATGCACAACCAGACCAGTGGAGTAGCCAGCCTTCTTTGTCAGGGGGTGCAACATAATTTCTTCCCCTTCTGCCGGTGCTTCTCCCGTTCTACTGGGGGGGGCACTACTTCATTCCCTATATGAAGTGACAGGGGTGTCTCCTGGAGCATGTTTATATCTTTTACAGTGTTGTTATGAGCATACTGCTGTGCTTGAGTATATTATTAGGGTTGGGCGAATCTCAACTTTTTTTTTTCAAACAAAGTTGTTTCTATAGTAAAATTCGACGTAGAAACTGGAAAATGACAATTATTTTGCATACGATGATGTCTTACGTGCTAAAGTGCAAAAAAACCAAAATGGGCGCCAAAATAGCGTTTTATGCCCAATTATCAATACTTTTTATACGTATAAACCACTTTTATTGCGTTTTTATATGTCTTTTGGGTGTCAGGGAACCCAAATGATTAATCCAACAAGATTAATCCTACCTAAGTTGACTGTTAGTGTAGTTTGGTAGTTTAGTTTCAGTCAATATCGAGCAGAAATCACCTCATATCAAAATCACTAATAACACCTATAACCATACTAGGTACATTTGGTCATGAATAATTGTCAGATTTGAGCTTTTAAACCATCAAAATCCATAAGAAACAAAATAAAACCGGTTTATACCTAATAAGTGGTGTGATGAATGGGCAAAAATACACTATTTTGGTTTTTTGCACTTTAGCGACGTCAGACTTCATTGTACAACAAAATCATTGTCATTTTTGGATTCTACATCAAATTTGACTATAGAAACAAACTTGTTTGACATAATTTTCGAAAAAAGTCATTATTTTGTCCAACCCTAATATTATGTATTATGCTTTGCAAGTTTGCATCCGTATTAAGTACAATTTAATAATCTGTGCCAAATTTGCTCCTGGAGCATATTATGTCCACGGCGATGCTCAAGGAGCATGATATGTACACATTACCAAAGTACAGTTTAGCAAAGTGTGTAATGCTCCTGGAGCATGTTTATGTTTCTGCTGAATATCTAGATGTCTACGGCAATGCTCCAGGAGCATTGATATGTCACACCATTGTCAAGTACAGTTTAGCAAAGTGTGTAATGCTCCTGGAGCATGTTTATGTTTCTGCTGAATATCTAGATGTCTACGGCAATGCTCCAGGAGCATGATATGTCACACCATTGTCAAGTACAGTTTAGCAAAGTGTTATGCTCCTGGAGCATGGTTATGTTTCTGCTGAATATCTAGATGTCCAGGCAATGCTCCAGGAGCATGATATGTCACACCATTGTCAGTACAGTTTAGCTAAGTGTGTAATGCTCCTGGAGCATGGTTATGTTTCTGCTGAATATCTAGATGTCCACGGCAATGCTCCAGGAGCATGATATGTCACACCATTGTCAAGTACAGTTTAGCTAAGTGTGTAATGCTCCTGGAGCATGGTTATGTTTCTGCTGAATATCTAGATGTCCAGCGCAATGCTCCAGGAGCATGATATGTCAACACATTGTCAAGTACAGTTTAGCTAAGTGTGTAATGCTCCTGAGCATGGTTATGTTTCTGCTGAATATCTAGATGTCCACGGCAATGCTCCAGGAACATGAGTGTTTTCCATCTGCATTCACTCCTGCAGTACATAACGGTGGCGAGGTGCGCCTCTACACGAAACGTTAGCATTTGATCAGTTATATTTGCAAGACGTCTTTCGGCATGCCTGGGACTCAATCCCATGCGTGATTAACCGAAACGAGCGCTGTCCACTCACTGCGCTCTGAGCTACACCGCCTCTGTATTCACATCAATTAAAGCAAAGGCAAACGGAGGATACAGGAACAATAAAATATAACTTAACTTGAAGAAGTCAGTAGCGCACACAGTTGATTTTAAAAATAATCAGTGGGGTACTTTGCCACATACCAAATACAAGATAATGTGCATATTAAAATTAGTCAGATTAAACTCCTGAGATCAGATTCACGTGTTAATTTACGTACCACTGCAACTTTTCACAGACCGCGCGCGAATTAACTTTACATAGTGTTTCTATTCTGTTAGTCGGCTAGTCGGTTGTGATGAACGATAACATAGCTCCCCTCAACTAAGCGATTCCCTGTTACGAGAATAGAACACTCCAACAATTATCGATAGATCGATGCTTTATTATTATGCATACTGCTCCAGGAGCACATGCTCCTGGCGGAGCACATGCTCCTGGAGCACGTGCTCCTGGAGCATAATTTAGGGCAAAAATCTCATGAAAGCTTGATCCAACGGGCGCGCAGCTAGCACTATTTTTCATCGTAAACATTGATAGAATGGATCCCTGATTTTCAGACGAGTGTTTAGTTTAGCCCGATATATAAAAGCCGTGTTTGTTAAAACTATTATTTAAAGCAAGACGTCAGAGGCTAATCTTTTTCTGATTTGGACAGGAAGAACAGCAAATCTGCAGTTAACTGTAAATGGAATACCGATATTTGAGGCGAGCAACAACTGACTGTTGTGTGGCATGTTGTTGCAGGGCCCCGTCCCCGGCGCGGCGGGGACGCGATAATTCACGATCTTATAGGCGATTGGACCTGCACATGGTGGCGGCAGGTAGTTCGTAAGTTGCTGCCACAACGATCGCCTTCTGTGGGACACGCCCTTTAGGATACCCAAAGTTGCGGAGAGTTAGGCAAGGTTGCGCACCGTTTTGGACAGTTTCTGAAGCCCGTATAAGTCCAGTAGAAATGTTGGGGACTCGGAAAAGTTTTTAAGTACAAGGTTTTTTTGTTGATTCGTGTTCTAGATGGGTATTTAAGAAAATTCAGCTTGGTTGCCAGCTTGGCAACCTTGGGCAACTTTTTTTATTTGCATAATTAGAATAATGACCTAATTAGCATATTTTGTGCATTGAATATGTGGCTAATTCGCAATTCAAGAACCCCGAAAATATGGATGAAACGACTTTTTCAGGGTATTTTACGACGAGAGATTCATTTATGATATTGTTACGATCTAACTCAAAGAGTTAGGCACTCCACTTCCTGTAACCCTGAACCTTCCAAGAAAGTGAACCTTTTATTCTCTTGGTAGAAAGGAATGTCCCTTCAAGTTCAGTCTACTGGTAATAAAACACTCTCCAGCTTCATTGCTGTAGTCCACTCAGGGTCACTTCTCCTCACTTTCGTAGTACATGGTAGTATGACGCATTCACTCTTCCACTTTCTCTTTATGTTACCATAACAAACATTATACACCTGTTGGTCAAGTTTGGAGCAAGACCAGAGGTCTTCCTTGTAGTATGCATGACTCATGGTCATGACGTCACTAGTTTACCATGAAAGTCCTTGTCTTCCCTTTATGTTCTTTACTTTTGATTTTAAGTAAGTTGACCAGTCACACCCTGGTATCGACTTGTAAACAATGAGAGATATAGTTTTATAACAAAGACTCCACCTCAAAGAAAGTGTATATAAGCCCCTATATTTTGGGATAGAAGTCAGTTCTTAGTTGAGTACTAGTATGGAGTACCTAGATTAGTTTGGAGATATAGAGTATACCGTTGAGTAAAAACCTGTCTACAAAGCAGCAGCATGTTGGCTGGCTGGCTTATAAATAAAATAACAATGAACTACATCGCGTCTTGTTAGTCTTCCTTTAGTCTTCTTTGAAGTCTAGAATAGGTTGAGAGAGAGAACCTAACAACTGGTGGCCAGCGGTGGGATCCAGACTTGCACACGACCATCGAAATGAATCATGAGGTGATGCCTAGCTAGAAACTATGGTTTGGAACTCGGATAAAGTGATACAAATATGCACCCAGTTTGGTGGACTTAAACGGACTTGGTAGATCCTGACTGACATGACATTATGATATTTGATTAGCTACGCACGGAATGTGCTTATGTTCGGCTGAGAGTCAATGGTGTCGTCGCGAACTTCAATGTCGGAGTTCGATTTGCTAGTTCCTAGTCGACGTTGATGTGAGAGTCTACCTGCCCTTCGTCTCAACAAAAGACGGCATCGCTGGAATGTTTTCCGGGCCGTAGGGATTCACTCGCAGAAGATATTGATGGGAACGAAGTCGATGTACCAATTGAAGACGGTTACAAAGTCGGGGGATGTTTTGCTTCAATGAGGAGGTGCAGTCAGACATAATGACTAGATGGACAAAAAAATGGACAGCACCGGGATAAATTTGAAAACCACTGTGAATGGGGTATGCCCACAACAATACCACACAAAGGTTTACCACATACCGTTACGACCGGAACACCACTCGCCGTTAACACAGGGATACTACACGGCGTTATCACAAGACTGATGCAGACACCCGAGGATACCATACACTGGTATATATACCACTATCTAGCAAAAATATTTTGGGTCACAGTTAGTTATTCTCTATATTTCTTGATAATAATGCAAATGTAAAAACTATCGCTCTTGATGTTATTTTGTGTTTAGGAAATATATTTCCCTAAAAGAAAAATATTAATATGCAGTGAATTACTAGTTAATGAGGTAAGCTTCACAAAAATACTGATTTGCGCATATACCTAGGGAGCAAAACCCCATATTTTTTAAGGAGCTGACATGTCGAGATATAAAAAGTAGTCCTATCTAGGATGGTTGCATGGACCCTAACCAACATCGCTAGGGCGGACTACTCTTCAGATCAGCTGCAGGAGGGTCCCTACAGGTGGGGGCGTCCAAAATAGCCGCCCCTTTTACAAAAATTAGTATTCTGAACAAAAATAGTTAAATCAAAGTTTCAAACACATTGAGTTTGGTATCAAATTAAAGATGATAAAATTTCCTACAATTTGGTACTATTTTCAATAAGAATCATATTCAGTAAAGGTAAAATTTTAAGCGTTAAACTTAGTTTTTCTCATATTTTTCGAAAAATTAATTTTTATCTGTTTATTGTTTTACCTCGTGTAATAATCATGTCAAGACCTCAAGCGCGAAACTTTTCAGAAATGTGCCCCAACGTATGGACAAGAGTATGTAAAAAAAAGAAAAAAATAATACCTTTTTCCAATAAAAAGATGTAATGCTATAAAGTTACGACTGCAATATACGGAAAAACGACGTTTTTGCCCCATTTATGTGGAAAACCCATACATACGCGTGTAATACCCTATTTCCATGCGCGCATGTGTATTGCACGGCGTTCTCTAACAATTATTAACATGAATATGCAAGTTTCCATAAAGGTTAATAAAGAATGGACTTCTCGACCAATCTGTTGTAAAGGGGGAGGAGATGGGTTATGAACACAGGTACAATT
>CALNVZ010003428.1:18390682-18414493 GCA_940671915.1 Paracentrotus lividus | reverse complement strand
GCAATTGGAACAGAGAGCTCCCATCCCTAGCAGAAACATGCTTCAACTTAACCTATGTAAAAGAAAAAACAAACAACAAACAAAAACAAACATGTGCTTTCATTGCTCCCCGTGACGTTTGAGGGTAAGCAGATTTAACGGTTCATGGGAACTACATCAAACATAAAAAATTGGCAGGAAAATAATATCTGACATGGCTGTCATTTTATTTATTGAGAAATTAAGCCTGTATTTTGGATGATCGTGTACTAACTTATCAGAAATGTGATATGGTACTTTCGACTTATTTGATCTCTTTGACGATTAATGTGCTAAGATACGAGGAACGATGAATATCATATACCATATATTTTACTTCTAGCATAATATGTAAATACAATGTACACTGTATCTGTAAGTTCAACAATGATACCAAAGTACCTACATACCTGTATGATACTGCTGTGTGGTATGCTGTATGGTACTACTTCATTGTACTACTGTATGGTACTGCTGTATGGCACTGCTGTGTGATATTAACTGGTGTGGTACTAACATGAAAGTAATATCTGATATGGCTGGCATTTTCACTTATTGAAAAATTAGGCCTGAATTTTGCTAAGTTTCAACAATGAATACCTAAAGCTACATGCTAATGCATGATTCTGCTGTATGGTACTGCTGTATTGTACAGCTGTATGGTACTGCTGTATGGTACATATCAATTCTAGTTGTAAACTTAAGAGATAGAGGGCGCTACCATTCTACTCAAAGCGAACGTGCCCATTGACTTTTTTTGTTTTTGGACAGTTTTTCACTTTATTTTCTTTATTGTGGCGAGCAACTACCTTTTCAAAGAATGTTCCACTTGAATAAGTACGCTAGAGTTCTGAATTTTCAAAAATAGGAATAACTTATTGCAAAGGGGAAAAAAGTCCTGTCACTTGTGTCAATTCGAAAGCCTAGTCAGATCAAATTCCTGTACAATATGGTATATTTTGCTCTCAAAATAGCTCATGCGCTGCATAGTTTTGATCCTCGATGCCGCATTATACTATTATAGCTTATTGTTCACAGGGAAATTAAAAAGCTTGAATTCTCAGCTTTCCGGATATGGTACATTCATTTTAATTGATTTAAAAAAGTCCTGTCACTTTGAACATAATCTTAAGAGGTTCATTCCTCGACTAGTCAATATTTACGCTTATCACATGCATATCGCATAGAAACATGTGAACGGCGTCTTCACAAACTTGTGACAAGTTCACAATCATGTCATTGTTTTGAGCATCAATTTATATGAATTGCATATTCTGATTACAACTTCAGCACAATATGTTATAAGCTTGCCCAAATGTGTATTCCTCCATCTGGTCTTATCTGGAGATCTATTAACTAACAACATGATAAAAGTTCATCAATTTCTTTCATCTCCACGAGTAGATTGCTCAACCGAACGGACAATACCATTCCACTGGAGGAAGTCTTCTTACGCGAGTTTTTGTGAGCTAATTTATTGTTGCAGCCAGCTGTATAGATTTCTGCGCTCTTCATCCGTATTTCCAACGTCACTTTGTTGCGTCTGGCCTCTTAGTAATGGACGCGGCTTGTTTAATTAAGATTTAATGCCGCACATTGTTGTATACGTTAACTTTACATTTTACATAGAGTTAAATTGATATGGCAGCTGTATGGTACTGCTGTATGGTACAAGCTGTATGTACTACTGTAATGGTACTGCTGTATGGTTCTGCTGTATGGTTCTGCTGTATGGTACTACTGTATGGTACTGCTGTATGGTACTACTGTATGGTACTTCTGTATGGTACTGCTGATGGTACTGCTAGATGGTACTGCTGTATGGTACTGCTGTATGTACTACTGTATGGTTACTGCTGTATGTACTGCTGTATGGTTCTGCTGTATTGGTACTACTGTATGGTACTACTGCGTGGTACTGCTGTATGGTACGCTGTAGTACGTGCTACTACCAAACATATGGTATTTGTGCCAAAAACCATAAGCAATACCATACATATGGTATTGTCCAAAAAACCATACAGCAATACCATACATATGGTATTGTGCCCCCCCCAAAAAAAACATACAGCAATACATACATATGGTATTGTGCCAAAAAAACATACAGCAATTCCATACATATGGTATTTTGTACCCCCAAAAAAAACCATACAGCAATACCATACATATGGTATTGTGTAAAAAAAACCATACAGCAATACCATACATATGGTATTTGTGCCAAAGAAAACCATACAGCAATACCATACATCATGGTATTTGTGCAAAAAAACCATACAGCATACCATACATATGGTATTTGTGTATCAAAATAAAACCATACAGCATACCATACATTGGTATTTGTGCCAAACATACAGCAATACATACATATGGTATTTGTGTAAAAAAACATACAGCATACCATACATATGGTATTTGTGTCAAAAAACCATACAGCAATACCATACATATGGTATTTGTGCAAAAAAAACATACAGCAATACCATACATATGGTATTTGTGCCAAAAAAAAACATACAGCAATACCATACATGGTATTTGTGCCAAATACCACAGCACTGCTGTATGGTATTCTTATGGTACCCTTTTCCTGTGTGGTATTTTCCTATGGTACTTCTATGGTATTTATTTGTACCATATAAATACCATAGGATACCACAGGACATTCAGAAATACCATATGAATACAACAGGACATCAGAAATACCATAGGAAACACACAGGACATTTTTGTAAGGGACATTCCATTCTTGAGGTATTTGTTTTGCAAAAAAAGGCTAATTGCATAAATTATGCTAATTAGCATTTTGGGGTTTTTTATTTAATTTTTTTCTCCAAGATTCCTTGATATACAGGCACGGATCCAAGAAAATCGAATTGAATGCATTTCTCGGGCCAATTGTCTGGAGACAAAAGCGGCTCTATTATGTTTACGCATGGGCCCGGTACTTTCATTGTATGACGTCGGTCTGCGTCGCTACTGCTATATAACTCCTACTGATATTAATTTTGGAGGGTTATTTCTTTTCATTTCTTCATAAACGAAACCAATAGAAATATAAACATTTGCCTATAACCCCCCCCCCTTAAAAAAAAAACAGTTATTAGTAGGGTTGGGCAAATAATGACTTTTTTCTGAAAAGTTATTTCAAACAAGTTACTTCTATAGTCAATTTTATGTAGAATCCAAAAATGACAATGATTTTTGTGTACGATGATGTCTGACGTCGCTAAAGTGCAAAAAAACCAAAATAGTGTGTTTTGCCATTCATCACACCACTTTATAGGTTATAAACCGTTTATTTTTGTTTCTTTATGGATTTTGATTGGTTTAAAAGCTCAAATCTGACAACTTTATCATGACCAAATGTACCAGTATGTATGGTAGTTAATTAGTGATTTTGATATGAGGTGATTTTGCTCGATATTGACTGAAACTAACTACAAACTACACTAACAGTCAACTTAGGTAGGATTATCATGTTGGATTAATCATGTTGGGTTCCCTGACACCAAAAGACATATAATAGGGTGACGCACTTAAGTATGCATACCCTATGCATTATGCAATGCTCCTCTCTCTCTGTAACTATATATTCAATCAGTCTGAAACTATAGACTATTAATTCTGAGGTATCTGCCTACCTGTCATGAAAATTTGGTAAATTTGGGGGAACCATTCTTGGATTTACAGCTGTTTTTCTTTTGCCAGTACTTTGAGGTTGTTTTTGCAGGATTGGAATTTTCAGTGTCATCCTGCTAGATCATCAAAATGGCATGAAACAAGGGGGTAAACAGAAGGGTAAAAAGAAAAAAGAGAAAGAGGGTCATTGAATCGAAGCAAGTAAAGCATCAGAGAAGTTTCAGATATTAAACAGAAGTAAAATATTTTTACAGCCACCTTGGCTAAGAAGAAATGCCCTTATCTCTCAGGCATCAAGCGTAAGGCAAGGAAGAGCAAATTGACTATCCAAAAAAAAAAAAATAGGAATATTATAAATACCCCCCAAAATACTCAAGTAAGATTACGGATACAATTCGATAGTATCTGTTCTATGTTGTAAAAAAATGATGAAGTTTCGTTAAAAAATATGGAAGTTATGGTCACTTTTTCAAGTTAATGCCATAGGGTATGCATACTTATCTGCGCCACCCTATATAAAAACGCAATAAAAGTGGTTTATACGTAAAAAAAATTTTGATAATTGGGCATAATACGCTATTTTGGCGGCCATTTTGGTTTTTTGCACTTTAGCGACGTAAGACGTCATCGTATGCAAAAAATTATTGTCATTTTCAGTTTCTACGTCAAATTTTACTATAGAAACAACTTGTTTGATAAAAAAAGTTGAGATTCGCCCAACCCTATTATTAGACATGTTCCATAAATGGTGGCATCTCACTTCGCAGAGACGGATTTGAAGCGGATTTGGGACTACTTTCAGACTTTTTTTAAATTTGTCGCAGAGACGCCGCAGACTTTTTTTCTTTCTCTTTTTCATTTTAATATGCTATCTTCAGGTGCGGATCCAGGATTTTCCAGAGGGGGGGGGCAACTTTGAATAAAAAAATCTTGCGAGCGGAGGGAGCAAACGAGCGCGAAGCGCGAGTTTAAAACATTCCCCGATATCATGGGCCTATACTGACCTAAAACGAGGAATTTAAACAATTTTTTTTTTTTTTACTCCTATGAAAACAAAATAATAATATACTAGCAAAAACAAAAACAAAAACAAAAAACAAAAACAATCGGAATATCTTAAACAAAACTTTAGTGGTTTGAATATCTATTTCAACTTGCCACCATGAATTACATCAGACGTTGGGAGCGCAAGTTGTTATGCCAGAGGCGGTAGAACGAATTTGAAAGTGGGGGGGGGGGGTCACGATGGAAAAGGGGCCAATTGAGACAGGAATAAAGAGAAATGTATTCTGATGAATAATAATAATGATAATAATATATGAGACTTCTTATGCGCTAAATCCACCAAAAGATAGGTGCTCTAAGCGCATGTGTGCATAAGAAAATGACAACTTACAACAATGTATATTTACGTAAGTACAAGATAATAGGGAAAAGGTAACAGTGCAGACAAAAATTAACAAAATAATCTAATCATATGCTGAAGTGAAAAGATATGTCTTGAGCTTGGCCTTACAGACTTCAGCGGACCTGCTGCTGCGGATCTCTTGAGGGAGAGCATTCCACAGCAGAGGTCCAGCGTTAGCGAAGGCCCTTCCCCCCTCCCCCCCCCCCACTGCGTATTGTGTCTAGAAATGGGGGGGGGGTGCGCCCAAAAAATTGCATTATAATTGATGCTTTTATGAATGTGTTTTGTATTTCATTAATGAAAGTGCGACCCGAAAAATTTTAGCTAACAAATTGAGATAATTGTACATTATAGACCCATTTTAATATCCCCGAGCGCGAAGCGTGAGATGAAAACTTTGAGGTAAAAATTTGAGTTAACTGTGCATTATGTACCCGACTGAATTGGTATCTGCGAGCGCGATATTAGCTCGAGCCGAAAATTTTTAGCTCAAAATTGGAGATATCTGTTCGTAATGATTTATTATCCTCGAGCGCGAAGCGCAAGTCGAAAATTTGCGGTTTTAAAAGATATATTGAATAAACAAAGGGGCACTTTCTAGTATAATTTTTTTTAGATAATTGTTTATTATGGACCCTATTTAGTATCCGCGAGCGCGAGGCGCGAGCTGAAAATTGTGAGGTAAAAATTGAAGTCATTTGTGCATTATGATTAAGTATCAGCGAGCGTGAAGCGCGAGCCGAAAATTTGAGGTTTTAAAAAATATATAGAATAAATAAAGGGACACTTTCTAGTATAAAAAAAACAGTAGATAATTGTGTATGATAGGCCCCATTTAGTATCCACAATGGCGAAGCGCGAGCTGAAAATTTTGAGGTAAAAATTAGAGTTATTTGTGCATTATGATGTAGTATCCTCGAGCGCGAAGCGCAAGTCGAAAATTTGCGGTTTTAAAAGATATATTGGATAAAGAAAGGGGCACTTCTAGTATAATTTTTTTTTAGATAATTGTTTATTATGGACCCTATTTAGTATCCGCGAGCGCGAGCTGAAAATTGTGAGGTAAAAATTGAAGTCATTTGTGCATTATGATTAAGTATCAGCGAGCGTGAAGCGCGAGCCAAAAATTTGAGGTTTTAAAAGATATATAGAATAAATAAAGGGGTACTTTCTAGCATAAAAAACTGTAGATAATTGTGTATTATAGGCCCCATTTAGTATCCGCGAGGGCGAAGAGCGAGGTGAAAATTTTGAGGTAAAAATTGGAGTTATTTATAAATTATGATTTAGTGTCACCGAACGCGAAGCGCGAGCCGAATACTTGTTTTTTTTTAAAGATATATGAAATAAATAAAGGGGCACTTTCTAGTATTATTTTTTTAAATAGATAATTGTGTATTATAGATCCTATTTAGTGTCCGCGAGCGCGAAGAACGAGCTGAAAAAATTGAGGTAACATTTTGAGTTAATTGTGCATTATATACCCTACTAAATTGGTATATATATTTGCGAACACGAAGCGCGAGCCGAAAATTTTGAGCTTAAAATTGGAGTTATTAGAATATGCATCCGAAAAGTTGGGGTTTTTAAAGATATATGGAATAAATAAAGGGGCACTTGTTAGTATTACAAATTTTAGATAATTGTGTATTATTGATCCTATTCAGGATTATTGATCCTATTTTTGAAAGATATATGGAATAAATAAAGCGGCACTTTCTAATATTAATTTTTTTTTTAGATAATTGTGTATTATAGACTCTATTTAGTATCCGCACGCGCGAAGCACGAGCTGAAAATTTTGAACTTAAGATTGGAGTTATTTAACGAGGCCGAGGGTCCACGAGGTCTCTTTTTTCTTTTTTGAAATTTTGAAAATTTAGTTTAAAATATTTTCCTTATTTTTACTTTCCATCATTAATGTATTTCTTTTTCTTACAAAAGCGTTTGAGCAGTGCATTGCCCAAAAATATATATATATATGAGAAAAATCGGCCTCGTGGACCCTCCCCACATTAAAGACCTTAGTTATGGTCGTTTAGAACCCAATAAAGCCTATTTCGAGCTTCTTATTGGATAGAGTTGGGCGAAAATTGTACAAGCATCGTGCCTTATTCCCTTCTCTTTCTTTCTTTTATTTCTTTTCTCCCCCCTTTTCCTTCTTTCTCCCTTTTTCTCCTCCTTTTTTCTTTTGGATCCGCGCCTGATCTTTTAGCATTGAATATTCAATCATACTTTAGAGAAAACGTTTTTGTCAACCCAGCTAAGGGGATTTGCATTATAAATGGGGAGATTTATTGATTGTTTGTTTGTTTGATTGTGTGTTTGATTGATGGATTGATTTATCGATTGATTGAATGAATGATTCATAAATTGAATTTTTGAATGATTGACTGACATAAGTTACAGAAATGGAGATCTTAAACATTCTATGAAGAGTCGTCCCTGTTTTCTTTTTATGTTCTTGGACTAGATAATTTGAGTAATTCATATAATAGAATGCTGAAGTAGTGGATGCCAGCTCACACATTCAATGTGCATGGGAGTATGCACACTAATGTGTTTTTTTTTCCAAAATGCAAAACTTAAAAAAAAAAATATATACATAAGTTCGTTATATTCTTCATCCGATTTTGATGGAATTTTCACTGTAAGTTGTGCTTGTCCTATGTCAATCTTTTATGTATATATATATATATATATATATAATACTAATAATAATCTGAATTTCAGTCTAGAATTCTCCTTTAAATGTGAAGATAACCATCAGCGAAAGAAAAAAAATCAACTCTGACCTTTAGCTCAGCAGCGGGGAATTCGACTGGACATGCTGGAAGAGGCGTAAACAACTGCCGCCGTCAAAAGTTCCGATATTACCCAATATAGATACATTATTTAGATTAATATAAAAATGCATATAATTGTCAATATTGTTGGTTTACTTACCATTCCCGTTGGAATAGAAAAATTAATTGATTAAGACACTCGACGCCGAGCCTCGGTCTGTATCTCAAGCTTCCAAGTGACACAATAAGTATGTGTATGAATATCTAACGCTTCTTATGTTTCCAGAATCAGGCCACCAGTCGCCAAAAATACAAGACGGCTATTTACACTTCCCCGAAACGATACCAGGTAACGCTTTTGAAGTACATGTAATGTATAATTAGCCTAAATCAAGAGTTTATGCAAATACACATATAAATGATAAATTGTCTCGATAAATACCTAATGATACAATAATAAAAAAATTGATCCGATGTCCGGTGTTTAGATAGTCATGTAGGTATGTTATCATAATGATAAGTACTAATTCAGGGAATCAATCGACAGTCACGCCCTGTAGGCCTGCATGTAGGGGAGACCGGGGACAATTGTAACACTTTTTTCCAAATTCGACTTATCAACTTTATTATAACTAAATACTTGCTTAAAACCATGTAAAACGAAATTTGGATATCTTAGCTCGACATATGAATAGGTTTGGGTTAAGTAAAACTATTTATTTTGAAGCCATTATCATTTCAAAACACGAGGTCGAGTGTTAAAATTGTCCCTAAACCAGGGGCAATTGTAACAGACGTACGGGGCAATTGTAACACATGAAATTGTAACATTTTGCTTTTCTTTGTCAAAACTATTCACTTGACAGATCCAAGATTTAAACAACATTAACCACATCAGCTAATTATTATAAAACATGACAATGCTTGAATTAAGTTACATTATATTTTCCACTTGTTATATACATGGCATGGGATTATTGCAGAAGTTTAAGTGCTCTGTACGGCCGATGACAGCGCGCTGAATTGTCCCGGGGCTAGGTACGGGGCAAAAGTATTTCCTAAACGGCATTGTTACTATTGCCCCTGTGGTGGGCGACCATATTTGGAGAGATTTTTTTCTATCTTAGCTTAGGTATTCATCGTTGAAACGTTAGCAAAATATGGCCTAAGAACATAATTTCTAAAATGACAGCCGTAGCTCATCCACATATTTGTCCAGAAGAAAAACAATGGGTAATGTGAAATATTACTTTCCTACCCAAAAAACAATTTGTCTGCTGTAGAAAGTTCCACGAACCGTTAAATCTGCTAATACTCAAACAGCATGAGGAGCGATGAAATGCGCATGCTCTGTACAAATTTTAAGTTTGTAGCGTGTTTCTGCTAGGGATGGGAGCCCCTGTTACAATTGTCCCGTGTTACATTTGTCCCCGGTCTCCCCTATATGTTGTGACCTTGTGTTTGTTCTTTTGTAAAGTTTGCTTTATTAGATAAAATTTGTCCTTAAAAAAGCTTATAAATTGGATCCAACTGACAAATCTTGAACAACTCTTAATTTTGAACCTGATATAAAAACTTCGATTTCATTATGCGGCAACTAACTTTTCAGACTGTATTCTTACAAAACAAAGTTCTCCAAATGAGTTTTAAACCCCAGTTCGGGTCTAAAACACAACTTCAGTTTAGGATTGGATCACGTATACGTAGAGTTGGTGAAGCGTGTGTCTACCACGGAGTTCTATAGCGCATAGTTAAACTGGAGTTTAAGTCTTTAAAAAAAAATCGACAATCAGACATTGAAACTCTGCCTTGTGTTGAAAATGCACACCGTCTCAATTCATTGGACAGTTTTATAGGTGTTGGTACTTTTGTTAAATCCTGTCTTAATTGTTTAGAATACCAGGTAAAAAAGCAATATGTAATGGTTTCAGTAATAAAATACCCCCTTCCTTTAAACATGTTAAACAAAATTCTTGATATAGGCGGATTAGCGAAGAAAGGGTTATAAAGTGCATTTTGAATGCCTAGCTTTCAGATTGGTCACTATTTTGCTTTTCGCGCTTGTATGATTGTAAAGTATTTAGGAGATTATAATCGTGCTTCTCTCTCTTTCTCTCTCTCTCTCTCTCTCTCTCTCTCTTTCTCTCTCCCTCTCTCTCTCTCTCTCTTTCTCTCTCTCTCTCTCTCTTTCTCTCTCTTTAGGCGGGGGATAACAAAACCAGTTAATTAATATTACATGTATACTTATAAATCACTATTGACGAAAGATTTTTTAGGGTAGTCATGCAGGTAATATGAGCCACCTGAAGCAAATCATGTCGTGACCGTCGACCGGTGACCGATGTGAGTGCCATAATATTGTTCATATGAACTGTATACGAAAATCTATCGTCGTGAGAGCATCTGATGCCGAAATTACTCAGGAATTTTTTTTCCCCCCTGAGGTAAATTTGATATTTCACAGAATGTGATGGTGAAAGAGTGTTTGAGGGGGTAACCTCAATTGTTTGTATATTTAGTAAGCTTATAGTTTCATTTTGATAATACTAGCGTGTACAGATCAATTTGTTGTAGTGACGGGGTGCAAGGTGGCATTGAATGCTTGCCTGACATAGCAACATTAGTGCAGGTAATATGGGCAATCCAAAATGGCGGAAAGGATTCTGGTACTTAGTATTTGGATTAGGCATTAATCTCTTTGCTACGATTTTGGGGGTATTCACTGTATATGATTAATATACTTATTGTAGGCCTATATTGATTTGTATAATGAAAATAATATTTAAATACACTGTTCGTCATAAAGGTGGAATATTTTTTTCTTGCTCAATCGACATTATGTTGCTCCGTTATTAATTTCTTGAATGTGTTTGTCACCGCTTTCACTTTCTGGGATCCTGGGTATATCTTGGACGTTCCCTCAACCCTTCCCGGGGATTTTTCTTCAAAAAAGTTTGTCACCCCCAGAAGATGGCCATTTTCGTCATTTTTTCTTATTTTGGGGGCCCTTTTTTGTTCACGCGGCCCACCAAGGCCCCCTCAGTCCTACCCCAAGGAAACACGTCTGAGGTGGAGATTTGTTATTGTTCTTAAAATTAAATCTAGATTTATAGTTACAGGCTCGACCCTTTTGTCTAGGGGAGGGGTCAAAATTTATTTTGAGTGGGGTTCAACATTCATTTTATTCATTTTTACACCATGGAAATTTCTATCTTCCCTAAATTGTATTGTAAAATCTCAACCAAACATAAATCAAAATAAAATATTATCAATAATGACTATTTACAGCCTTGTCATCAAGGCTAAACAAAATTTAAGGGGAAAATGATGATATTTAAGGGTTAAAGGTGGTTTTTCATTTCTTTTGTTTTCAGCATATAGAGATGGAATAAAATATTCCGAATTTTCACCAATCTCGTTTTTTACTTCAACCCTTCCCCTAGACAAGAGACCTAAGCCTGTCCCAAGAAATATAGATTTAGCTTAAAGAACAACATAAAACAATACACCTCAGTCGCGTTTCCTGGGCGTAGGACTAAGGGGGGCTTGATCTGCCGCGAAAACAAAAAGGGGCCCCAAAATGAGAAAAAATTACAAAATGGGCATCACGGGGGTTGACAAAACTTCTTTGGAAAAAGGTCCACGTGAAGGGTTGGGAGAAGGTCCAAGATATAGCCAGGGTCCCAAAAAGTAAAAGCAGGGACAAATATATTCAAGAAATTAAAGTCAGAGGAAAATCATGTCGCTATAGCGGCAAAAAAATATTCCACCTTTATGACGGACAGTGTATTATTACAAAAAGAAATAACATACAAAATACAAAACAATGAAATATATAGTCAAAGTTTTTACTGAAGGGTCTTATAATTTCAAATGATATCTTAAAGTTAATGATTTTCAACATTTTAAGAAAATTCCAGTCATAATAGAGTCATTGTAGTTTTTAAAAAATACATTAAATACATATGCCCATAATACCTGGCCATGCAGGTAATATGGGCACTTTGGTGAAGACGTCAACATTTGAATATTGCAGACAGGGGGTTTGTGATAATTGTTTTTCTTCACAATAAAAGTTAAAGCAGTAGTTATTGAATCATATAAACAAAGATTAGGCTGTGTGTCATTTTGTAATTTTATGCAAATTAGGCAAATGAGCTTAGGGGCCCATATTACCTGCATGTACTCTATGTGATTTTATTACTATTTGACCCTTAAAAGAAATATGTCCAAAACATGTCAAAGTTTTCTTTACGCTACATCAGAGAGTGTGGGGGAAGGGAGCACAGTGCCCCCACTTTGTGGTGCAGCCTTAAAATGACCTTTTTATTACTAAAAAGTACCCTTTTTAAGTTAAAGAAGGTTCTTTTTACACTAAAAGAAGACATTTTAGAATTCTTATAACTCCCATGAGTTTCTATCTCATGAAAGGGCACTCGTGCCACTAAGAAAGGCCCTTTTGGGGGTCTTCATTATGTCTTTTTTTTAACTAAAAGATTTCCCCTCGGTTGCCATGCGACCTCGCATTAAAAAAAAACATACTAAGCAATATGAATTGAACCAATAACCCCGGCCTTTAGCTGGAAGCAGATATTGTAAATGTAGTGTAATCGAAAGCATTGACATAAATGGTGGGGGCCTTAGAGCTATACAGCCCCTAAACTTCATTCTTTATCATTTTTAAAATGCTCTTTCCAGCGCTTATAACATATCGAAAAAACATAAATGTATTTCAAATCGGTCAACTGCGATAATAAGGGCATTTTTTCATACCATATACACTTAAAACTTCTTCTTCACTTAAAAAAGGGGGTGTTTTTATACTAAAAAGTGCCCCTTTTTACTACAATTGTGGCTCTTTCAACCTAAATTTTCCCGCTCGGTCGCTATGTGACATCGCACTATGTTACGAGTAAGATGCATGAAAAGGACTGTATTTCTACGAATGTTCTCAATTATTCAGGGAAATCAAACATGAACTTGTAGAGTAGAAACTGTTCAACTGAACTTCATGTATTGATATTAAGATTGCACTGAAAACCTAACCTCGTCCGTCAATGGACCGACTAGCTTT
Organism: Paracentrotus lividus; assembly: GCA_940671915.1. Classification (NCBI taxonomy): domain Eukaryota; kingdom Metazoa; phylum Echinodermata; class Echinoidea; order Camarodonta; family Echinidae; genus Paracentrotus; species Paracentrotus lividus. The sequence continues at coordinate 18,401,559 of CALNVZ010003428.1, read as the reverse complement.
AAAGCTAGTCGGTCAAGACGGACTAGTTTTAAAGCTAGTCTGCCATGTTAGTCCGTCAAGACGGACTAGCATACAACTGAATCTACATCTCTCAACTTGGCGGACGAGCTTTAAAGCTCGTCCGTCAAGCTTGATGCTAGTCCATCGACGTGACCGACTAGGTCAAAAAAAAGTAGGGGGGTAGGACAGTTCACCCATTAGAATGACTGACTAGCTTTTGATACAAATAGTTGCAATGTCGTTTCAATGTACCTTCTCTATTTATTCTGTTTCCGAGCATAATCAAGTTGATACATTCTGGAACAAAGGTTGTTTTCGCTTGACAATCTGAAAGCTTACGAGACATAACATCTATCATGACAAGTATGCAATTCACGAGTACCGGTAGATTCCAAAATTTGTTCTCCATTCTTCAATTACAGGCTAATTAAATACCTTGTTACAATAGAACTCAAGAACCCGGTATTTCCTTACAGATTGCTGGTGAATTCCCGGCTTAGCAACAACAGTGAATAGAAGTTGGATACAATCAACATTCTCAACAAAGGTTGTTTTTGCTTGACAATCTGAGAGCATTACGATAGCCGAAATAACATAAATCGTGACAAGTATGCCATTCACGAGTAGGTTAGAAATATTGTTCCATTCTTTAAGGCCCAGTCCCACTGACGGGAGGATTAATTGCGCATGAGTTGCGTATACAAATTTCGTTCATCCGCAACAAATAACAAAAACAAAACAAACAATCCGCAATTCATACGCAAATCATCCTAAAGAGCCAGTGGGACCGCGCCTTTAATTACAGGCTAATTGAATACTTCGTTACTATAGAACCCATGAACCGTCTATTCTTATATTGTTATATTCTTATTCTATTCTTAGGCTGGTGAATGCCTGGCTCAGCAACAGCAGTGAATAGAAAGTGGTACAATTGACTGAATAACATGCGCATTGCGAAAAGGACATCACTATTATATACATGTATTAGTTGCATTATCTGTATGTGAATTCCATTTAATGAGCAAACTGTACAGACGCACACTGGATATACCCCGTAAAGCTTAAGATTTTGATTATAATGGCGATCTCCTTCCTGTGACATGAATGTGAGAGTACTCTTTTTTAATTCCTTATGTTTCAGTTCACAGATAGCGTTATTTTTTCATATAGATTAATGCTATAATCACCAACGCGAAAAATTATGTCTTCCCAAATCAATTTATAAATTGTGTGCATTTACAACGATAGTAACGATCACATTAAATTATGAAAATTGAAATTTAATTCTAATAATAAATATAGGCGCCACTTTTCTTTAAGATTACTTGTATCTGAAAAAAAAAGAATATTGGATTAGAGGCGCGACTTTGGGATTCTGAAGTGGCTCTCAAGGACAAGTGTATACGCCGAAAATGCAAAAGCAGGTAGGCCTACAACAAAAAGTCATGATGATGCAAGCCATGGCGGCGACTCCTGGGCCCCGTGCCCCCATTATTTGTTAATTGCCATAATGTTAACTAATTGTGCCTCCTGTATTAATTCCTGTCTTCTTATTTATATCATCATAATAAAATGTTTATTTATTTTTTTCTTTTTTCTTTATTAATTTTTTGCTCAAATTCTGGTGACAAAATGCATGTTTTTAATCGTATCTTTATAATGTCTTCTAATATTTCAGATTTGACGTCTCTGACCAGTGGTGAAGCCATATTAACCTCGTCCGTCATGCTAGTCTGTCAAGACAGCAGCAAGAACATCGCGGCAGAAAAGCGCGACGGACTAGCTTTTACACCATGACCGACTAGATGTAAAGCTAGTCCTGCTCAAAAGCTCGTCAGTCTGGGCATCACTACGACTAGCTTTTAGGCTAGTCCGTCAAACTAGTCGGTCACGACGGACGAGCTTTAAAATTAGTCCGTCGTGACCGACGAGCATTAAAACTAGTCCGTCTTGACGGACTAACTTGACGGACTAGCTTTCAAGCTAGTCTGTAGAGACGGACGAGTTTTAAAGCTAGTCCGTAATAACCGGGTTGTGTTGAAGGAAAGCTCGTCCGTCGTGACCGACTAGTTTTAAAGCTAGTCAGTCTGGGCATCACTACGACTAGCTTTAAAAGCTAGTCGGTCTACCCGTTTAGGTTTTCAGTGTGTTCCCTAAACTCGTATGTGAATGGTATTTACCTAGGAAAGAGAGGAAGAGATGAAACACAATAATCAGTTGCATTTCATTTAAGTATTTTGTTATTTGAAATTACACAACTTAATATTTTTTGTTTTGATGCTCTTTGCGTGCTTGGTCCAGATTTAATGAATGTTAACATGATAAATTTAGATAACTTATCTAACATTGTCAAATAGAATACATCAAAAATAAAAAAAATAATTGATATTTTTGTAAACATTGACCACCTGAAAGTAGAATCTAGTATTATTCTTTCTAATATTTCTACCCATTGAGGATGAATTCCTCTACAACTTACTTTGCAATTTTTTATGAAAATGACATGGATTTTAGATTTTCGGGAGCATAATTTTGAAACAAATGTAATTTAAAGTGGATTTGTGACTTTTTGAACTTTTTCGGCGCGTTTTTGTGGATTTCAAGCCAATTCGCAACTATTCGGGCGCCGATAGTTTGAAAACGAGCACACGGACCCCCATTTTTTAATGTTTCTACCCAGTGAGGATGAATTCCTCTACAACTTTGCAAATTTTTATGAAAATGACATGGATTTTGAATGTTCGGAAGCATAATGTAGAAACAAGTGTAATTGAGATTGCATTTTCACGCGCTTTTTTTTTTTTACGTTTTCGGCGCGTTTTTTTTATATTTTTTTTAATTTATTTATTTTCAAGCCAATTCCCAACTATTCGGGCGCCGATAGTTCGAAAACGAACACTTGGACCTCCATTTTTTTTTTTATGTTTCCACCGATCATGCCCATTGAGGATAAATTCCTCTACGAATTTGCAAATTTTAATGAAAATGACATGGATTTTTAATGTTTGGGAGCATAATTTCGAATCAAGTGTAATTTAGAGTGGATTTTTACGCTTTTTGAACGTTTTCGGCGCGTTTTTGTGACTTTTTTCGGGCGCCGATAGTTCGAAAACGAGCAGATTGACCCCTTTTTTTTTTTTTAAAGTTTCTACATATTTATGATAAATCGCTCTACAATTGGGACTGTCATGGATTTTTAAAAAAGTGCACTTTTTTATTTTCTTGTAGATTCCAAGCCTCTAAGATATTGTTTCTGCCATTTTACGCACCATATTCGCCACATGAGGGCGCTGCTTGCTCAAAAATAAGTACAAATGTGCCAGGTTAAACAATGTCCCCATCTTTGGTATACTTCGTAACACATCGGGAAGGTTTGATAAACTTTGATACGGTTTTGACAAAGTAATGACGATTTTAACTCGTTCGTTGTAATTATCGCGAGTTCTAACAGAGGCCAATTTCTTAAATTATGCGTACTTTACATGCCATTCAAATATGGCAACTTCAAATCAAGCACATGAACCTATATAATTTTTTGCATTTTTGGCATACGTAGATACCAAAGTAACTCTGTGCAAAATTTGGTGAAAATGGCATGGAATTCATTTCAACTGTGCGACGACCTTAATATCTTACTATTAACTGCGCCTCACCCCATTCAGAGTTTATGGCCCTTCATTTAAAGAGGAAGTTCTCCCTGGAATTTAAAAAAATCACCCTAGTTAAATAAAAGAAAAGTATGAGTGGCAGTTTGAAGAAAATTTACCTAAAAATAGCAAAGTTATGAATATATAGATTTTTGATTCTGTGTCACGTGCGAGCAGCTTTCCCCCATGTGTTTTGTATGTAAATTCCATAAATGTATAATTTTTCATGGTTCTAAACACAACACAAAAAGAAAGTTCCCCCTATTTCAGATATCCATAATCTTTGAACCAGGTGGAATTTAAAAAATCTAATTATATGTCCATGTAGGGAATTTAATTAGCTACCATAGGAGCGAATTTTAGCAAAAATCATCAAGTCATGCTTCAGTGATTAATGGTTGACTGCAAAAATGTCATTTTTTGAAGTTCACAAGCCTAAAATCACAATTACTTTGATTCAATGATATCGGACCCATTTTCAGATTTTAAACAATTTACACGTCAGAATGTATGCAAAACGTGCTTCCCGACATACGGAGACGAAATTTGCGTCAAATTTCACGGTTGAGTGAGCATGCAGCAAAAATTGCCCAAACTACAATTTTTTACTACTCGGGAAGCACGTTTTGCATACATTCTGACGTGTAAATTGTTTAAAATCTGAAAATAGGTCCGATATTAGTGAATCAAAGTTGTGATTTCAGGCTTGTGAACTTCAAAAAATGACATTTTTTGCATTCAACCATTAATCACTGAAGAATGACTTGATGATTTTTGCTAAAATTCGGTCCTATGGTAGGTAATTAAATTCCCTACATGGACATATAATTAGATTTTCTAAATTCCACCTGGTTCAAAGATTATGGATATCTGAAATAGGGGGAACTTTCTTTTTGTGTTGTGTTTAGATAAAAGAATGGGTCAATTTGATAAAGCATGTATATAAACATAGGTTTGATGATTTATCGAACGGCTCAGGTGAATTAATTAATATTCTTCTGAAAAAAATGACACTTTCTGGAATTTACATTACACAACACACAGTGGCGAATCCAGGATTTCATTACAGGGGGGGAGGGGGGCAAAATCGGAATTTCAGATTTTGGTACACCCAAATTTTTTTCCCGTTACACTGGGCGAGCCAAAAGGTACTCTCCATTTTTAATTTTTTTCCACGTCACGCTGGCCGAGGATAAGCGGGGGGGGGGGGGAGGGGTAGGTGTTAATTAGTTTTTGGTCTTCGGCCATGAATGAGGTCGTCATGTTATCAGTCATAGGGTAAGGTTGGGGGTCAATCGGCCCGCTGGTCTATTTTTACTACGTTTTTTTTCTCTCTTTCCCCCTTTTTTTTTTTTTTGTTTTGTTTTTTGCTAGGGCCCCTCCCCCCTGGATCCACGCCTGACACATAAGAGAGCAGCTCGCACGTGACGCCGTCACATAATCGAAACTTCAAACTTCGTTACTTTTTGGTCGATTTTCTTCAAACCTTCACTCATGTTTTACTTTTATCTTTCTGCATTTTTTATACATAATGTGTCATATATCACCATAAAGGACATGAAATGTACCTATTGCAAATGAGGTCAAAAAGTAATTTAAAGGTCATATGATGTCATAAGGCTCATTAATATTCGAGAAAAAATAATAAAATTCTTTAAAAGGGCTATTTTCAACCATTTAAAAAAGAGGTTTGTCATAAGAGTACAACCAAAAAGTATATATTTTCTGTTTTTGTATTTTCCTGGCTAACTCTGGTATATGACGAACCTAGCAAATAGCTTTGTACGGGTTGCGTGACTGAATTGAGTAATAAACATTTATTCTATTGACATATTGATTTCAGTCAATAGATGCTTAGGGGTAATCGAGAGAAAATTCAATATTTATGAATACATAATATTAATATAATCAGTTCGTTAAATTGTCAACTTCGGAATAAGAATAGATAAGATAAGGTTTAATGTCAGGTTAGCAATAAAAGGGTTCACGGTGACCAGAGTTATCTTTCTTCTGGTTGTACTTGGTTCTGAAAAGCATCTACTCACATTCTATATTAGGATAGGAAGCTCTTGATTTGCAGAAATAATGAATTATCGGTGTGTACAGTCTGTATAAAAAATGGTACAATCGGGGGAAATAAATTAGGTATGAAATCTTTTAAAATGCACAAACAAAAAAAAACAACAAAAAAAACCTCTTTAAAAAAATGCTACAGATATTCGTTCTGATACAAATAATTTTAATTCATGTTCTTTTGTAGAACAACATTTATGCTAATTTTGTATGACGATGAGAGAATGAAATTAACACAAACCCATTGTTCTTTTACGGTCATTCCGGCGGCGCATTACGTCCGAAACCTACACAAAGGCATGGCACGGCGTGCGCAAAATGATTTTTTTTTGTTTTTATTGATTGTAGAATGGCTAAACTAGAAGAAATGAGCATCGGATTTAAGTAGGAGACAGAACCATCAATAATCTACGGTGTACCGACCATACAACTCTAACTGCAGAGAATGGGGCAGACTTACGAAATTTGATCACAAAAGTAAAGGATCAAAGTAAAAAAAGGCTGGACTGCATGAGCCTGAACATCAGAAAAACTAAAGTAAGCTGGGCCCAGATGATATTGAAGTAGTCACTAGTGAACAGTTTTGTATTTCTTTGAGCAAAAGAAGAGAAAGATGGCGGTTGCTCCGGAGAAATAGGACGTCGCATAATACTTGGTAAAACAGCAATGTCTGGGTTAACCCCCCAAAAAACTGGGGGGCATCATGCCCCCCCCCCTCGACATTTTCTGCGACCATTTCACCGCACGAAATTTTTTTTGATCGCGCCCCTTGCTGACTTTATACTTTCATGTCTTGCGCACCTTTTGAAACCATTTTCGCGAAAATCGGTCTTACCGCTACGATGCTGCGCGATTTTCAAAAATATCCGTCAGACCGAAAACGGCTCAAAAGCATGATTTTGTGTACAAAGTAAAAGCAAATGGATTTTTCTCACCTTATTGATTAATTTCACTTTCATTGGCTGAAATCAAATTTTAGCATTATTATTCTTCAAAATGGTTCTTCAAAACAAAGAAAAACAAAGAATAACATAAGAAATTCATAAAACGATACATTAGAAATTAATTGCGATACGAGAATTTTTTTTCCTAGTACAATTGTCAGGAATGCTATATTATTATACAATAATACACAAAATTAGCATTCTAGGAGCTTTACTTTTTCAATTAGAGCAAAAAGTATGATTTCATGCATAATATAAATTAGCATAATTAATTCATATAAAAGAAATTGATATTATTTCGGAAATATTCACAGCACAGTCTTGTAGATTACATACTATCATCGCTCCTTGAATCTAGCGACCAATAAGACTTCCGGCGTCTGCTACGCCGGAGAGCTACGGTGTCCTCGAAAATGCCGAATGAAAATGAAAGTGTAATATACCATTGAAATGGTCAATCGTTAACAATTTAGTTTATATTCTTATTATTTTATGTATTCTAATAGCTGAAAGCATTTTTTGTTGTTGAATAAAGATTTTTTTAAAGCATATCTGGTACGTTTTGTTTTTGTTTTTTTACACGCACCGCATTATAAATCCGAATAATATGTTGGCGCTATATAAACTATCGTATGACATTTTAACTAAATAATGACCTATATGAGATTAAAGCTAATGAGTTGTTCTTTACCCTCATATATGTCACATGTCAAAACTTTTTGTTTGGATCTTGTTGTTTCAATTTCAAATCAGCGCTCAAACCGACATATTGGCCCGTTAACGCGCTCCTTGAATAGGATATATCCGAAAAGGGATATTAGATATTTTTTTTATGGAGGGGCGTTAAGAAGTATCGAATGACATTTTAACTAAATAATCATCTACATGTCTTTTGAGGTTAAAGCTAATGAATTGTTCTTTACTCTCATGTTGGGATCTTACTGCTTCAAACGAAAGTGAGGAATCAAACACGCATAATGACCCCTTTTACGCATCGCATTACGCGGATATAACCAAATATGGTCAAAACACTGTTTAATGTTTGCGCTTTAAAAACTGTCGTATGACACTTTAACTAAATGATGAAAGATATCAAGCTAAAGCTAAAAAGTTGTTCTCTAATATCATATAAGTCACATGTCGGAACTTCATGTTTGGGTCTTACTGTTTCAAATTAAAGTCAAGTCTCAAACTGGCATAATCACCCTTTTTGCGCACCGCATTACGGGAATATACCCGATATGATCATATAATTTTTTAAATGTTGGCGCTTTAAAAACTATCGTATGACATTTAAACTAAATAATGAATAAATGAGGTTAAAGCTGAATAGCTGTTCTCTTCTCTCATATACGTCACATGTCGGAACTTCATGTTGGGGTCTTATTGTTTCAAATTAAAATCAGGCCTCAAACAGCAATGATTATACGGGAATATATCCGAATATGGTCAAAACACTTTTTAAATGTTGGAGCTTTAAAAACTATCGTATGACACTTTAAACTAAATATTGACATATACCAAGCTAAAGCTGAAGAACTGTTGTTCTTTACTTTCATATCGGTCACATGTCGGAACTTTATGTTAGGGTGTTACTGTTTCAAATTAAAATCAGCTCTCAAACTGGCATAATGACGCCTTTTACGCTCCGCTTTACGGGAATATACGAATATGGTCAAAACACTTTAAAAACTATCGACCCCAACATGAAGTTCCGACATGTGACCTATATGAGAGAAAAGAACAATCCTTCAGCTTTAGCATCATTATTTAGTTAAAGTGTCATACGATAGTTTTTAAAGCGCCAACATTTAAAAAGTGTTTGACTATATTCGGATATATTCCCGTAATGCGGTGCGTAAATAGCGTTATTATTACTGTCTGAGGCCTGATTTTAATTTTAAACAGTAAGATCCGAACATGAAGTTCCGACATGTGACCTATGTGAGAGTAAAGAACAACTCATTAGCTTTAACCTTATGTAGATGATTATTTAGTTAAAATGTCATACGATACTTTTTAACGCCCCTCCATTAAAAAAAAAAAAAATCTTTTCAGAGATTCATGCAGTGCGTATATATACGGGCAAATATGGCGATTTGATGTATGACTTGAATTTCAAACAATAAGAACCAAACAAAATGTTTTGGCATGTGACAAATATAAGGGTAAAGACCAACTCATTAGCTTTTACCTCATATAGGTCATTTTTGATTAAAATGTCATACGATACTTTTCAACGCCCCTATACTTAAAAAAAATTATATATATAACCCTTTGGAGATATCCTATTTATGCAGTTCGAAAACGGGTCAATATGCCGGTTCCAGCTCTGATTTGAAATTGAAACAACAAGATCCAAACAAATAGTTTCGGCATGTGATATTATATGAGGGTAAAGAACAACTCATTAGCTTTAAACTCACATAGGTCATTATTTACTTAAAATGTCATTCGATACTTTTTAATGCCCCTTCATAAAAAAATAATAATATACCCCTTTTCGGAGATATCCTATTCAAGGAGCGCATTAACGGGTCAATATGCCAGTTTGAGCTCTGATTTGAAATCAAACAACAAGATCCAAACAAAAAGTTTCGGCACGTGACACATATGAGGGTAAAGAACAACTCTTTAGCTTTAACTTCATATCAGTCATTATGTTAAAATGTCATTCGATACTTTTTAACGCCACTACATTAAAAAAAATAAAATACCCCTTTTTGGAGATATCCTACACTGAAAACCTAACCTCGTCCGTCAATGGACCGACTAGCTTTAAAGCTAGTCGGTCAAGACGGACTAGTTTTAAAGCTAGTCTGTCTCGCAAAAGACGCCGTTCGCATTATTTTCTATGCGATATGCATGTGATTTGCGTAAACATTGACCAATCGAGAAAAAAATCTCTTATAATAGTTCAAAGTGACAGGACTTTTTTTAACCAATTGAAAATAATATACCATTAATGTAAAACTGAGAATTCAACCTTTTTAAAACCGTGTGATCATTAAAGTGTAATATAATTATGTGTCATTGAGGAGCAAGACTTTGAAGCGCATGAGCTGTTCTAGGCTCAAAATTGGCCATTTGTACAGGAATATGTTCTGACCAGGCTTTCGAATTGATTCAAGTGACAGGACTTTTTTTTCCCTTTGCAATAAGTTATCCCTATTTCTGGAAAATTCAGACTGTGAACGTACTCAATCAAATTGATCATTTCTTTGAAAGGGTAGTTGCTCGCCACAATAAAGAAAATAAAGTGAAAAACTGTCCAAAAACAGACAAAGTAAATGGGAGCGTTCGCTTTGAGTAGAATGGTAGCGCCCTCTATCTCTTAAGTTTACAACTAGAATTGATATGAGAGGTTTGTGAAGAGGAAAACAACACAGAGACAAAATCCACTGTTTAGATGCTAAAAGGGCGTTAAATTCAATTTAAGTCAATATTTTTATCTATTTGCAAGATATTTTTTCCTGTTTTTGAGCGCATAGCGCTCAAAAGCTTTGTGGTCATAATATCAAGATTTTCATCTCACACTTTGCGCTCACATTATTTGCGTAATCGATCAGTATTATTTTTATGAGCAGAGTACTGCACTGTTTTCAATTTGATATACCGACAAAATATTCGGCTTGGCTTTGCGCTCGCTTTATTTGTTAGGAGTATCCTTTCATGAAGATTACAAACAGTTACTAAAAAAGTCTCTTCTTCAGTTAAATACAGTTGCGGATTTAGGGGGCCAAGGGGGCCGTGCCCCCCCCCGTATTGGCGGCGCAAAAAAAAAAAAAAAGGAAAAGAAGAGAAAAGGAAAGGGAGAAGGGAAGGAGAGGGGGGGAAAAAGAGAAAAGATGAAAGTTTTAAAAAAATTGAGAGGAAAATGAAAGTAGGTCAAAGTGATTAAATCGTATTTATGAGGATTAGGAAAAGTGCTTACAATTAAGCTGTCGCTTTTGCTCGATTACTTTGTTTCACTGGCGTAAATCCCGGGGGGATGGGGGGGATACATCCCCCCCAGATTTTGAGGAGGGGGGGATGGCCTGTACAAACATCCCCCCCAGTTTCAAGAAAGAAAATGGAAAAAAAATACACTAGATAATTGTGTTATTGGTTACAATAGCGCTTTCAATACTTAAATTGGCCTCTTTTTTTACTCCAAACCCCCAAATTTTCCTGCTCGGTCGCTATGCGACCTCGCACTAAGTAACAAACAGTA
>CALNVZ010003428.1:18373748-18388585 GCA_940671915.1 Paracentrotus lividus | reverse complement strand
TGCATGTTTTTAGGTTGATATATCTTCAAGTTTCAGCTCGCTCTAGCATTGTTTTTTTAGAAATATTATTCTCATTAATAATGAGATAATATTTCTTGTAAACATAGCATAAAAACGCTTTAAAAATGCACTGTTTTCCAGGTTGATATAATTTATTATAAAAAATTTCGGCTCGAGCTTCGCGCTCGCGTTGTTTAATGAGATAAGATCTTTTTAAAAAAGCATAGCACAAAAAAACTTCAAATGCACGTTTTTCAGGTTGATTTATCAAAAATTTCAGCTCGCGCTTCGCGCTCGCATTGTTTAATGTTTAAATTGTTTTAATTGTTTAAAGTATTTTCTTTATGAGCTTAGCATAAAAAACGCTTAAAATTAAATGTCTTCAGGTTGATATAGCAAAAATTTTCGGCTCGCGCTTCGCGCTCGCATTATGATTTAATAGCCTACATTGGCTTGTTCAAAAAAAAAAAAACAAGATTAAGTTAATTAAGTTAGTGTCTATAGGCCTATAACAGCCATCCCCGGCGCTTAGCTTTTCAAACCGCTGATCAAGGGAAATTTGGGTGAAAAAAAATCCGCCCCCCCCTATTGGCGAATGCTGGATCCGCCCCTGAAAAATATCGTCACGCTTTGTGTTCGTATGCCATACGTATCCTTTTTATGAGCAGCACAAAAAAGGGCTTAAAATATACTTTTTCAGGATCATGATGTATCAGTTTTTTGGCTCGCGTTCGCACTCTCCGATGATGTATAAAATCAGGCAATGTGATGACAAAAAACATTAAAAATAACTCGTTTTCATTGATATATTTAGCAAAATATTGCTTGTGCTTCGCGCTTTATTGTTAATGAGAATATTATCATCTTGAGCATAGCACAAAAGCGCTTTAAAATGCATTGTTTTTAGGTTGATATATCAAAAAATTTAAGCTTGAAAGAAAATCGACCCCAAAATAACGAAGTTATGAATATTTGAATTTTGATTCTGTGACTTGAGTTGCGAGGTGCTGTAATATAAATTCCATAAAGTGTCTTTTTCAGAAGAATATTAATCATTTCATCTGTGCGGTCGTATATCATCAAACATCATGCATGCCTCTATCGAATCGACCCATTCTTCAAGAACCATGAAAAAAAAAGGAAAAACTCAGTTATCGAATTTGCAACACATGGGAGATCGAGCTACTCGCATGCGAATTCACATAAATTCGAATATTCATAACTTCGATAAAAATATTTGGTCAATTTTCTTAAAACTTTCACCCATATTTTGCTTTAATTTTTCTTGCATTTTTAAAAACCAATAAAATTCCAGGGTGAATACAATTGAAAGTATGATTTAAAAAAAATAAGATGAACAGGTCGATCGAAGGAATACACACGTCAAACAACATAAATATAAATGGGTGGAGAGAGAGAAGGGGGTGGTGTGCAATGACAGTGAAGAAATGCAAGTAACGAGAAAATAGTAAGTAGAAGGCGAAGAGAGAGAGAGAGTTGCTGAGATTCACGCAGCTCGTCTGCGCTGCAAGTTGCCAAAGTCCAAATTTTCTAATTAGTCTGCTAGTCCAAACCCTTATTGCACATTAGTATTATGGAACGAGACTGTACTGACTATAGATACTCTGTTTGTTCTGTGAATTTCTACCTTTGTATTTTTACTGATCTGACATCACCTTCAAACCCCCCGTAAAACACAAGACACAAGACACTAGAAACTGACATTCAACCCAACCACAATTAATGACACAACCATTACACACAACTGACAAACCACCCCCACTACCAAAAAGCACCACCAACACTATCAAGAAAGAAAAGAAAGATACACATACAAACAACCTACACGACCCCACATCATACCACCCCAAACCAAAATGGACATGATTTTTGACCTTGAGAAAAATGGAATTTTTATATGTGGTCCATTTCAATCAACTGTGATTATTAACATGAGATGCTTCAATTTAAGATTTTGAATAATTCATACATGAAAGACAATTGTTTAAAAAAATAGTGCAGATATATATGTACATTTTGTAAGAACGCAGAAGAACGAAGATATATTTGTACTGTCCTTACTCAAGTATATGCCAAATTTAATTTGGTTATCTAACCACCTAATATAACATAAATTAAAACGAAAATGAGATATTTGGTTCAAGGAAATAAATGTTACTGTATAATTTGGTGTATAAGAAGAGGAAATCATATAAGAAGGTGTAAAAACCTGTTGCCCGTTTTTGACCAACCATTTCTCAGATAAAATGTTACCTATGATATGAAAAGTAATTGCAAAAAACCAAATCCTTAGAAGAAAGGGAAGTTCCTCCGGAAAAAAATGGGTTGTTGTTTTTACAAATTGGGGTTTGGATAGATACCTTTTTTTGAAAAAATTTTTATGTTTATTTACACGAAGAGTTTGATTTACAGGGGGCACCAAGAGTTTCCACTCTTATCCACTTCTGGAGAAAAAGGCATTTGTTTGACCAAACATTCTTGTCTGTGGACTGGAAAAGGTTATATTTAAAAGTACATTTTTGTGAAAATTGCTCTATAGGCTCAACTTTTGTTCATAAAACAGATTACCAGTTTAAAATATGTTAAGGTATCCACTAAACTCTATTTCCATTCAGAAGGTGGACTTGGCCGTCAGTTTGAGCGTAAGCTCTTCACGTGGTATTTTAAAAATGTATTCAGATGTTTCTTTCACGAGAAAATAAATTGAAAAAAAAAAAAAAAAATATTTGAACAAAGCCCCGGGGAATTCATTATCTGCGCCCAAAAGCTTTAGATTAATTTATACAAATCGTCAAGTGCCTCATGTGATGTCAGATCCCAGTAAAAATAACAAAAGGTAAGAAATTCACGAACGAGTATCTATAGTACAGTACAGTCTGTCATATACTTTGGTGGTTTGTGAGATATAGAGCGTGGGCGAATCAAAAGAACCATATCGAACTAATCCCTAGTGTATTCATTCGTTTTCAGGAACTTTCTTATGTATTCCTTTTTTCGACCTTTTGTTTTTGTTGTTGTTTGTTGCTTTTTGTTGGTGTTTTTTTTTTCGCAAAAATTATTGCAGACACCATTTTGGAGCATAATAATGCTAAAATAAATTAATTATCAGCCAATGAAAGTGAAATTAATCAGAATTTATGACCGCCCCCACCCAGCGGTCACGTGTTTACCAATTTGTTGCTAATTAATAATCAAATTAAACTTAGTCATGGATTCCATATTTTAGTGAGAGCAAGGTACAATAAATCTAGACTTTGAAGAAATAATTATAATAATACTAGAGGCCATACTTAAGACGGGCATAAACTTTTTGTGTTTTTTGTTACTTGTGTGTTGAACATTTGCGAGGCAATTATATTCACGGTTGATTATCTAATATAATGAATTATAACAACAGTATGGGTTAGAGGTAAAAGGAAAGAGGTAAAATAATGATAATACAGTAATCCCAAGTTAAGGAAGTCAGCATAGACCATCCAGTCAGGGTAAAAAATGATATTTTTATTTACCGTTTCCATTTGATTATCATTTATGTTAATTTATGCAAATGAGCCATGAACAATTGGAGAAAAAATCACCGAAAAAAAAAACATCAAGTCATTAACTTCAGACATTTGCTCTAGTTTTGAATATAGACAGCTTAAAAAATCAAAAGCCAAAATATTATATTGTCCCCAAATGGTCACTTTTCAAAGAAGGCCGAATTAGCCTGGACGCCTTTTTTAAGGCATGCCATAGTTGGCACACAGCGTGACCCTGGGTCACGATGTGTGACCAATTTCAAAGTTAATTTAATAACAAATTAAAAGCTATCAGGCTCATATTTGTGGATGCAAGGCACATTATATCTAGCTTAAAAAAAAAATTGTTAATAATAAAATAGAACCATGTTCAGGGGCGTTAACTTTCGTGTTTATGGTCACGTGTGTGACACTTGATGCAATTAATTCTCTAGTTAATATCTTAAAACAATCAATTCAACACCATTATTTTCACAAATTAAAGAATGAAATTAAAGGTATATGACAATAATCAAAGTAAGGAGGACCAGCAATACAATCAAAGTCAGGTCAAAACAAATGAATTTACGTACCATTTCTATTAAGAATTTTTGCATATTAATTTATTAAAAATGAGCAATGAAAAATTTGTTAGAAAATTAAGATAAAAAAATAGCATTTCATGAAAACTTCAGACAATTTCTATATGAATGTGCAGCTATAAAAACAAAAAGGAAAACTTATTTAAAAATTTTTTTTCCAAAAAAGGTCCCTTTCCCAAAGAAATCGCCCTAATAATAAATTCCCCATATCATGAATATAACAAGTGGAAACTATAATCAACATTATTCAAGCATTGTCAGTTTATCATAATTTATGGTTATGTGTTTAAAATCTTGGGACTGTCAAGTGAATAGCTTTGACTAAAGAAAAACAAGAGATGTTACAATTCTGTGTTACCAATTGCCCCGGTACGTCTTACAATTGCCCCTTTGCCGGCAATTTGTTAACACTCGACCTCTTGTTTTGAAATACTAATGGCTTCAAAAACTGTTGTACTTAGCCCAACAATTCATATCAAGCTAAGAGTATGCATATTTCATTTTATTAGTTGTTAAACAATTATTTTTAGCCTTAATAAAGTTATAGGGGTCAAATTTGGAAACAAAAACGTTACAATTGTCCCCCTTTGGCTCCCCCTCTTGTCAAGATAGAATGTTATGTCTCGTAGCTTCAGATTGTCTAACTCTATAATACAACCTGTGTCAGAAGTATCAACTGATTATGCTCGGAAACAAGAAAATAGAGAATAAAATTGAAACACGACATTCGCAACTATTGTATCAAAAAGCTATGTCAGCCTCCCGGACTTTTAATGGTGAAACTGGGTCTACACAAGCTACTTTTATTGTCCTAGTCAGTCGCGCGACGGATAGCATCAAGCTCGACGCGACAAGCTTTAAAGCTCGTCCCGCAAGTTTGAAGATGAGATTCATTGTTATGCTAGTTCCGTTACGACGGACTAACATGACAGACCTAGCTTCTAAAACTATAGTCCTCTTGACAGACTCAGCTTTAAAGCTAGTCGGTCATGACGGACCGAGGTTAGTTTTCAGCTGTAATATCCCCTATCTCTCTCTTCTCTCTTTAATATCACATTGGTAAAGGCTAACTCAACCCCCCCCCTCTCTCTCTCTCTCTTAAGTTTTGACAAAGAAAGTTAAAGTCAAAAGTTGACTGATTGCCAGAGAGGAAAAAAAAAACTTTTCGTTCATGGCCAAATTAACATTGTAAAAGCTAACCCCTCTCTCTCTCTCTCTCTGATTATTAAATTTAAAAAAAAACAGACCCTCGATTCACTAATCACACCTGCGAGAAGAAGATTTAATTCTTACAAAACATACATTTACATACACAATACAAAACATCAATAAATATTATTCAATTGTGATAATTAGAGACCGCCAAAGCAGAACAATATCGAATGATTTATAAATCAATTTTGAGTCAAAAACATCATCACAATTGTTACCACAGACATATAAATTTGAACAATTAGTACCTACTTCCTTGGAACGATAGATGATATGAAGATGAGAGTTATCAGTTATTTTTTTCTAGATGTCTTTTATAAGCGTACTATATCTACGAATATTTACAATTAGAAAGTTAATGAACTCGTCTGAGGTGGAGTAGATAATAACATTTTTGCTCCTTGTTAGACACGTCATTCGTGATGATGGTTGAAGTATAGACTATAGACAGGAAATCAGACAAAGTCTTCACCATTCACGTTAATACAGCGTTTATCGAAGATATCTAATTTATCTTGCTTAGTCTAGGCAATTCAAGTCCATCAATTAGCATTTTTTTACCCAGTTGTGGAAACATGAAGATAAGCAGTATACGATTATATAAAATCGTAAAAACATATATGTTCGACCATTTTGTAATACTGTTACAGATAACAACACACGATACAGACAGACAACATAATACAACATAACATACATAGTCACGCATACACAGCATACACAAACAAACACACACTGACATTATAACACACCCGCATCTACGCCCCCAGCCACACCCACACATGATACTTCTGATAAGACATCAAAGCTGTCTACATAAAACAGCGCAGAATATTTATTTTATTGGGATATGAAATACATTGCTATTCAAAATATGAAACCAGGCGAATAATCAATTTATAAATATACACTCACCACATACATTTCAAAATTTTCTTTTTTTCTCAATACCAAAGTTTTGGGGAAGTCAAACTGAATTTTATACTAATTTGCCTTTAATTAATTCATGTTTTCTTACACATAACAGGGTGTTATTTACCTTTCAAAAGCCAATTCTCTATATACAATTTCAAAACTAGACAAAAACATTGCACATGGATATGATAATTGTTTTCTAGTTGTATTTAAAAATTTGACTTGTGTTTTTAATCAAAATGAAATCTATCAAAAAAAAGGGCAAAGCACGAGATTCAACTTATTTCCCTCTTCAAATCTTAGAACTTAAAGGAAATACCCTGTCTGAAAGTAAAAACCAAAGCACTTAACATTAAAGAAAAAGATGAGCAAAGATGGAATCTCATTTCTTTGCTCATTTTTTTTCTCCATATTGATTTTTTTTTTTTTGAAATGTGAAAAGGGCAACATGTTCAATAGAAATAACTGTCAACATCTTGATATTGTTTTTTTTTATTCTATTATTTTTTTTATTTTTAGATCCCAATAACCACTCATATTCTACTAAACTATTACAGCGGATAGACTTATAGATGCCGTCCTAGCCGCTAGCCGCAGTCCAAAACTTGAAATGCACAAAAATAAATTCTTGGGAATGGTGGCTACACAGATCATAATGATATAACGTAAATTAGTACCTTTTTTGATTAATTATTATATTATATCATTAATTAACTAAAGGTGCCAAGATGTTAGGATCCCCTTAGGTGGGCCTACGTTGTAAGCAATATTTGCTTCATCTGACTTCTTTAACTTAGTTGAACAGTAAAGTAAAACATTGTTTGTACGGAGCCTCCATATTTCCTGTCAACAATAACATGCAACCGAATAATTTATATGATAATACATGAAAGTTGTGTTTGCTATCACTATAAAACAAGAGCGGAAAGTTATAATATGTAGGTGTTTTTCTT
The DNA here is from genome assembly GCA_940671915.1 of Paracentrotus lividus. Classification (NCBI taxonomy): domain Eukaryota; kingdom Metazoa; phylum Echinodermata; class Echinoidea; order Camarodonta; family Echinidae; genus Paracentrotus; species Paracentrotus lividus. The sequence continues at coordinate 18,381,382 of CALNVZ010003428.1, read as the reverse complement.
TTTGTAAAATTCAGTCCTTTTGGGGCAGGCCTGTCGATCAATTTGTAACTTGTACTGAACAATATTCACATAGCCAACAATAACAAACAAAATATGAAATTAACAGAATTTGCACCACAAATAGCATCGTCTGCTGAAAGTTTAAGGCCTTTCTTGGACCTTATAATAATACAGAGGATTGGCGCTTGGAATAGCAAGGTATATTTTAGATTCGTCCAACGGATTCGCGTCTTCTCAAGGAATGCAAGAATTTCGAAAAACATCGTCAGACGCAGCCTCCCTAGCAATACATCCAGATGTCCATAATCTGGAACCCAAACCACTCATAGTCCTTGATCAGGTTGCCGCTTCCTTGCATTACGTTCATAGCTTGCTTTGTCGTCTCTGATCCCCAACATGGTTATCCTCTCCACTGAAGTAAAGTATCGGGAAGTCCATCAGTTTCATCTTCTTCCGATATGCTTCGGAGTTGACCTGTCGGGAATCGAAGTTCGGTACGTACGATCTGCATCGTCTTCATGCCAGCGCTGTCAAGGTATCCCTGCGCGTACCAGTGAGCGAAGGCTTGAAGATATCCAGTTGAAACCGTAACCGCTCTCATTCGTGAAGGGTGTCGTGGTTGCCGGTTCATATTGTGATGAGCCAGAGGAGGCTTGTAGATGAATGGTGATCCGAATGGCAAAATACGTCGAACCTAATCACATTTCTCTGCTCTCTGACGCGATGTTGCTATGCCATCAAAGACTCTGTTCATAATTTCCTGTGCCATGCGTCCTCGATATTACGAATACCCACTCACCATGATTCCGATACATTGCAAACTTTGGTAGAGCGTGGCCGCTTGAGCTTGTATAATCGACTGACGACGAAACGGAAACGCACACTGAGACACAACCATTGCTGCCGGGATTTTCCCTTCCAAGTGCCACCGAGCAGATGATGCGGTGCCATTGTGGCCGAGCCAGCGCCAATGCGCCCCGAAGACCTGATATCTTGCGCTGGCCCTGATCTTCATCATAAAGTCTACTCTGGTGGGAATGTCTTTCTCGGCTGGTCGTTGATAGAGCTCGCCTCCTATGTGAGCTTTAAGCGCTATTGAGAACCGCACCTCCAAACCCCATACATCATACCCAGGCTCCTACCAGAAACTCAACAAGGCTGACCTCAAACAGTGTCAAGACCAAAAGATTCGATGCGTGACTCCAAGTCCGGTAATAGCAGAATGAGGTCCTTTGCCACCTCCCTTGTATCTTGTGAAAACGAGCGGTGTTCCACAGTCGCAAGAATGATGGACTTCAAGGGTGGGGGTGGACTGACCCCGTTGAGATTCAACGACCTCGCTTCCTTGGTTCCCGCCATCAGGTTTTACGGGGAACTCAACCGCGTACGGATCGAAGACACCCATAAGAATTCCACAAGGATGCCTGTGAAGAAAACTCCCAAACTGGCTTTCCATCCATCTCTCCCTCTTCGAATTAGAGCAGCGTGGACTTCAATGTCGACACTGCTTCATGAAGTTCCGAAAGCTTGATTTCTAACTGACCTTCCCCCGATCTCCTTTCCTCCTGGTTCGCACCCTTCCGATGGACCGTAATCGCAAGTGTTGTTCGTATCCAGTCATGCCGATTTCAATCGCAGAATCCCTTATTGAACGGTCCTTGATGCCCTTGAAAAGATAAACTGGTTCGCCCACCATGGAAGAGTCATTTCATACGCCATCTCTTTCGTACTCAGTTTCTCCTTTGCTCTTCGGAAACAACTGGAATACTCCGGTTCGCATGCCGCAAGGGTGTTGTCGTGCAACGCCGTACACGTAACCGTTCCGTGAATGGCAGCTTTGTGCTCAGGGGTCGACCTCTAGCTGTGCTGACATCACAGCTTTCGATGGTCAGGGTGAACTCGCAGGTACGGAAGCCGTTTGACCGTCAGGTGACCGACCATACGCTCAGTGAATTTGAGCCACGTCCCGACACTCGGAACTGGATTTCTTCTCCTGCTAATTAATCGACAGTAAAAGAAAAATAATTGTTTTAAAAACTGTTTGTGAAAATACTCCTCTTAGATTTTTTTGGGAAAAATGCCATTACAAAATATAATTCCATGAAACGATTGCATAATTTATCTCGTTATATTATATTTGCAAATGACATCCACAAAAAGAAGATGGAAAGTAATTATAGGCTTCTTCCAAAATATGCAGCATATAAATCTTTGCCTTATACATTAATCGGCTCTGTACCATTGTTACCGGTTGTAGCATTGATAATTCTCAATGCATTTTATCAACCAACATAAATAATATCAAGCATTGTTTAATTAACTTTTTGAGCAGCAAAAACATGTAAAATAATATTGTAAAGGAAATTGAATATAATATTTTAAAAATATTTTTTTTAAAAAGTTTTCAACAGCAAATATATAACACTAAATCAATCAATATGTACGTAGTGCGATTCATTTAATCAAGTCCGTCAAAGTATTGTATTTAACAGCAATCATATTCATGACAAAAAAACAACAACAAAACAACAGTACCAACGGATTTTGCAAAACCTTAGGTCTATTTCCAGCCATTTCGCTGAAGCTAAAAGCCGCCCATGCACCTTTCTGCCACATACTGATTGTAAGTGTGGATTGTACGCCAAAACTACAGCATGATAGCACCACTACGACCAAAAAACCGGATATGTCTCGCTCTTGATTCTCCCTGAACACTTGCCCAGAATGGTCACCACCACCTGTCAAGGGGAAACATTTCAATAAAAGAATACGTTGACCCGTAAATGAAAAACTGTAAAGTCCTCAGACATAATCCTATTCAGTTTTAAAAACAAACTGGAAAAATTTATAAAAAGAAACAAATTAAAGACATAAAACATTACTACTGAATTCGTTGATAAGTAGGCGTAACTTAATAAAAAAAATTTAAGCCTAATAAAATAACGAACGAGGTAACAATTTTTCAAAGTTTTCGGTCAATTTTCTCTTTTAAAATCATGTGTTTTGCACATTACCATACCAACTAACGAAGTTGTACTGGAGACTAAATTTCAAGTTTAAGTTAAGTTCATAGGCTTCCTTTTAGTATTCCTTCTGCAGTTTTGAAGCAAGAATTATCTCTTTTCCAGATTCCCGCCATGCAGCAGCCACCAAGAGGATGAACCGTCACACCACTCTTAGAGCCTAAGCTTCGGGATAAACACCCACCCCACATAGGATTAGCTATGACTTCTCCTTTCAGAACTTGCGTAGCAGATCGTGCCGCATCTAAAATCTCTTGAAGCTCCGTCCTCACCGATAGTTATGGGAGTTACCCAGACGCGGCCCGTTGGATGGATCTGGCGAAGCCGACCCGCTCCAGTGTCGTGCGCCCCATCGAGAGGAACGCCAGTGATTCTTGAAAGCCGCTCCCTGTGATGAATGCAGCAACTCCGTCAATTCGTTTCACCCAGGAGATCATGTCTTCTCCCATGGAATTCTTCTATGCAGGATCTTGTAGCGGCAGCTCAAGGATGGATGGACGTCCCATCCTGAAGGACGCAAAGCCGGTCCATCAAGGGACATGTCCGCCCAAGATGACGTCTCATATCCAAGAGTCCTGTGAATGCAGGTCCTGAGCTTCGTCGGCTTCTTGGCCAAGCTCGTCTAAAGCATTCCCACAGGGACACCCTTCTCCGTGCCGTTGTAGCTGAAGTTGAGGGCGTTCCCGTTGTTGTGAACCCATCGCCGACTTGGATGAGGCCGGGAACGCCATGGAAGCTGATTGGACAGGATATTGGTTGATCCCGAGTGATCCTGCACCAAGGATGACTGTCCAGCAGATACGGTGCGTCTTATTCGTTGAAGTCTACCTCGGGGTGAGACCAGGTAGTGAACGAGCCAATCGTTCCTGTACCATTCGTCCCTCTTACGGACTTTACTTGAAACCTGCCATGAATGGCGGATCAATACAGATTAATTTTGACATTGCAGAGAATATGGAGAAATGAATTGTTCTATGATGAAATGAAATGCTGGATTTACAACCTACGATCATATCTTCTCTATTCTTCATATTTAAACTTACCCCCTCAATTCTGAAGCATTATGCAGTATTCCGGGGAGGGGCTAGTGCAATACACCGGTGAAACACCCCTTCTCTTTTCGAAATAAAGTGTATTCGGTGTTTAACGTGCAATAGATTGTGAACTCTCCCTATACACGACCAACATTATTCGTCCTCATCGATGGACGGAAGAGGTTTTCCCGAACTGCATTCACACCTGCACTGAATACAGCGGGAGCACGTAACACACAACGTTAGCATCAGATTCTGCCAAACGTCATTCAGCATTAATTCATTTAATGATCATTGTAATCTGGCAACAGGACCATGAACGGATCTGAAAGGCAACCTTGTGAAAGCGGAGCCCACATTGTCAACATAGATGAGGAAATGCTGCACCACCTCGTGCGTCACGAAAGCGAGACTAATACGTAATTAGTAATTAAATAAAGGCTGGTGTTTGTTCGAATACAGTCTGTATCAAATAAAATGGTTACAATGCGTTAGACAATTTTTATTGTATGAAGATTCAGTCACACCTGGTATGCTGATATTCCATAAAGCAGGAAAAAAAAATTTCCTCTGCAATTCTTTCATCTCATTGTATAACTGTAGATCTTAAGATATGATTAATTTTCTAACCATTCGATAGAAAATCATTTTGCGCCCGCCGGGCCATGCCCTTGTGCTAGGTTTCAACCATGGAGGCCGCCAAAATGAACGTTAAAAGAACAATGCATTTGTGTAAGTCAGAGGCGGCCGGAACCCAGGGTTGGCAAGGGGGGCCACGTGACCCCCCACTTTTTCATCCACGCCAAAAGTGCCCCTTTTCGTGAACTCTAAAAAAGTGCGCCCTTTTCTTAGCTAATAAAAATTCATTTTAAATTGTAAAAGGGGCCACTTTCATGACCTGAAAAAGGGGCACTGTTAATACAAAAAAGTGCTCCCTTGTTACTCAATGTCTTTTAAAACCTAAATTTCGGCTTCGCGCTTACGCGCCTCGCGATTACTAAATAGCTCATATAATGCACAACAAAATTGAAATTCTTTGCTAATAATTTCCAACTCACGCATTGGCACTTGCGGATTACTTAATAGGGTGCCTATAAGTGCACAATTAACTCCAATTTTCGAGGCTCAAAATTTTCGGCTCAAGTTTCGCGCCCGCAGACTACTAAAATAAGGTCATAAAGTATAAATAAACTCCATTTTAAAGCTCATAACTTTTATCTCGAGTTCCGAGATCGCAGCATATTTAATAGGGTATATGATCCACATTAAATAATAACTCCAATTTTGAGCCCAAATTTTCCCGGCTCGCGCTTTCGTAGCTCAGCATATGAAATATTTATATAATACACAATTAAATCAGATTTCAGCTTAAAAATTCAGCTCGCCGCTTCGCAGTTCGCGGATACTAGAATAGGGTTCCATAATGAACTATTGTCTCAAGAAATTTTTGGCTCGCGCTTTGCGCTCGCATTCCTTTTGTTTATCATTAAAAAATACAAGCCCATTAAATTTTTTTAAAGCACAAATTTAAAGGTAAATTTCTGCGCCACCCTACTTTATCCTGAATAATTTTCTCTTAAAAGCTTTAGGTTTCGAGCGCCCCCTTTTCCAGAAAAGAGCTGCCCCTTTTCGCCGCCTCTGTGTAGATTAATTCTCAAGTCTTCACTAGAAATTAGCATAACTATGTTCTACCAAATTATTTTAAAGCAAAAGGCTTCAGTAAGAAAATTACAATGGCTTATTTGTACACATTCACTCATCATTTTTTGAGAAGATTTCATACCTAAGATATTTCCCCCCCCCCCCCACGTACCATTTTATTACCAGTTTTGTTTAAAGACAATAAACGATGAACTGCACTCCCTGTTACTGACCTCGTAAAGATGTAAGCACCATGCGCGCAGGACCAAAGACTTACGGTTGTGGTGTATTAATATCTAAAGCTTTGGGCAGATAATGAATTCCCTGTCAGAAAATATTTTTTTTTTTTTTTTTTCAATTATTTTCCCCTTCCAAGGCGTTCCTTTTATTTCATGAACAGCCAATAACAATTCAAAATTACATGGCCACAGTTAAAGAAATGATTCAGAATAGCCAATAGTATAATATATCTTGCTCCCTGATAGCAGCGCAACTAGAGCAACCATAGCTTCGCAACAAACTCAGTTACAACACGGTGTTTGTTCAAAATGGCCAAACCCCGAGTGATTGTGCTCTTGGTCTATCTGAAGATGACGCTACACAAGTGAACACCTCCTATATCCGGAGAAAATAAAAATAGAAAGCGCAACAATGCCGAAAATCACATATCACTATATGGTATGAAAATAATCACGCGATATAGAATGATTACAAGCTCAACCCCGATATCTATAATTGGAGTAATAGCTAAGCTACTGATGGCGTCTCAATTCTGTGTTTTGACATCCGAAAATCACACTACTTCAAAAGTCTATTGCACAACATAAAACTAAGAGTATTCTCCCTCGATGCTACTTTAGCCCATGTAAATTCACGGAGCGACACAATGATAACATTTAGCCAAAATTTAAATTTTTTGCCGAATGAAATTTGATTTATTGATGAGGATAGAGCAATTTTCACAAAATGTACTTTAAATATTACCTTTTCCAGTTCCACAGGACAGAATGTAGTTGGTTGAGGAGCAAGAGACAAGTCATCTCCATTAACGTCTCTATCATTTCATGAGTTGGGCTGCAAAGAATGCGTACAAGGTTTTGCCAATAAATCAGATAGAAAAGTGAATGCTACCATTGTCACAGATTCAGACAACCCAACACTAAAGTTTTTTAATTCTAAACTCTTTCAGTGGTTTTTCTAAGTAGAATGGTCAAGACATATGGAGTATAAAACATAAGAAGTTTAATTTATATTCAATTTAGTAAAAAGTGTCAATAATATGAATCAAAAAAGAGATGCAATATTAACCATTATGTGGTAATAGACACACAAACCCTATAGATCTTTTTTCTATAAGGGAGAACTTCCTTTCTCTGAGTTGTTTTGCAGATAGTACATTTTCCATATCATCAGTAACATTTTAGTAGCTGAGAGCAATGTTGTCAAAAACTGAGCAAACAGTCTACACTTATAATGGCGATCTCCTTCCTGTGACATGAATGTGTGAATACTCTTTTTTTAATTCCTTATGTTTCAGTTCACAGATAGCGTTATTTTTTTCACGCGAAAAATTATGTCTTGCCAAATCAATTTATAAATTGTGTGTATTTACAACGATAGTAACAATCACATTAAATTATGAAAATTGAAATTTAATTCTAATAATAAATATAGGCGCCACTTTTCTTTTAGATTAATTGTATCTGAAAGAAAAGAATATTGGATTTAGAGGCGCGACTTTGGGATTCTGAAGTGGCTCTCAAGGACAAGTGCATACGCCGAAAATGCAAAAGCAGGTAGGCATACAACAAAAAGTCATGATGATGCAAGCCATGGCGGCGACTCCTGTTAATTGCCATAATGTTAACTAATTGTGCCTCCTGTATTAATTCCTGTCTTCTGATTTATATCATCATAATAAAATGTTTATTTATTT
>CALNVZ010003428.1:18336784-18359870 GCA_940671915.1 Paracentrotus lividus | reverse complement strand
TCAAATCATCTAAGGGGTGGTCCTGTCAAGTACCAGACAATTTACCCCGGACAATAACCCGACGGACAACTACCAACTGTTGTATAACACTTTATGTTAGGCTTACGCCTTTTGACTTTAATGTATTCTTTCAAAATAAAGTGATACATTTCTGAGAAGAAGTAGAAATGACAGCTTTTTTTTTCTTTTCTTTTTGTGTAAAATCAATCTTCAAAATTTACGCCACTTTTTTTTTCTGGCAAAATCAATATGTCTTTGCCCTTTTAACAAAACGTATTGGACATATATTTTCAGGTATCATATTGAAAATATATGGGGGCTGCCATCCCTCCCTCTCTCTCTCTCCTCTGTCTTTCTTTCTTTCTATCTTTCTTTTTTCTTCATTCACTCCCTCTTTACTTTTTACTTTCCTAGCTGCCCTTCCCCTTTCTCTCTCTCTCTCTCCGCCTCTCCATTTCCCTCCCTTTCTCTTTCTTCTTTCTCTCTTTTAATATGTGTGTTTTTATAATAAGAAAAAAAAAAAACAATTCAGGGGGTCTCTATTCTCTTTCTCATTTTATAGGACCCCATTGTAAATAAGCCTTTTCGGTTTTCATGGGCTATCCTGTCAGTGTTTCATTTATGTGTTATACCATGAACACTCGACGAATAAAATAAAATGAAATAAAATAAATTTATATGTTCACAGTTATTTATTCCTCATGTTTGAGCTCATAGATGAGGTCACCTTTTGTCCTTGTAAACATAGATACTATAATTGATTGTACATTCAAAGTTATGAAGTTCTGAAGTTCTCTAGTAAGTGATATAAATTACAAAAACAAAAGAAAAAAAAACAAGAATAACAAACTTGAGGCTTTGATTACAATGAAACAAATGATAAACAAACTGAAGGCACACTGAAAACCTAAACGGGTAGACCGACTAGCTTTAAAGCTAGTCGTAGTGATGCCCAGACTGACTAGCTTTAAAGCTAGTCCGTCACGAACGGACTAGTTTTCCTTCAACACAACCCGTTAAATTACGACTAACTTTAAAAACTCGTCCGTCTCTAACGGACAGCTTGAAAGCTAGTCCGTCAAGTTAGTCCGTAAGACGGACTAGTTTAATGGCTCGTCGGTCACGAGCGGACCTAATTTTAAACCTCGTCCGTCGTGACCGACTAGTTTGACGGACTAGCCTAAAAGCTAGTCGTAGTGATGACCAGACTGACGAGCTTTTGAGCAGGACTAGTTACAGCTAGTCGGTCATGGTGTTAAAAGCTAGTCCGTCGCGCTTTTCTGCCGCGATGTTCTTGCGCTGTCTTGACCAGACTAGCATGACGGAGAGGTTAATATGGCTTCACCATTGGTCAGAGACGTCAAAATCTGAATATTAAAGAATTATAAAGATACGATTAAAAACATGCATTTGTCACAAGAAATTTGCGCAAAAAAAAAATAAACATTTTATTATGAATGAACATTAATCAGAAGACAGGAAGTAAGTACAGGAGGCACAATTAGTAGACATATGCAATTAACAATATGGGGGCACGGGGCCCAGGAGTCGCCGCCATGGCTTGCATCGTCAGGACTTTTGTTGTAGGCCTACCTGCTTTTGCATTTGTCCTTAGAGCCACTTCAGAATCCAAGTCGCGCCTCAAATCCATATTCTTTTCTTTCAGATGCAGTAATCCTAAAAGAAAAAGTGGCGCCTATATTTTGTTATTAGAATTAATTTCAATTTTCATAATTTAATGTGATTGTTACTATCGTTGTAAATACACAACAAATTTATAAATTGATTTGGCAAGAACCATAATTTTTCCGCGTTGGTGATTTATAGCACCTTAATCTATTGAAAAAAAATAACACTACCTGTGAACTGAAACATAAAGAATTAAAAAGAGTACTGTACCTCAACACATTCATGTCACAGAGAAGGAGATCGCATTTTATTCCAATCTTAAGCTATTACGGGGTATATCCAGTGTACGTCTGTCAGTTTGCTCATTTAAAGGAATTCACATACAGATAATGCCAACTAATACATGTAATAGTGATTGTCCTTTTCCGCAAATGCGCATGTTATCCAATCAATTTGGTACCACTTTCTATGCACTGCTGTTGCTGAGCAGACCATTCACAAGAAATCTAAAGAATAGACGGTTCATGGGTTCTATAGTAACGAAGTATTCAATTAGCCTGTAATTAAAGGCGCGGTCCAACTGGCTCTTTAGGATGATTTTCGTAACGAATTGCGGATTGTTTTTTTGTTTTTGTTTTTTGTTGGGCGGATGAACGAAATTTGTAATACGCAACTCATGCGCAATAATCTCCCGTCGTGGACGGGCCTTAAAGAATGGAACACACCTATCGTGAATGGCAATAACTTGTCACGATCTTATGTTATTTCGGCTATCGTAAATGCTCTCAGATTGTCAAGCAAAAAGCAACTTTGTTTGAGATGTTGATTGTATCGCAACTTTATTCACTGTTGATGCTAAGGCCGGGAATTCACCAGCAAATCTGTAAAGAAATACCGGGTTCTTGAGTTTTTATAGTAAAGAAGGTATTTCAATTAGCCTGTAATTGAAGAATCGGAGAACAAATTTTGGAATCTACCGGTACTCGTGAATTGATACTTGTCATATGATGTTAATGTCTCGAAGCTTTCAGATTGTCAACCGAAAACAACCTTTGTTTCAGAATGTATCAACTTGATTATGCTCGGAACAGAATAAATAGAGAAGGTAATTGAAACGACATTGCAACTATTTGTATCAAAGCTAGTAGTCATCTATTGGTGGAACTGTCCTACCCCTACCTTTTTTGACCTAGTCGGTTCACGACGCTGACTAGCATCAGCTTGACGAGACGAAGCTTTTTTAACACTCGTTCCGTCAAGTTGAGAGATGTAGATTCGTTGTATGCTAGTCCGTCTTGACGGACTTACATGGCAGACTAGCTTTAAAACTAGTCCGTCTTTGACCGACTAGCTTTAAGCTAGTCGTCCTTGCGGACGAGGTTAGGTTTCAGTGCCACTTTTCCGGAAAAAAACAATATTTCTTTGCATTTCTACGAAACGTATTTTTTAGACAGAATGTTTCAAAGTTATTTAATTTTCATGTCTTAGATTATAGATATGGTTACCTTTTGTTTTTCTAAAGCAATAATAATCGCACAATACATTCAAAGTTATGAAGTTTCTGATACTTGAAGCTTATCACGAGGCTTTTCTTTTGCTATTTTTCTTTATATACAAGTCTACTCCTATTTACATTTTGGCATTAAAAGAACGTGATGGTACACTCCTCTTTATTTATTTTTTCTTTCTAGTAAAGTGATATAAATTATAAAAAACAACAACTACAAGAATAAAAACTTGAGGCTCTGGTATTCACTTTGGCGGAGATCTCTCCCGCGATCCGAATAGAATTCGTCTCTGCGACGGACAGAATGTTATAGAGACGTCTCCAATATCGCGGAGACGTCTCCGCCAATTTAATGAAAAATCCGTCTCCGAGATTTAGGAGACGTCTCGAGACGTCTTGGAATACGTCTCCTAATATTATTTTATCCGTCGCGGAGACGAAATTGCTATTCTGTCCGAAGTGGATACGCATCCCTAATTTTCATGTATGAGCTTTAGATGTTGTTTCGCTTTGTTTTTGTTAAGCTTTAATTGACAATACATTCAAAGTTGAGTTAGATGCTTTGAGCTAAAGGGTGCTATCCTCACTTCGCGGAGAACGTCTCCGCGACAGAAGAGAACATTTCGTCTCCGCGACGGATAAATAGTATTAGAGACATCTGCGAGACGTCTCCTGTATTCGAAGACGGATTTTTTTCATAAAATTGTCGCGAGATGTCTCGAAGACGTCTCGGAGACGGTCTCTAATACTATAGGTTTTTTCCCGCCCAATTTCGCACTAGAGCACGCAAGAGGGTATAAATAGTTTATTCCGATTTTGCTAAAGAAGGCAATTAAAAATTCAAAACTAGTCATTCCAAATCGCCATAGGGCCGCCAAAAATTATAATGGCATTCAGTTTGGCCGTAAGAGCAATCAAATGTGTAAAAGACATCATTCAGATTCGCCATAGTGCAACTCAAGTTAGCACCAGAGGTCAACGTGACTGAACAGAGCGTTCATTTTCGCTATTGGGTATCCATGTTGCATAACTAGTGGCATTAAATTTAGCAGCTGTATTTACATGACTTGTAATACATATCAAATATTTCTTTGCTTGTTTTTTCCGCACCTGCACAGTATGTGGTGCCACGCAGTGACGCATTTCATAAACTGCACCGGACAATTTACATTATTCTTTACAGATGCTGTTAAAAAATAATTTGTATTATATAGAAGCAGGGCCTGCTTATTTAAGGAAGTTATTTTGTTCCTCACCAGCATCTTGGCGGCAAATTATTATTTATTTCTTCATCCCTCCTTCGGTTTTCATACATTTCTTTTGCATTTCATCTTTTGGTTCCACTGATATTTTTAGTAGCTTTAGAATTTACTGGTGGATATTAACGTAATTAACAACAACTGTTACACATTCCATTTCTTTAAAATAATGTACTTGTGTATGTTGGGTTGAATTGAAAAGTATAAAAGGTGGCATCAAGTTTGTTCATATCCTTTATCGTCATACTGCTATTATCATGGCGACGTAAGAATACAGCGCATCGCCAATGAAGACAGGTGCAGGCTGGTTGAGGCCTTCGAAGCTGCAGAGATTTATCTTGGAGATGGCTGATGCACTTGGCATCACAGCATTCATGCACGATCATTATCACGACCTTCGCACAACGGGTAGAACGGAGAAGCTACACAACTGGAGGAGCTAGAAACGTCAAGATGGACGAGGAAATGAAGATAAAGACTGGAGAGGTCTCTCCAAGATAACCCCATGATGACTCTTGGAGAGATGCAGCAAACTTGCGACAAAACATGCCCCAAAAGCCACCAGTGAGCACATCAACTATCGCAGAACACTTGATGGTATGATGTTCTCAATGAAGATACTCGAAGACGTACCAGACCGTCCGCAATTCTCCCCGTGTGGCTGCAGCAAAGAGAGCAGTACCAAACCTGGCTCCTGCAGACAGGTGTTATGTCGCATGCGTCCTTTGTGGACGAAACAGGGTACAATGTCTGGACCCGTCGGTCTGTGGAGAGCACCTCGAGGTGAACCTGCCCGTCGAGTTGTCCATGGACAGCGCGGCAAAAACTGCAATGTCACGCTGCTGTATCGGATGAGTCTGGTCAACCACACAAATAGCTCTGCGAACGTCACAAGAGGATACTTTCGAGCAGTTCCTCCTAGTCACCGTCTCGTCCAATGCGAGCAGATGTTCCCACAAGGCGAACCAGTGTATATCATGCTATGATAACGCTCGACCCCATGTAAGAGCACAGTTGCCAGATGGTATGCATCCAAGAATCAACCTGAAAACTCGCTTCCCTCCCTACAGCCCATTCCTGGAATCCGACTGAAATGGCGCATAGTGCCTTCAAGGCTGCCAGTGAAACGGGATTTAGGTCGTCCGGAAGATGCAGCAACGTATTGGTGACAGGGACGCTGCACGTGAGGCTGGAGACAACCTCCAGCAATGGAGATGCAGGCAGCTTACAACAGTGCTCAACGGAACACTCGACGCAATCACTCAAGAAAAGTGTAGGGAATTGGTACCGGCACACCAGCTTACATGCCCCCGCTGTCTGGCCCGTGAAAATAATCAATGGTTGAAAAAAATGACTGAGTTTTGAGCTTTGAACTGTAACATGTTAATTTCATACCAAAGATCGTGTAATATAACCATCTGCAGTTGCGATACCATATTAAGTATATACAGTCATTTAGTTTATTATGTTTTTAAAAGAATATAAAAGGATGAACATTTTTTTTTTTATAAGTGAAGAAACCGTAGTCAATGTTTTAAGTTGTGAATGACAAAAAGATTGTTTGAATGATAGAAGTCATATGAAAACAGATACAAGATAAAAAAAACAATAAAAAGTATGTTATGAAGAAGAAAATCGTGATTTGTTATACATGCTAAAGTAATCAAATGGCTGAAAAAAGACTGAGTTTTGCTGCCTTGACTTTAACATGTAAATTTCATACCGAAGATCGGTAAAATTAACCATTAAGTATATACACTGTCCGTCATAAAGGTGGATATTTTTTTGCCGCTATAGCGACATGACTTTGCTCTGACTTTAATTTCTTGAATAAGTTTGTCCCTGCTTTTACTTTTTGGGACCTGGCTATATCTTGGACATTCTCCCAACCCTTTACGTGGACCTTTTACCAAAAAGGTTTGGTCAACCCCCGTGATGCCCAATTTTTGTCATTTTTTCTCAATTTTGGGGCCCTTTTTGTTTTCCCGGCCAATCAAACCCCCCTCAGTCCTACCCCGGAAACGCGATTGATGTACTGTTTTATATTGTTTCTTTAGTTCAATCATATATTTCTGGGGGTCAGGCTTAGGTCTCTTGTCCAGGGGAGGGGTTGAAGTTAAAAAACGAGTTGGTGAAAATTCGGAATAATTTATTCCATCTTTATGCTGAAAAACAAAAGAAATGAAAAACACCACCTTAACCATTTAAATATCATAATTTCCCCTTAAATTTTGATTAGCCTGATGGCAAGGCTGTAAATAGTCATTTTGATAATATTTTATTTAGATTATGTTTGGTTTGATTTTAAATACAATTTAGGAAGATAGAAATTTCCATGGTGTAAAATGAATAAAAGTGATGTTGAAACCCCAATCAAATAATTTTTGTCCCTCCCCTAGACAAAAAGAGTCGAACCTGTAACCATAAACTCTAGATTTATATTTAAAGAACAATAACAATCTCCATCCTCAGACGTGTTTCTTGGGGTAGGACTGAGGGGGCTTGGTGGGTCGCGTGAACCAAAAAGGGCCCCCAGGAAATAAGAAAAATGACGAAAATGGCCATCTTCTGGGGGTCATATAATTTTTGAAGAAAAAATCCCCGGAGAGGGTTGAGGGAGCATCTAAAATATACCGCAGAGATCCTAGAAAGTGAAAGCGGTGACAACACATCCAAGAAATTAATAACGGAGCAACATAATGTCGCTTGAGCCAGAAAAAAATATTCCACCTTTATGACGAACAGTGGTACATTAAGTTATATGTTTTTTAAAAGAAATAAAATGTTCAAAAGAAATATATAAGGGAAGAAAACCGTAGTCAATCGTCTTAATTTTGATGAAGGATTATTGTTTTAAATGATTAAAGTCGTATGGAAACAGATGCAAGATAAAAAGAACATTAAACGTAAATAATTATGAAAGAAGAAATCATGATATTCATGATATTGTTATACATCAAAATAATCAATGGCTGAAAAAAAAATGACTGAGTTTTGAGCTTTGAACTTTAAATGTATATTAATACCCAAGATCGGTAAAATATAACTATCTGCAGTTGCGATATCATATTAATGTATATACATTTTAGTTATTATGTTTTTAAAAGAATATAAAAGGTTAACAAAAATTATATAAGGGAAGAAACCGTAGTCAATGTCTTAAGTTGTGGATGGTGAAAAGATTGTTTGAAAATGATTAAAGTCATATGAAAACAGATACAAGATAAAAATAATAAAAAAAAGCAATAAAAGTATATATGAAAGAAGAACATCATGATATGCTATGATTATGTCTTTAGTCAATGCATATATCGAAGAGATGGTGCAAATGACAAGAATAAACATCATGGAAAAATACAAAGATAAAAAAAGACATATGGAAACAGGGAAATGTCAGGAAATTTTCCCTCTGTTAATTTATATGCCTTTAGCTATCCGATATTTTTATTTCGGTGACTTAATGTGGACATAGTAAGCTCATAAAATGGAAGAAAATATAAACATGAGAAATTTATAAAACAAATAGAAAAAATTACGTGAGCTAATTTGCATGCACAAATTGTATAATTGGATGCACAATAGCGAAATTGAATGCTCTAACATAACTCGAGCGGGTTTCACGTTCGAACTTGGTTGCACTATGTACAAATTCGTATGCCGTGTGGCGGATGTGGTTGCTCTAAAGCGATTATGAATACCAAATGGCCATTTTGTTTGCACTATAGGGAATTTGAATACCGACTGGTGATTTTGGATGCCCTATCTAATAAATTGAATGGCCTATTTATACTTTATCATGCACTATGTGCGAAAATGAATGACCTATCTTTAAGTTTACATGCACTAAGTGCGAAAATGGACGGGAAAACCTATATTTATCCGTCGTGGAGACGAAATTTCTATTCTGTCGCGGAGACGTCTCCGCGAAGTGAGATAGCACCCTTATCGACGAGGCTATACTCTTTGCTGTTTTTCTTTATTTCCAAGTCTACTCCTATTTACAATTTTGGCATTAAAAGAACCAGATGTTCACTCTCTTCATATTTTTTTTTTTCTAGTAAAGTGACATAAATTATTTTAAAAAAAAAACAAGAATTTCTTTTTTTAGGCTCTGATAACAATGAAACAAATGATAAACAAACTAACTGCACTTTTTATCAGACAAAATCAATATTTCTTTGGCTTTCTAACAAACGTATTAGAGGGCAGAATGTGGTATGTTTCAAAGTTATTTAATTCTCATCTCTAAGGGTGCTATCTCACTTCGCGGAGACGTCTCCGCGACAGAAGTAGAAATTTTCGTCTCCGCGACGGATAAATGTATTAGAGACGACTCCGATACGTCTCGGGGGGGGGGGGCTGTTGGTGGCTTCAGCCCCCCCCTACTTTCGTCAGCGAACGTGTACACAAAACGGAAAAAATTACCATACATTTGTGATTTTTAGTCTGTTCAGCCCCCCCCCCCTCCCTCCCCATTCCCTCAAACCCTTGTCTTCTCGCAAAGTCGAGAAGAAAGCCCTACCAACTTACCAAAAAACGCTCCGCGGCCCCTGATTGGTTATATATTAGCTTGGTGTTGATGCAGCGGAAAGCTAATTTACCGAGTTCCTACGGAAGTTAGAAACAGGGGCAATTGTAACAGCTCGTTACAATTGCCCCTGACAGACGTGACCATATTTGGAGAGATTTTTTTCTATCTTAGCTTCGGTATTTATCGTTGAAACATTAGCAAAATATGTCCTAAGAACATAATTTCTAAATATACAAAAATGACAGCCGTAGCTCATCCACATATTTGTCCAGAAGAAAAACAATGGGTAATGTGAAATATTACTTTCATGCTCAAAAAACGGTTTTTCCACTGTAGAAAGTTCCACGAACCGTTAAATCTGTTAACAATCATACAGCATGTGGAGCGATGAAATGCGCATGTTCTCTACAAATTTTAAGTTTATAGCGTGTTTCTGCGAGGAATGGGAGCCTCTGTTACAATTGCCCCGTGTTACATTTGTCCCCGGTCTCCCCTACTCGTAAAAAATGCATATTTGTCATGATAGATGTTATGTCTCGTAAGCTTTCAGATTGTCAATCCAAAACAACCTTTGTTTCAAAATGTATCAACTTGATTATGCTCGGAAACAGAATGAATAGAGAAGGTACATTGAAACGACATTGCAACTATTTGTATCAAAAGCTAGTCAGTCATTTTAATGGGTAAACTGGGTCGACCCAGCTGCTTTTATTGGCCTAGTCGGTCACGTCGACAGACTAGCATCAAGCTTGACAGACGAGCTTTATAGCTCGTCCGTCAAGTTGAGAGATGTAGATTCAGTTTTATGCTAGTCCGTCTCGACGGACTAACATGACAGACTAGCTTTAAAACTAGTCCGTCTTGACCGACTAGCATTAAAGCTAGTCGGTCCATTGACGGACGAGGTTAGGTTTTCAGTGTAGGTTTCAGAGGTCAATCAGCTCAAATGGTGTCCATTTTTCCGTTTTTTATTTTTATTTTTTTATTTATTATTTCTTTTTTTTTTATTTCTTTTTTTACATTTTGCTCAATTTGGCGCCCCTAAGGTCAATTTGGCGCCCCTTTGAGGTCATTTTGGCGCCCTTTCGGGCGCCTACCCGGGAGACCCGGGCCCGTAACCCCCCCCCCCCCCCAAGAATACGCGCATGGAAAAGATATTTCACACATTACTCTAATCACATCACAACTCAATGCCAAATTTACGGAAGACGAGTTAGAAGACGATAATACGAGAAGATATTAAGCGCCTTACAAATAATAACATCATCTTTATTATTTGAATTCGGCAAGTCAACTTGTTTGGGATAAGAAGACAAGATGAAAGTTGACAAGTTGCTGGAACTCGGCAAATCGACTTGTTTGGGACAAGAAGACCATATACGGGTTATTGAAACTCCGCATTTCGACTTGTTTGGGACAGTAATACAAGAAGATGAGTTGTTGAAAGTCGAGTTGTTTGGGACAAGAGGATAAGATGACGAGTTGCTGGAACTCGGTAATTCGACTTATTTGGAACAATAAGACAAGAAAACGACTCCTTGAAACTCGGCAATTCGACTTGTTTGGGACAAAAAGACAAGAAAACTACTTCTGGATCAAGTCGGCAATATGACTTGTTTGGGTCAAAAGGACCAGAAGACGAGTTGTTGAAACTCAGCAAGTCGACTTATTTGGGACAAGAAGACAAGATGATGAGTTGCTGAAACTCGATATGTTGATTTGTTTGTGACAAGAATACAAGAAGACAAGATGACGAACTCGGCAAGTCGACTCGTTTGGAACAAAATACAAGACGACTTTCTCGTCCCAAACAAGTCGACTTGCCGAGTTCCAGATACTCGTCTTCTTGTTTTCTTGTTCGAAACAATTTGACTTGCCGAGTTTCAAAAAGTCGTCATTTTGTCTTCTCGTTATAAAAAAAAAGTCGACTTGCCGAGTTTCTACATGTTCAACAACCTGTTATTTTGTCTTCTGGTATTGCTAAGCAAGTCTACTTTCCGAATTCCAGCAACTTGTCATCTTGTCTTCCTATCCAATAAACATAAAACATGATAAAAGTTCTACACAACTCGTCTTCGTGTCATTAAACCCGTCTTCTCGTCTTCTTATCTCGTCATCCGGCTGGCATTTATAGGTTTCCTTACAAATCTGAAGGAATTGGTGCTGCTTGTCTAATGAGGGTAACTAACTTTTTTTTTACTACAGTATATAAATGGTTTTTGCTTTCCATTTATTAAAGTAGAAGTAGTAGGCGGCATACACCTATCGTATTATAAGGGACATGGTAACTCATATAGACAAGTACATTATTCTTGAACATTGAACATCTTTAGGCGATGATGTTCACCATCAACAACAACCAACTCGTTTCTCTCAGGGTTCACATAGAGGCCTCGAAGGTAATGTGCACTGGTCCACCCCGCCCTTTCCCATCCATTATACTACTCCGAACTTTGTAGGAAAATTTAGAAATGGGTGTGCGATTTTGCTGCTCAGATATTAGGTTAAAAACACAAAACAACAAAACAAAAAAAATCAAGGTAATCGTTACTATGAAAGCCTTTTAAATAAATTGCATTTGAAAATTGTTTCACACCGAGCGTTAATTTAGTATTTAGATTAACATCATTAAGGGGTGATGGTAATAAACATAACGCTATTTGATATGATACAGCAACAGTACATTATTTTTTAACTATGAACGATGTTACCTAAATAGTGATAAGGAGATAAGATTCAAAGAAAAAACAAAAAAAGAACACGTATAAAATAAGACTGTAAACGTATTTCAATGGTATGAAAGAAAATAATATACATGAGTCGTAATATTTATTTTGTTACGTTTTTTTTTTTTTTTAAATCTCTCTCTCTCTCTTTTTAATCAATATCAAGAAAACAACATTATACACACAAGGGTCAACGAAAGTTATGTATAGTTATCTCGTATAGAACTATGGGGAAAAACTGTGTATAGTTGTTTGGAAAGAGATGCATAATGAACTTGGCTAACATAATTATACATTCTTTTTTTTTAACTAAATATCTGATATACAAGAACGCAGCAACAGAATAGTACAACGGCCTCTACAGTAAACATAACTGTTTTCTTGCGCTATGAGAGCTACATGTATATAGCACCTGAACTTAAGAGCTACAATTATTGTAGTCACATAATATGAAATAAAGGACTACATACCAAATGAAAGGCAAATAGTTTAGCGGGACGAATATGACCTCATACTTTACAAATCATGATTTTCCTTATTCTTAACTCAATCATATTACCATATCTCAGTGGTTGTAGCCTATACCATTTTCTGTACCAGCTTTCTGGTAAGAGTATATGATTCAAATAACAGTTAGCCGGATAAAGTAAATTGTCAACTTGAGTGGTAATTTGGATAAAATGTACACCTAAAATTATGTTTACGACGTTGCCTAATTACCATAGTCAAATATGATATTCTTGGAGAAATATTTACAAAAGTATAAAATACATACAGTATTCTCCTCTTCTGATTTACTCGAAATTACCTCATCATGGGCCTGTATAGACCAATACACATATACCGTAAAAAAATAAAAAAATAAATAAAATAACAGAAAGAGAAAGAAATTATTTGGAAAATTCAATTCGTTAACCTAAAGAGCAGAATAAACAAAACTTATATACTTAAAAATAGAATGTAGTGACATTTAAGCCAGAGGATAAGCAAAAAAATGAAAAAATAAAACAACAGAAAATGTAATTTAAAATGTCTTGCCAAAGAGCTGCATAATATGGTCGGGATTCCGCACACATTTTATTTTATGACATAATCATGTCAAAACCAATAATAAAAATGGAAGTCCATATTGTTATTGTTTATGTATTTAGGTATATGGAAATTTAGCTAAATATGAGGTCAGATTTATGTTTGTACTATATGTTTGTATATTTGTACTGTATTCAATGATTCAACGTTTATAATGATGGTAAATAATAACGATTTCT
Source organism: Paracentrotus lividus (assembly GCA_940671915.1). NCBI lineage: Eukaryota > Metazoa > Echinodermata > Echinoidea > Camarodonta > Echinidae > Paracentrotus > Paracentrotus lividus. Next base: position 18,346,950 of record CALNVZ010003428.1, on the reverse strand, counting down.
AATGGAGTACAACTCACCGCAGACAGGTCTGAAAAATAGGAAGATTTCCATATTTTGTTTTATTTCAATTAAAATGTTTAAAATATATAAAGAACATGATGTTATATTTCATTTCTTTTACCAAACGAGAAGTGGGCTGAAATAATATTCCACAAGTCATGTTACTCTGATCACAACTTAACCATATGCCAAATCTGAGAGAAATTGGTGCCGCTTGCCTAATAAGGGTCACTAACTTTAAAGCTGGTGTATAGTTTTGGGAGAAGTAAAAAAAAAATAATTTGGATTCACAGTTGGATAATATAAAAGATTAAATCCTATAACTCTAATAAATGAAATTATATTACTTGAAATTTCGTTTTAGTGTCTTTATTTCACAATATAAGTATCAAAACGAAGAAAGTCGGGGATTCGACACCTTTAAGCGTTCACTCAGCGTTCACGTGGAAAACCAATGGGGATTCCCTTGGGTAATACACACAGATCGTTACGCACCGTTCATGCCGTAAGCTCCGGCTAGCAGCAAAAGCCTAAAACAACCGTTACATTATGTTTCTTTCAAACTTTTTTTACTGAAATTCACCGGAAATCATAAAAGGATTGCAAGATCTCTCACACATTATCTTTTAGTGCAATGTGGACAACATGATTGTTTTTATGCCGATTCCTTTTTTGTTACCAAAACTATACACCAGGTTTAAAGGAGAATGAAACCCTAGGATTCAGTTGAATTGTATGAAACAAACAAAATCAAAGAAACAAATTAAAGAAAGTTTGAGAACAATTGAATAAATTATAAGAAAGTTATATGCATTTGAATGTTGTGATCACTAATGCTATGGACATCCTCACACTGGCAACAGACCCATGATATGTGATGTCACACATGAACAAGTCTCCCATATGACATAGAAAAAAATACCAAAAATACTTCTTTTTCCTTATTCTAATGGTAGTACAGACTCTTCACCCATGATTATATTTTGTGAAACCTGTATCGCATGCCCTCCCATGAAAAGAATCTCAGAACTTTTAACAGGATTAATAAAAAAGATAACTTGAGTGAAATATGTACAAAAGTAATGGGAAAGTTGTTCATGTATGACATCACACATCTTGGACCCATTGCCAATGTGAGGATCCCCATAGCTGTAGTGATCACAACATTCAAATTCTCATAACTTTCTTATTATTCATTCATTTTTTCACAAATTTTCATTGATCAGCTTCTTTGATTTTTCTGTTTTGTACAATTTAATGCATTTCTAGGGTTTCCTTCCCCTTTAAGTATAACAGAATTATGTATATACATGGTTTTCGCTTTCCATTTATTATAGTAGAAGTAATATATAGTAGGCGACATAGACCGAAAAGGGACATGGTAACGCATATTGACAAGTACATAATTCTTATTAAAGTTACAGATTAAACGTCTTTAGGCGATGATGTTCACCATCAACAACAACCAACTCGTTTCTCTCATGGTTTACACAGAGGCCTCGAAGGTAATGTAAGCTGGTCCGCCCTGCTGTGATATCTTTCACATGTTTGTGGTCTGCATCTAAAAACGTTACGGTCTCTAAGGCCCATGCAAAGTTGGCCTTGAAGTTTCGAGCAGTGACGTACACCTTGTCATTACGATCAATAGCGATCCCGCGGTATAGCCAGGCTCTGCCTTGAGTCTCGATCCTGAACTCCTTTATAAAATCTCCACCTGTTGTGAAAACGTTGATTCTCTTTGAGTCTGCGACGTAAACGTGACCTTTTGAATTGGTTGCCATGAACCAAGGTTTGGTCAGGTATGTGGTGCCAAAGGTACGAAGGTATTTCCCCGACTCTGAAAACACTTTGATCGAATTGTCGCGGAAACTTGCGACAAATACTTCACCATTGTACACGATAATTCCGGTTGGCGAATTTATATCTAGTCCCCAACCGTACTTGAATTTATAATTCTCAATTCTATACACACGTCCGCCAGTGTTGTCTGCAACCAGAAAACCCTTCTTGAGGTCTGAAAGAGGAGCCAAACCGTAAAGCCAACTTTTTGGGATGTTGATGATTATCCTATGTGATCCAGTAGAAGGGTTGTACGCAACTATGCGATGATTGCCTGAGTCCGTGATAACATACTCACCGTTGTACCACATCACGTCATGGGGTCGAGAATATCCTGTAAAGTGCTCCGCCATGGTTAAATACAGTGGAAGACTTCTTTCTGTTGACAAAGATGTGATAAGAAGGCATTAGTCACAGGGCTGTCAGGGATTTTTGGTGGTAATTGTTTCTAAAAGCGCAAAATTTGGCACATAGGTCGCCCATACCGTACTCTTTTTGAGTTTTGATTGGCGTCAAGGGAAAAAAATGGTAATTTATTCAAAAACAACACAAACAAACGCTTCGGATGAACGTCGACGTGGTGAGCTGAACATCATTGCCTTGTCATCGGCAGTATAACATTACCTTAACTGTTAAATAACCTTAACCTGAAGAGGGCAAGTAATTCATGAATATTATAAACAGGAGCGGTTCCAATATTGAACCCTGCTGGATTGGAGTTCCTGCACATTAGAACCGGTCTTGTGTATTTCTGAGTGCAACCTTTTAAGATTGGAACCCTCTGCAGATTAATGTTACGTATTGGCGGCGATCCCGGTGGGGGGGGATCGTCCCCCCTCGATTTTTAAAGCTTAACATTTTTTGATTAAGTGATCAGCTAGTGAAGATAATAAAGGCAAGATATATGTGAAACACAATACTAAATGTTGTCATAAGGCAATTAATGCCTCATCCCAATACCAAGTACCAGAATCATTCCACTATTTTTGGACTGCCCATATTACCTGCACTAATTGTTGTTATCTCAGGCAAGCATTCAATGCTTATTGCACCCCTTTATTACAACAAATTGACCCGTACACGCTTTTATGATCAAAATGATGCTATAACCTTACTAAATATACAAACAATTGAGGTTACCCCCTCAAACACTTTTTTCACCATCACATTTTGTGAAATATCAAATTTTACATCAGGGTAAAAAATGCCGTAAGTGCCGTAAGTTTTCAGCAATTTTCTCAGAGAAATTTCGGCATCACATGCTCTCACGACGATGGCGCTCACACCGGTCACCTGTCACCGGTCGAAGGTCACGACATGATTTGCTTCACGTAGCCCATATTACCTGCTAGCCCATATTACCTGCATGAACCCTACTATAACTTACATGTTTATACCATAATTTTCATATAAAGAAATTAGCTTTTTAAAAAAAAACACATATAACTCAATGTCTTTAAAAGTTATGATGAAAAGCATCGAAAGAAAAAGAAAGAGATATGTGGCTAGACCACCTAAAATTTGAATTTAACAGGACGAGAGGTTAACTAAATGCCGCCATATTGATACATGTAGATTGAATTGAACTTTGAATTGAACTTTATTCACCACTTTCATAAAAAACATTCATAAAAACATACAAATCAAGAAATATAAAATATTTCATACAAAGTATACTGTTACATATAAATGAGAACATTTATAAGAATAGTGGAAGGATCATCGAGAAGTCAAATAGAACTTATAAATTGATGATCCTGAAATTACATAATTTAAAACAAAACAAGACGATAAACTAAATACAACTGGGGGAATCTAGAACAAAGTATAACATAAGTATAATTGATTATATATATATATATATATATATATATATATATATTATATATATATATATATATATATATCATTCTTACACATTCTGCATTAAGTGGATTTTTAGATGTCTTTTAAAAGTTTGTAGAGTATTGCACTGTTTGATATTTTGGGGTAATTTATTCCAGATTATGGGACCCTTGCATAAAAATATATTGTTTGAAAAGGAATAATGACCATAAATTTTTGTATTATATCGATGATATCTCTGTTGGTTTGAAAAATATTGCCAAAATTGTTGGGTAATAGGTTGTTATAATAGGAATACATAAAAACACATAGTTGAAAATCATGTAGTAATGAAACTGGCATTATATTTAGTTTTAAGAAAAGAGGTCTGCTATGACTTAGAAAGGGTTTGTGGCATATTATAAGAACTGCCCTCTTTTGTAGAAGAAAGATGCGATTCAATAAGTGTTGTTTGCAAAATCCCCAAATAATATTACAGTACGATATATAGGGTAAAATCAATGAATTATACAATATAAGAAGAATATTTTGGGGTAAAATGTCTTTAAGTTTACTCATTATTCCTATTGTTTTGGAGACTTTACGTAATACATCATAAACATGAGTCTTCCATTTCAAATCTTTATCTAGATACTAATTCCTAAAAATTGTGTAGTATTTGCATGTTGAAATATATTGCCATTCATGTATATTTTAATTTCGTTTTCGCTGGCTTTCGAAGAATTGAACACCATCACATGGGTCTTTTCATAATTAAGTTGTAATTTATTTGCTTCAACCCATTTGCTAACCTTTCTAAGTTCATGATTAAAATTTTGAGTAAGACATTCCACATCACTGTGTTTATAAAATATATTGGTGTCATCAGCAAATAATAAACAATTTAAAAGTGGAGATACTAAGTTCAAGTCATTAATGTAAATTAAAAATAGGATCGGACCTAAAATTGATCACTGCGGGACACCGCACGAGACTGTTTGTAGGTTTGAGTTGTTAGAATTGAACACTGTAAATTGTTTTCGGTCGGTCAAATAACTGCAAAATAATTTTAGAGTAACGCCACGAATTCCATAATGACAAAGTTTTTTTTAAAGTATTTCATGATTTATGGAGTCAAAGGCTTTTTTAAAATCTAAAAACAGTCCGATAATCATCTCTTTGTTTTCAATGGCTTTTGATATATTCATTAAAAAATCTAAGAGAGCATGATGAGTTAAATGTCCAGCCCTAAAACCAAACTGCTTATTACAAAGAATGTTGTGTTTATCAAGGAAGTTTTGAAGTCGAGTATAAATGCATCTTTCAAAAATTTTTGAGAAAAATGGAAGTAGAGAAATTGGTCTATAGTTTGTGAATAAATCCTTAGGTCCCTTTTTATGTATAGGAATAACTTTAGCAATTTTCAGACCTTGAGGAACAATACCTTTTTCAATACACATATTAAAAATACTACAAAGTGGTTTAGAAATAACATGAATAACTCTTAATAAGAATGAAAAATAATAATGATGGGTAATTGTTGGTATACTAACCATTTGCGTTGAAATAGAAAAATTAAGAAAAGTGTGATTTGACCAAGACCCTCGACGTCGAGCCTTCAAGTTTTTTGTGTTTACCTCAACCTTCTATATGACACAATAAATATAAGTACGAATATTTAGCGCTTATCATATTTCCACAGTCAGGTCACCTGTCGCCTAAACTGGGTCGATATTGACACTTCTCAGAAAGCGATATCAGATAATGCTTTTAAAATTATGCATTAACTTATTTGTTTGTATTATTGTATTACATAAATATACTTGGTGTCTCAAAAAAAGAAAAAAAGAAAAGGAAACCCAAGTTTGATCATTAATAAATTCAAAAATATTTCAGTGATGAATATGGAATTCATATCACTGTAGAGTGCAACTCATTACGATTTTAATGATACCTCTCTCAGCTCATTAATATCACACATAAACCCTACTGTTCTGAAAAATCTCGCAAACTAGTCTTGTGAGTGGTTTATTTTCACGCTCATCGAGATGGGTTGTCGCGATGTGCTTAAAAATTAATTAATCCAGTTTTTATCATCAATAATTTCAAAAACATTACAGCGGTGATCATAAAGTTTATTTCACGTCTTGGTACCTCTTTCAGCTCACCATTGTCACGCATCACTGAACCCTATTGTTTTGAAAATATCTCGCAAAATTGTGATTGATGCACTGTCACGCTTCTTACATTATCAACGGTGAACTGAAGGTTCTCTGGGCTGTCGTGAGCTGTAACATGATGAAATTACCTGGATGGTAAGCTTGATGGACTAAATAAGTAGGAATTTACCACCCATTATCAAAACCATTTATTGAAAGTTATTGGAATGCTTTAATTAGAATTGCTAATCGTGTTTATGCACATTCAAACAACTCATCTCAAGAAGCATGAAAGTGTACCAATCACATTTTCAGAGCAATGGGGTTCAGTGAGGCATGACATTGGCGAGCTGAGAGAGGTGTCATTAAAATAATAATGAGCTGCACTTTCCAGTGATATTAACTTCATAATCACCACTGTAATATCTTTTAAATTTTTGATGATCAGAGTTTGGTTTCCTTTTAGGCACATTCGAACAATCCATCTCAAGGAGCATGAAAGTGAACCACCCACAATTTTGCGAGATTTTTCAGAACAGTGGGGTTCAGCGATGCGTGATATTGGTGAGCGGAAAGGTATCATTAGAATAGAAATGAGTTGCACTTTACAGTGATATAAATTTCATAATCACCACTGAAATATTTTTGAAATTATTAATGATCAAACTTGGGTTTCCTTTTATTCGACACACCCGGTACATCGATGGAAAACTGTATGCATGAATAAAAATACACGTAAATAATACAAAATAATTTTAATTTCAGTATTCATAAAAATAAAGAATCTTATTGATTCCCGTGGGCTTTCTGAGGGGTACCGGTAAAATAGAGGGGCTTATTATTAGGCGTATTATTTCATGCCTAGTTTACCATTGTAATTGTATGTCTTTGTCTTTCTTTATGTAAATGTGAAATATAGAGGGGCCCCGCGGATGTGACTCGAACCCCCTTACCTATTTGGCATGCACAAACCCATGGTTTTTTTTCATAGAGTAGGAGACCAGACTCACACAGACAGTGGATTGGAAGCTATAGTCTTCACCCTAAACAGTAATTTGTAAATTTGTAAAAAGCATTTCCCCCTTGTTCTATGATTTGCAACACACTTCATGGAGAATGAGCACCCCACCCCCCTCCCCGAGAAGACAAACTTTTTTCACATGATGATGCAAATTGTCCAAATGGTTTAGAATACTCCCCTCGTTTGATTTCACGTTTTGAATGCTTGAGATATTTGAGAGAAAGAGACGATGTGACTAAATGCAGAAAACTTGTAACTATAGCGGCAATAACTAGGCCACAGTCCTCTACTTATCTATGCTGAGTACCTGGGTTCGAAGTAAAATTAACTGAAGTATCCTATTTCGAGGTCATTTTGATAAGATAGGCCTATTGTAAATAAAGACGTACCCAACGTTGCCAAATCTATATTTCCAAAACTTAGCAGAAATACATGACAAGGTCAAATCTGCGTGGACTTTAAGCCCCGATCACACCTTTGCGTTCGAGGCTTGCGTTCGGCTGCGGATAGCCCTAATGCTACTGTCACACAGACACTTACGTTGAGTTACGTCCGGTTGCGTCCAAAAATTATTTTCTTTTCTGCGGATCCCCACGGATGCCTTCCCATCATAGTCAGGAGTGGAAATAGTAATAATTTCATTCATCCAATAAAACAAAGAAATACATAAGAAATGATAGAATAGAAGATCAAAGAAGGATAAAACAACAAATACGTAACTAAACGTAAGTGTATGTGTGACTGTAGCATAACGCACACTTATACGCAGTCAAAGGCAAACGAGGTAAATAGGCAGGCGAATGCAGAGGCCTTGCGTTCAGTTGCCGAAGTTTGAAACTTTTTCAAACATCCGCAACTGAACGAGCTCGAACGCAACAACAGTTTCAGCGAGTGAATACGCAGTGAATCGAGGTGATATGAGACAAGCTACATCGAGCTCCTGCGTATGGCTATATCAAGGGTGCGTTCGGCTAACGAGGTAAAACGCAGCCCCCAAAACGTAAAGGTGTGATCGGGGCTTAAGACGGACGAATTTGAGCAAAAAACATTATGCTGACAGCAACTTGGGTCTCATTACAGATTTGAAGTCACTATAATTAAATGTCACTCGTCTATCAATGTTATCTTCCATTGTGTTTTTTTTTTCTCGTCTTTTGTCACTAAGATTACTGTCATACTTTATCAGCAAAATTTGGAGGCTAAAATTGCAGGACTACATGTTTCCTATATTATTTCTTTCTCTATTTCTCTTTACCTTTATTCAAATGCTTTAAAGGGGAAGTTCACCCTGGAATTTTATTGGTATAATAAATGCAGAAAAATAAAAGAAAAATATAAGTGAAAGTTTGAAGAAAATCAACCAAAAAGAAGCGAAGTTATGAATATTTAAAGTTTTGATTCTGCGACGTCACGTGCGAGCAGCTCTCCCATGTGTTGTGTATGCAAATTCCATAAATGCATTTTTCAAAACCTATTTAAACCCAGGGTGAACTTTCCCTTTAAGTTAGTTTACTTTTCTAGTTCTTTTGGTTTTTTTTTAAATTTAATACACGTATGTAAGTGGATGCCCTAATATTGATAGTTGAAAAATGTGTAATGATTGCAATCTCCTTCTGTTAACTACTTGTTTTGATCAAACTCATACTGTGTAAATGTTGAACGATGCAGAAATAAATAAACAAATAAATTAATGTAAATGTGATATGTCACTTTGCTGAGATGGCGAGAAAAAAAAAAAAAACTTCACAGAATATTCGTTTTCTCCTCGACTCATGAGACATCGCCGAGGCGAGACTCAGGTGCAGATCCAGGGGGGGGGGTGCAGGCCTGGATCCCCCCTGAACCCATGATTTAACAAAATCTCTCTTCAAATTTGATACAATGGGCGGTTATGCCCAGTCTGCGTGACTGTACATAAAAAAAAATGAAATTCCAATTCTGGCACCTACCACCCCATGAAATCCTGGATCTCCACTTGTTTTAATGTCTCATACCTCAGTCTCTAATCTCAGACTAGACCTAGACCTAAACTCATCTCTTAAACTAAAGACAAAACAAACGCCATATAAGCCCTTTTCTTTATGTGTCTCCAAACATTTATTCTCATAACACAGGAACACAGCATTGATAATTTGATGATTAACCCTTAGCGTGCCACGGACACGTTTTCGTGCAATTGTACTTATTATCTATACAATCGTAATAATTCGTTTTCTCTTGAGAGCTTCCAGTATAGGCTTTGCAAATAGCACAGTTGATTGTATTGTGTCTGTGGATTGATTTCCAGTAATTTACACCAAGCAAGGCTATTTCATTCCATTTTAAAAGATATTAATAGAAAGTCTACTTTTTTGGCTATAAATCAATATGGCACGTTAAGAGTTAAATAACACCCCACTGAAGACTACAGAAACATATTTCCAGAACAACACACCCTAAATATCCAGGAAAGGGGGGGGGAGTGGGGGTCGGAGGGTACTTATATATACTGGATACACAGGATGTGCCAATGGGAATGGTGACTTTTTGAAGAAAAAATCATGAGTTCCCTTTTCCTTTAAAAAAGAAATCCCTTCAAAACATGCCAAAGAGAGCAGTTTTCACCCAAACACTCTTAGAATTGTATGTCTTATGAGAGCCTTGTGAGTTCTATTATAGTCCACCTCATTATACTGCACACACACAATGTGTGTATGTATAGTAGACACATGTGCATATATACAACGTAATTGAATTTATAACAACTCCATTATCTATGTTCTCATCATAATGGAAGTGGACTGCATTACTGCATGCACCAATACATAAATATGAGTCTGGGTCTGAAGGTCTCCAGAGTACACCCCCCCCCCCGCCCAGCTGAGTATATTTAAAATATTTTACCTCATTTTCTATGAATATACAAGAGACTAATATGTGCATATTTTTCTCTTTTTCACATTTGTCACACAACTTGAATACTGTGAAAGAGCTGACCAAGTTGTGATCCCATATCCCAGTAACCAATTGTAACTGGAGCAAGAGCCTTCTCTTGAAATTCCCCTGGCCTTTATTGTGGCAGAGTTGGGTATAAAGGTTGAGATTGAAGAGAATGGAGGGGAAGTTGAGTGCTAGAAAGGCGTTCTCTTGACGCACCTCTGATCTTGTATGGAGGGTGATAATGTTATCTCATGGCAGATGAGCTGGGTTTGATAAGGTTGAGTGCTAGAAAGGCATTCTCTTGACATGCCTCTGATCTTGTATGGAGGATGATAGTGTTATCTCATGGTAGATGAGCTGGGTTTGATAAGGTTGAGTGCTAGAAAGGCATTCTCTTGACGCAC
>CALNVZ010003428.1:18319048-18324048 GCA_940671915.1 Paracentrotus lividus | reverse complement strand
CCTTGCCTACAACATATTAAAATTTCAGAGAAAATGAAGCAGAAATGACGGAGAATGCTCATTAAAGGTCGCATGCAGTTTTAGTTTCAACAAAAACTCCTCCCTAATAGAGATTACACGCAAAATGAGCAAAAGACATACCTTTATAAGTTGTAATTTTAAATAATCGATGCGTTTCTTTAAACGAAAAATAAAGGTCATAATACAGAAAAAATATATTCCTCAGCTACAACATATTGATATTGGGCAAAAATCGACAAATATTTACAGAGTTACAATCAAATTTGCATAATTTTTATGACGTCATTAAAAGCAAAATTAATTTTGAGTTTCGACGCCATTTTGATGACGTTACGATATTTCAGGGATTAAAATGAAACATGAAATCATGTCTCCAACTCATACTGTTATTGAATATGAAAAAAAAAGTGGGGTTCACGGACTATGGAGGATTTTAAACGGGCATGTTTTACGTTATTTGCCCCATAGATGCCCGCGCGGATTTTGAACTTTGACTCCACGTTTGTGACTTTATAGTCAGTTAAAATTTATTTTAATTAATGGAAACTGTCAAGAAATGTCTGGAAATTACAAATCAAGATGGAAAATGGGGTTTTTACGTTATCTATAACCTGTGTGCGCGCACAATGCGCGCGGCGGCGCTTACGCGCGGAATTTTGTGAAATGTCCAAAATGACCTGAACGGTACCCAAAATTTTTTTGGTCATTTGGAGCATTTTTCAATTTTGACGCGTGCGTACGCGCGCGTCATGACCTTTAGAGGAATTTTGAATCCATAACTTTTTTACCCTTGACCTGAAGTTACATTGAACTTAATATGTGTTATTTTGATTATTCAGTTACGATGTTGTAAGCAAAAATAGAATTTACAAAAATGGCGCCGTGGATGACGTCATGTTGACCTGATGACCTTGAAAAACTTCAATGCACATCTTCATAGTGACATCCATTGATGACATGAATTGAAGGAAATCGATTTGATAGATTAAGAGATAGAGTGGGACACAAAATTTGGCTATAAAAATAAAGAAATAATAAAGAAATAAAAATAAAATTCTGACGAAATTAAAAGGTGATCTGTCACATGGAGACACCTAATTACAAAAGCATGAACATGGTACCCTTGAGGGGCAAGACATGAGAGTGTGAACACAGCATGCGAACTTTTAGAAGTCCATGCCCTTACGTTGGCAGATCACAAGGTTGTTTAGCATAGATGTCAACATAGACTCTGTACACTAAAAGGTACACGACTGTCCAAAGTGCTTGTATTCATGTCTTATGTGAACCATTGGACTTTACAAAGGGAGATAGGCCTACTTCAATAGCTTGTGTTTTAACACTGCGACAGAGTTCAATGAATTGACTTTATTTGAGGACATATCATAACTTTCAGTAACAAAAGTCAATGTCCAGGAAGGGACAAATAATATATCCAAGCTCAAGTGTAAACATAGCATTTGGAATAACTCTGTACATGCCTCATAAAGGGTATTTAAATCTATTGAATTTCCATGTGACACTACATGTAGAGTGAAGTTTATATTAACTTTCCAATTGAGAAACACAAAATATAATCCAAAGCGTGCATATCATCAATGGCTGATAAAACCTTGTATCTCAAAAATGTCAATTGTTCAGAAGAGCAAAAAACATGGCAGTCAATGCACTATTACATTGCTGTGGTAGCTTCAATTTTGGGAGTAAGAGTGGCTGGGATTTGGACAAGACATCACTTAGTAATTACCTGGAGCTTGACCAAAAAAGGTGATTTTCGCCAAAATTGAGATACTGCATAAGTGGTTATTTTTGCGAATTTCGCGAGTCGGTCATTGAGAAAATTTCCACTTCATGTACAAGGCTGAATCATCACCAAAATCGCCGAAATTTTGCTCTCGCAAATTTCCCCAACTAGAACACAAAATCGCAAAAATATACTGGACGTGAAATATTGGCTTATACAGTACAGGTTTATCAGCCCATAAAAGTCTAGCAAGTAGAGTGATATTACATTCCAAATGCGAACACAGTATGGCAGAGTGAACGGAGTCCTGGGCCCCGTAACCAAAGGTTTGCGATCAATTGCAAGTTTGAAAGAATAGCTGTAATTGGTTGCTGAATTGTGTTTTGATTAAAAAGCGCATGCAAAAGCAATTGTGATTGGTTATTGCCACTGTGCCGATTGATTGCAAACCTTTGTGTTTACAGAGCCCACGAGTCTAAAACAGGACACATGAACAGTACGTTATGCTCAATGTGAACTAGCCGGTGAACTCCTATGCCCTAGAGGGGAGACTACTAATCGTCAACAGAAGGGGGGTGTCTGATTTAATTTATATTGAGCAGGAAACAATCCATTCATTTCCCACTCCGTAGGCAACCACCACTGTACGCTGAATTACAATGCTTTCTCAAGTGTTTGGTGGACAGAAAGAGACAGAAAAAGGCTCTTCCCAACTAATCCAGGTAGAGAATTCTTGATGATCTTTCCTGAATTTTTTTTTTTTTTCAGTTAAGTCCACAATAACATGGTTGTTCAGGGCCAAGCAATTGACCAGTTTACTACATGTAACATATTCAAATTTTATGCATACTTTAACACAAGGTTGTTCTTGACAAGCTGAAAGCTTCCCTAGGCTTGCCTGACAGCAGCAACAACTAATTATGCAAACTGGATTCCATGTATTGTAGTTCATTCTTTTATTACAGGTTGTTTGAATACCTTGTTACTATTTCATCAGGAATGATGCATAAAATTTGAATCTATTACTTGTCATGAAGATATCCTGTTTCATTGAACACACAGGTTTGCAAATTTTTTAAATTAGGACTGTGGAGAAATGCCCCATTTATAATCAAACTCATTGTATCAGTGGTCATATAATGGAATGAACTGTAAGACCGCCACGAAAGGGGTGTAAAGGACCCCATATTTTCAGGATTTTGAAACCTTCAGGTTGATTAAAAATTTGCTTGAGGGTATGTCTTATTTAATCTTGCAAAGATATATTTGGGAATTTGTGTACTCAAAGAAGTATGAGTGAAAGTCTTTGTGGTTTCTCAACAAATAATCCTGAAATTCTGTTTATTCTTTAGGTTTCCGTTTCTAGATTAACCTCAGCATGCATTGTTAGAGATTATGCAAACCATGCAACATGTTTCATGTCATCAGGATGCTTCTATTTACAAGGTATAAATATATATATATTGCTAATACTGTGCTCTATTGAAATTTCAGTAATGAGAATTATAAACTTATACGCAATAATGAATTCAATTTAGAAGTTATGTTATACAATTAAATTTTACTTGCTTCACTTTTGTTGCTGAAATATTGGCATGTATCTTATCTTATTGTCAATGTCTAAGTAACATAATTGGATGCAAATAAGCCGGCATATTAATGACATTTCATTCCCCTCTACAGGTTCCTCTTACATTTGCTTACTTTTAAGTCTACAGTCAATCTTGCCTAAGTTGAACTCACACAAGACAAATGATTGTCTAATTTCCAAGATTTCTTCAAATCTTCTTTTCATTATATTTTATCATTTTTAATCCTTCATAAGTCAAAATTATTTCTTCATTCCCAACAAATCAGATAAAACAAATTTTATCTCTATCATGAAATATAAAAATGGTCATTCTTTTTTAATTTCCTATTTTTTCTATCCATGCTACTTGCTGTTCATACAATATCATTTTTTTTAATATTCCTTATTCATGCAACACTTGAGTATGAAGTCAGTGGCTAGATTAAGAATGCATATCAGGGGACACCTGATTTTCTTAAAAAGGATTTAGTAATTGTAAAAAAAAAAGTGCAAAAGGGACTAAAATTTAGTAAGATTCTATTGTCTGACCATAAAATACTGAGTGTTTCGAGCAAATGGGAGTCAACCACTATCTTCACAGTAAAACAAACAAGGCTATGCATACTGCTGATGCACGCTAAAATTTAATCAATCATGCGTTAAAACAACGTTACAGATTAATGGTTTAAAATTTCAATATGAAACCATAGATATATCTTTGATAGTAAGCAAACAATTGGCCAGAAACTTTCAAGAGATTTGCTCAACAAACATGTTGCAAAATGAGCTAAATTAATATATTAAAAGTTTGAATCTCATTCAATGTTACTGGATCCCTTTAAAGCACAATACTAACCATGACAACATGGATTTGGTTATTCTTTGCCACTAGGGGGAGCTCTTTCATACACCATGCCAGTGCAGAGAGTCTAGCCAACTCTGTATTGTGGAGAGTTTTGACCAAGTTTGATTATAGTTGGGTAATAATAAGGCTTGTTTCTTTTGTATTGTGCTTGTCTATCATGGCAAAATGCCCCACTTTGAAACCCACTCAAACTGGATTGGTCAAAAATCTGCAACAAAGGGCTCTTAATTGTACAGAATGAAACCCTATTTACATGTACCTTGCCAAAATGACAGGGCATATATTTTCCAAATTTTAGCCCTATATTCTGAATGAAGAGAATAAACATGGAGGATTTTTTTTTTTCTTACAATATTCATTGAGGGTCGTTCCCATATTTATTTTCACACATTATGTGAAACTATAACTAAAATCTGGAAAGCTAACTTTTTGAAGAAAATTCTTAAGACATGGGTCAACTTTTCTTGAAATAATCCTGAGACAAGACTCCTGTTTTCAAAAAAGACATTTTCCCCAAAAATACAAGACTAGAGCAATTTTTACTCAAAGCCTCTGAAATTAGACGTCCCTTACAGAGCTGCAAGAACATTTGTACACAAATAAAAATGGATTAGGAATTCTCAGGGACACACTCCCCTTCAACTATTATTAGCCAGTATCACCCCCCCCCCCCCACCCCCCTGCAGATAATTATATTCAAAACATTTGAGATAATTGTCAGGAAATATATGATAGACTAATTTTTGCATACTTTTCTTATCAAAGGAATTTAGGATAACTTTGTAATAAAAAATTCCAGT
>CALNVZ010003428.1:18296548-18314048 GCA_940671915.1 Paracentrotus lividus | reverse complement strand
ATGTGTTATTTTTGATTATCAGTTACGATGTTGTAAGCAAAAATAGAATTTTACAAAATGGCGCCTGGATGACGTCATGTTGACCTGATGACCTTGAAAAACTTCAATGCACATCTTCATAGTGACATCCATTGATGACATGAAATTGAAGGAAATCGATTTGATAGATTAAGAGATAGAGTGGACACAAAATATTGGCTATAAAAATAAAGAAATAATAAAGAAATAAAAATAAAATTCTGACGAAATTAAAAGGTGATCTGTCACATGGACAGACCACCTAATTACAAAGCATGAACATGGTACCCTTGAGGGGCAAGACATGAGAGTGTGAACACAGCATGCGAACTTTTAGAAGTCCATGCCCTTACGTTGGCAGATCACAAGTGTGTTTAGCATAGATGTCAACATAGACTCTGTACACTAAAAGGTACACACTGTCCAAAGTGCTTGTATTCATGTCTTAGTGTGAACACATTGGACTTTACAAGGGAGATAGGCCTACTTCAATAGCTTGTGCTTTAACACTGCGACAGAGTTCAATGAATTGACTTTATTTGAAGGACATATCATAACTTCAGTAACAAAAGTCAATGTCCAGGAAGGGACAAATAAATATATCCAAGCTCAAGTGTAAACATAGCATTTGGAATGAACTCTGTACATGCCTCATAAAGGGGTATTTAAATCTATTGAATCTTCCATGTGAACACTACATGTAGAGTGAAGTTTAATATTAACTTTCCAATTGAGAACACACAAATATAATCCAAAGCGTGCATATCATCAATGGGCTGATAAAACCTTGTATCTCAAAAATGTCAATTGTTCAGAAGAGCAAAAAACATGGCAGTCAATGCACTATTACATTGCTGTGGTAGCTTCATTTTGGGAGTAAGAGGGCTGGGATTTGGACAAGACATCACTTTAGTAATTACCTGGAGCTTGACCAAAAAAGGTGATTTTCGCCAAAATTTGAGATACTGCATAAGTGGTTATTTTTGCGAATTTCGCGAGTCGGTCATTGAGAAAATTTCCACTTCAGTACAAGGCTGAAGTCATCACCAAAATCGCGAAATTTTGCTCTCGCAAATTTCCCCAACTAGACCAAAATCGCAAAAATATCTGGACGTGAAAATATTGGCTTATACAGTACAAGGTTTTATCAGCCCATAAAGTCTATGCGATGTAGAGTGATATTAAAATTATGTTACTTCCAATGCGAACACAGTATGCAGAGTGAACGGAGTCCTGGGCCCCGTAACACAAAGGTTTGCGATCAATTGCAAGTTTGAAAGAATAGCTGTAATTGGTTGCTGAATTGTGTTTTGATAAAAAAGCGCATGCAAAAGCAATTGTGATTGGTTATTGCCACTGTGCGATTGATTGCAAACCTTT
Source organism: Paracentrotus lividus (assembly GCA_940671915.1). Classification (NCBI taxonomy): domain Eukaryota; kingdom Metazoa; phylum Echinodermata; class Echinoidea; order Camarodonta; family Echinidae; genus Paracentrotus; species Paracentrotus lividus. Next base: position 18,312,650 of record CALNVZ010003428.1, on the reverse strand, counting down.
GTGTTTACAGAGCCCACGAGTCTAAAACAGGACACATGAACAAGTACGTTATGCTCAATGTGAACATAGCCGGTGAACTCTATGCCCTAGAGGGGGAGACTACTAATCGTCAACAGAAGGGGGTGTCTGATTTAATTTATATTGAGCAGGAAAACAATCCATTCATGTCCCACTCCGGTAGCAACACCACTGTACGCTGGAATTACAATTGCTTTCTCAAGTGTTTGGTGGACAGAAAGAGACAGAAAAAGGCTCTTTCCCACTAACTCCAGGTAGAGAATTCTTGATGATCTTTCCTGAATTTTTTTTTTTTTTTCAGTTAAGTCCACAATAACATGGTGTTCAGGGCCAAGCCAATTGACCAGTTTACTACATGTAACATATTCAAATTTTATGCATACTTTAACAAAGGTTGTTCTTGACAAGCTGAAAGCTTCCCCTAGGCTTGCCTGACAGAGCAACAACTAATTTATGCAAACTGGATTCCATGTATTGTAGTTCATTCTTTTATTACAGGTTGTTTGAATACCTTGTTACTATTTCATCAGGAATGATGCATAAAATTTGAATCTATTAACTTGTCATGAAGATATCCTGTTATCATGAACACACAGGTTTGCAAATTTTTTAAATTAGGACTGTGAGAAATGCCCCATTTATAATCAAACCTCATTGTATCAGTGGTCATTATAATGGGAATGAACTGTAGACCGCCACGAAAGGGGTGTAAAGGACCCCTATATTTTCAGGATTTGAACCTTCAGGTTTGATTAAAACATTTGCTTGAGGTATGTCTTATTTAATCTTGCAAAGATATATTTGGGAATTTGTGACTCATAAGAAGTATGAGTGAAAGTCTTTGTGGTTTCTCAACAAATAATCCTGAAATTCTGTTTATTCTTAGGTTTCCGTTCTATGATTAACCTCAGCATGCATTGTTAAAGATTATGCAAACCATGCAACATGTTCATGTTCATCAGGAATGCTTCTATACAAGGTATATATATATATATTGCTAATACTGTGCTTCTATTGAAATTTCAGTAATGAGAAATTATAAACTTATACGCAATAATGAATTCATTTAGAAGTTATGTTATACAATTAAATTTTTACTTGCTTCACTTTTGTTGCTGAAATATGGCATGTATCTTATCTTATTGTCAATGTCCTAAGTAACATAATTGGATGCAAATAAAGCCGGCATATTAATGACATTCATTTCCCTCTACAGGTTCCTCTTACATTGCTTACTTTTAAGTCTACAGTCAATCTTGCCTAAGTTGAACTCACACAAGACAAATGATTGTCTAATTCCAAGATTTCTTCAAATCTTCTTTTCATTATATTTTATCATTTTTAATCCTTCATAAGTCAAAATTATTTCTTCATTCCCAACAAATCAGATTAAACAAATTTTATCTTATCATGAATATAAAAAATGGTCATTCTTTTTAATTTCCTATTTTTTCTATCCATGCTACTTCTGTTCATACAATATCATTTTTTTTAATATTCCTTATTCATGCAACAACTTGAGTATGAAGTCAGTGGCTAGATTAAGATGCATATCAGGGACACCTATTTCTTAAAAGGATTTAGTAAATTGTAAAAAAAAAAAAGTGCAAAAGGGACTAAAATTAGTAAGATTCTATTGCTCTGACCATAAAATACTGAGTGTTTCAGAGCAAATGGGAGTCAACCACTATCTTGACACAGTAAAAACAAACAAGGCTATGCATACTGCTATGCACGCTAAAATTTAATCAAATCATGCGTTAAAACAACGTTACAGTAATGGTTTTAAAAATTTCAATATGAAACCATAGATATCTTGATAGTAAAGCAAACAATTGGCCAGAAACTTTCAAGAGATTTTGCCAACAAACATGTTGGCAAAATGAGCTAAATTAATATATTAAAAGTTTGAATCTCATTCAATGTTACTGGATCCCTTTAAAGCACAATACTAAACCATGACAACATGGATTTGGTTATTCTTTGCCACTAGGGGGAGCTCTTTCATACACCATGCCAGTGCAGAGAGTCTAGCCAACTCTGGTATTGTGGAGAGTTTGACCAATTTGATTATAGTTGGGTAATAATAAGGCTTGTTTTCTTTTGTATTGTGCTTGTCTATCATGGCAAAATGCCCCACTTTGAAACCCACTCAAACTGGATTGGTCAAAATCTGCAACAAAGGGCTCTTAATTGTACATGAATGAAACCCCTATTTACATGTACCTTGCCAAAATGACAGGGCATATATTTTCCAAATTTTAGCCCTATATTCTGAAATGAAGAAATAAACATGGAGGATTTTTTTTTTCTTACAATAGTTCATATGAGGGTCGTTCCCATATTTATTTTCACACATTATGTGAAAACTATAACTAAAATATTAGGGAAATCAATTTGGTATATTGTACTGGAAAATTACCAACAATACCTCAGTCCTTATTTTTTAAATAAACAGCTTGGTTTTCTGAAAAGAAAAAGTGAGCAAAGAAAATGGGATTCATATCCTCAAGTATTAGAATGTATATTTCTAGTCAGTTTCCATCCCTGTTCAAATCTATAACTTGGTTTTCTCAAACACTATCATTTCGCTTTAAATCACTACTCACTTGATTTTTGAGAGTTTCTGCAGGATGATACTCAATTTCTCAACGACCTTGACGTCCATCCCAGATGAACTCAAGAGGGCAGCAGACGACCTGAACCAGGCATCGTTACAGCAGCTGTACAAGAATTGCTGCATGAAAACTAGGAGAAAGTCAAACATATGAAGAAAAAAAATGGAATATATCATTACTTGTACTGCCGACACTTAAAGCTAATCTAGTGTTATAGTCATGAGATTGAATCATGAAAGAAACTCTCTCAAAGTGATTGGAAAGGTTGATAACAATGCACCTAAAAATTATTTAATGATGCGAGGTTTTGGAATGTAGAAAATGATGAGAAATTTACCAAATTCTTCTAAGAGTAACATGCACTGCACTCAAAAATGCATGTATGAGACTACATGGCCATGTGCTCACATGTGCGGGACCCGCACATTTCAGCTTTTTTTTCCATCTTATTATGAGGGCATCTGAAGAGCAATCCTTTTCAGTGGATCTTCCTACAATATAATTCTTCCTAAATACCTCGAAAATAATTTGAAAGCTCACAATTATTTTCTTGACCCATGGTTCACCTTTCCCACTACACTAGGTTCCCTTTAATATTGCAAGGGACACCCTTTATAAATTACACATAAATAAATCAATAAAGCAATGATTTTTGAGAAACAGGATAACAACTTACTTGATTCCATTGACATCTGCAAGAAGATATCTACAGCACACCCGATGATGGCCCTGTTACTAGATTTCAGATGAGACAGGATGAGGGGAGTAGCTTGGTAGCGGAGATATAACTCTTTAGCTCTATCATCCTTGAGATCACAGCGTAACACATCAAAGACATTAGCCAAGTAGTCCACTAGACATTCATAAGAAAATAATTGTAATATTATTTGGAAGAAAATTAATAGTAACAAAAGGGAATGTAAGCTAAGTAATTGAAGAAGCTTTAGGTATCTAAGGCATTTTCACTGCTATTTCTTTTTGGAAGAAAAAAATCTTTAAATACATCGCCATCTTCTTGTTTCGTGTCCGTCATCTACACAAAGCATTAGATATATGGCCATGACTTAGCGCATTGCAAAGCCCTTTTATTTACAGCCATCAGGTCATCTTTGATGCAATGTTCCCTAAGATTAGGACATTGAAGGAGGTGCCCCATTGTTTTGGCCTACATGTACCACATTTGTCTGAAAGCCTTGTTCATGAAAGAATTCAGGAATGGTCTGTCAAAAGCTTTAAAAATTATTATACTCCACAAGGCAATAAGGAATAGAAATTGTTCCATATTCTATGAATATGGAACAATAGACAATTGGTATAAAAGGCACCCTTCAAATTTTGTCCACATTAATAAAAGGTCAGGTTCATAGTGATAGCAATTACGTTGTTCCTTGAAGACAACAACCCATAACATTTGCTTTGTTTAATCTTGCAAATACCCAGTTTACCAAAGATATATCAGAAACTTACCCTGTGTAACAGTCTTCATAATGATGAGAGAGGAGAGGAACCGTATGTGTAGGTTGGCACTCTTGAAGAAAATGGCTGATTTGGGCTTTTCAGACTGCGCTGCATCAAGACCGGGTGTATCCCGATCTGAGGCAAACCTCACCACCTGGGGGCGGTACAACTCATCACCAAGGTGACGGTACGTTGAAGACAGACTCACATGCTAAAACAAAGACACGATTCACTGATTAAATTTTTCAAGATATATACAATGTGTATAGATTTAAACTGATGCTGTATGATTGGTTATTTTAGCGCATTTTCACATATTATTTGTAATAATGTAAACATCATAAAAATTACACAGTTATCCACTCATGAATTCCCTCCAACCAGTCCAATATCACAATGACTAGTAGTTATCACATATACCTGCATCTATGAACATATATTTACTATTTCCTGGAAAACAGGTTTAAAAGCCAATAAAGTTTCAAAAGACTACTAAGACTAGAACCTAACAATAAACAAACATATTTAATATGTATAGAGAGAACTTTAACGTCCTACAGGTGGTCTTTACAGAATGAAGATGTAACTTAAATATTTTGGACAGAAACCATTAATTACTTGTTGAAAAAAAGCTGTTACCTATCCCATCCTAACGTACTATGCTACGTGTACTACATATCTTCTTCTTCTTCTCGAGTCCTTTCTCCTATTCTTCTGTTTGATTTGTAATTATACCTGATTACATTTTAAAGGTCATAGTATGCATTGTATATTATATTGATTCTTAGGGGAATCCGAATTAGACTCTACCCATTAAGTATTGAACGCAGGCTATCCCATTAGGCGAAAGAGAAGTAAAATCAGCTTGGGAGCAGGGGAAGGGGAGAAGAGGGCATTGTAGAAGGTGACTCATGGTCTCCTCCGCTCCGCATTTGCATACTGGCCTTCCTTCAGTGTCGATGCCCCATTTGGCCATTAATACCTTGCAACGTATATATGTACTACATATAGAAGTATCTTATACCTGTTTGTCGGTAGATTGAAGATGTAGAAGAGACCAGTAGATGAATTGAAGACATGGAAGATGTAGTTTAGCGGCTTGAGACGGTAGCTGTCCAAGGACTTCAACCAATGCTGGTAAAATCTTTATGAATTGACAAAAATGAGTATGTAATGCAAATTACTATGAAACATTAATTAAGAAAACCCATAAGTCAGTCGATAAAGTTTTCATTGACTTTAATACAAGAATGTAATGTAGATTTGAAAATGATATCAAAGCTCGGTCAGAGCTGAAATATTTGTGTTCCAGAGCCCAGATGCGGCTTGTCTTAAAACTGGGGTAAAGTTCTGGTAAATCTGAAAATATAATCTTCCTTATTTTGATTGTACGTGCATTTTGTAGGTCTACATGTATATTGTTTAAGTGGTAATTTCTGTAAATTTCGCGAGTCCATCTTTATAATGAAAACATCACAAAAACCGCGAAATTAACGACTTGCAAATTTCCAAAACTAGCACAAAATCGCGAAAATATCTGTATGCGAAAATATTGGCTTATACAGTATCTGACCTCACAGTTAATTGATGTGTGGTCTTCACTCAAAGCAAAGTGCAAAATAGCATAACACAGCACAAAAAAGAAAAAAAATACATTACTTTTAGCGCAAATGTCTTACCCTTATACATCTGTCATGAGTTAGTGCTGGTGATGGCATGGATTCTAGTGGCTTGGAAGGGTCGTCAGAGTAGTGTCTTAAATGAACCTCGCTCACCCACTCTAGGAGTATTCCCAAAGCATCATACAGACCTGAAGATTGCTGTAAAGAATACAAGAATCAAATCTGTTATAAGCTACTGTTATAAGCTATTGATAAAGAGGGCATGGACTCTAGCTGCTTGGAAGGATCATCAGAGTAGTGTCTTAGATGATCCTCACTCACCCAATCTAGAAGTATTTCTAAAGCATCATACAGACCTGAAGATTGCTGAAAAGAATGCAAAAATCAAATCTGTTATAAGCTACTGATAGAGGGGGCATGAAAGGATAGTCAGAGAAGTGTCTTAGATGATCCTCGCTCACCCAATCTAGATGTATTTCTAAAGCATCATACAGACCTGAAGATTGCTGAAAAGAATGCAAAAATCAAATCTGTTATAAGCTACTGTTATAAGCTATTGATACAGCGCACGATTTCAGCGGCTTGGAAGGAGTAGTATCTAAGTTAAATCTCTCTCACCCATTCTAGGAGTCACTGGCGTAGAGCTGGATGCACTTTCTTGTTTCTGGGGGGATGATGAATAGATCACCCCCCCCCCCCCCCCACACTAACAAAAGAAATTAATCATACAGACCTGAAGAATGCTGAAAAGAATACAAGAATCAAATCTGTTATAAGCTACTGTTAAAGGGGGCATGGATTCTAGCGGCTTGGAAGGGTCGTCAGAGTAGTGTCGTAGATGGACCTCGCTCACCCATTCTAGGAGTATTCCTAAAGCATCATACAGACGTGCAGTTTGCTGTAAAGAATACAAGAATACAAGAATCACATCTGTTATAAGCTACTGATGTAGGGCAAGATTGTAGCTGCTTGGACGGCTCGTCAGAATAGTGTCTTAGATGATCCTCACTCACCCATTCTAGGAGTATTCCTAAAGCATCATACAGAACTGAAGAATGCTAAAAAAAAATGTAAGAATCAAATCTGTTAGAAGCTACTGATAGAGGGGGCATGAAAGGATTGTCAGAGAAGTGTCTTAGATGATCCTCGCTCACCCAATCTAGAAGAATTTCTAAAGCATCATACAGACCTGAAGATTGCTGAAAAGAATGCAAAAATCGAATCTGTTATAAGCTACCATTATAAGCTATTGATAAAGAGGGCAAGATTCTAGTGGCTGAACCCCACTCAATCTACGAGTATTCCTAAAACATCATGTAATCCTTGTTGTAAAGAATGAAATTATCAAATCTGTTAGCTTATCATAATGATGAGATAAACTCTATTGCTTGAAAGAGAGAAGATAAAGTTTATCACCTTGAAAGCATTGTTAAGAGTAGTACCTTACATATAGATGAACCTCACTCACTAATCAAATAATCTGTCATAAGCTAATGATAAATGGGGTATGGAATCTAATGACATGGAAGGATCTTCAGAGTATAACCTCACTCACCCACTCTGGACGTATTCCTAAAGAATCATAGTCCTGATTACTTTTATATGGCAGGCCTTAAATTTCGTTAGTTTTAGGGCAAGGCCATTTTTTCATAGGGCACTTTTTCTTAAGTACAGCACGAATGCAAATGTCTGGGACAGGGCATTTAAATCTTCAAGGCCAAACAGGGGATTTTGGAAGAGGCATCAAGGCCAGTAAGCGGGGCATCTAAGGCCATGGCCTCCGTGGCCGTCGATTAATTCAAGCCCTGATATGGATAGAGAGCGGTAGGCAGAGTGCAAACTACAGCTATCAGGTATCTCATCCACATAGGGCCTATGAAAACAATGTCATTAGAAAAGTGCATTCCATGTTTCCACATATCTTGACGAAGAGCGCAGTCGGTTATTAATCTCAATAAACACCAAAACTTAATATATTCATTCCTACAAGCATACACGTATAAAAAAAACAATTAAGCACCTTGTCAATTAATACCTTTATGCTTCTTGACATTCCAGCACTCTTCTGTGCTGACCCTTCCACCCGACCATGACGCTTGACCGATTCAACCTTAGCCTTGACCGACATGCTCTCCTGTTCTCTCTGTCGACTGGTCAGTTCTTGTTTCCTTAGCAGGTTGGTAAGGCGGCTCTGAAGACTGACGGCTTGTGATTCAAGCTTTTTGTTCTGTTCTTCAACCTTGTCAAGCTATCACATGATAATTGGGAGAGAATTAAGAAAAGTCAATAACCAAATGAAATTATTGTTGTTGATGCTTGTTTTATTTATTTATCTTTTATTTTCCCTTTTATCTAGTTATCTCTTGTCTCGTAAAGTTCATGGAAGTTTCGAGCAGTATAAATAATAATGACAATATTCATAACGTGCAACATATCTCTTTCCAGGGATGCTCAAGGCGAATGCAAATTTTTCTTAGATAAAGTACTTAAATAACTACAGAACATTTCATATCAATATACAGAACATTGAGTTAGGAGCTTCCGCTGACCTTGGCACATTCATAATTAGGTGCTTGGTCCTAATGACCTTTGCCATGCAAGACAAAGGTCTGTTTCAAGAAAGACTTGTCCCTTATGGAACTTGTGAACTTTTCAAGTCAACAAATCAAGAAACTCAAGAAAGTGTTAGCAGTAGGACCTCCACAAATCCTATAAATACATTTTATGTAAAACCAGTTTCAGAAAATAGCAAGAAATTTTACTCACCTGACTTCTCAATCCATCATTGGCTTGCTTCAGGGTATCAAAGGATTCTTTTTGTCTCTTGTTCTCTTTGGTTCTCTCCTTGATAGTATCTTCAAGTTCCTTCACCTGCTTACAGTGTTCCTGATCAAAACATAAGAAATGAAGTCATTTTTTTGTTTCCTTGGTTTTCTCCATAATTTTCTCAAGCTCCATCTTTTTTTTTTAACCCTAAAAGCCAGGGAATAGTGGGCTTCATGGGTAATTTGACACCATGGATGCTTACTTAGTAACAGGTGCTGTCCATCACCTTGAATTTTATCACCACTGCCATACCATATGTAATGCCCAAGTATATTCCAACCATTGCTCCATCTGGTAAAGTCATTCAATCTCAGTTTCCCCTGGCCCGATGAGGACTGAAGCAGTCTATGGTTGACAGGTTGTTTTGCTGTGGTCCAGAAATTTAGCTTCAAGGCACGTATTTCCTTTGCTTTTCACAAATACTGGGGTAGGCAAATTATGATCAACTCCCCAGGAAAGCCACTACCCCAACCCTTTAACACAACAATAAATTATTAGGACTGCTTGTGTAATTTGTATAACTGTGACAAAAGTACCTATGGCAGGAGAAGAGTAAAGCATGTAAATTACAGTTTGTATTTTGTTGGTATTGTTTAATTTGGGAGATTAGAATATATCAAAATGAAACTTAAATTTGCAAGATGTTATCAAATTTTCCCCCCATTTTATACCAATATTTCATGCCTAATAAAACTAGGGTCTTATACCATTTATCTTCAAGGTATATTTTGTTTGGTATACTTTATTTACCCAGGTAAATAAATCTAAATGCAACCATACTTCACACCCAATTGATAGAAATTAAGGTACCTCTTCGAGTTTCTTCCATCTCTTGTTGAAATCTTTGTAAGCTTGACGGATGGAGGAATGGTCACTCTGAAGTGTGTCCTCGAGGTTCTGAAGGGATTGCTCCCGCTTCTCAACAATTTTCTCCCTCTCCTGAAGGGCAATAGTCTGCCTCTGTAAAATAACATCAAAATCATTCTCAAAGATACAATTTTAACAAAGCCTCATACATGTGTACCATACTGTAGCTCAGTATGGGATCCTCATACCCAAAGCCAACATAAAGAAAATCGAAGCAGTTCAAAGACGAGCAGCCAGATTCATACTTCATGACTGGAAGAGAGAGCTCAGTCACAGCAATGTTAAAGGCCCTTAACCTCCCACCCTTAGAAGATAGAAGAAAGAATAACAGACTGACCATGATGGACAAGATTGTTCACCAGAAAGTCGACCTAGCACTCGAGGATCATGTGCAATTCAACCGCCGTGGGGAAGGGGTCGTAGCAACCAGGAAGCACAACCCACTATCACTAGATGTCCCACGTGCAAGAACCAACTGCTTCCAAAATTTGACAGCAAAAGACTGGAATATGTTGCCATACAACATCACATCAATTAATAACCCCTCAACCATCAAACTCAAATTGACAAAACCAAAACCTCAATAGAAATCCTTTCGGCAAGACCTCTGCCACACAAAAGTTGAGTGATGTTCCAGTAGGAGCGTGTCAACAGGACCAACTGTGAAACCGTAATCACAGGTTTGAAGTGAACTGGGTTCTCAAAAAAAGAATAGTTCACCATTGAAAATGGAGGGAACAAATGGCCTTGCAGCTTCTAAAGGGGTCATTTAACAAGGATTTTCTAGATTAAATGTATTTTTCAAAGTATTTTTTTTTGTTGTTGTTGATATGATACCATTGTAAAGAGAATTTTACAAGAAGTTATTTTAATAAATCCATTATACTTAGCATACGCACAAATGCTTTATCTTCTTGAGAATAATTAAGAATAAGAAAAAGGTAAAGGAGAAGAAAAGTTAAAGTAAAGTACTACATCCTTGTTCAATGTTTATTCTAGCAGACTACCACACAAATATTTCCCAAAATGAAATATGGATTATGGTAGAATTCAGGACAGGTAAATGTATCAAAAGGACCAAGACAAACCTGAAGTTTGGTGCTGATGGTAACCAATTCTGCATACACAGCTTCAAACTGTAGAGACGGTTTACCAGGACTCGACCCATCATCAGCATCTCTGATTCTTTCCTTACGATGCTTCTTGTGAGACGAGTAAGGACTGGTCGTGTAATTCTCATCAAGAACATCATCATCATCATCATAGTTATCATCTATGTCATCATATGGATCATATCCTTTCCCAAGACCTTTGAAGCCATTGGATGTTCTATCGTCGTAGGATGCTCCAACTTGTAGTGTCACGTCTGGATCTGACAGCGTTGCCAGATCATCAGATACTGTAAGGCATCATTAAAATTTGAATAAGGTTGCAAGTTTGTCAGACACTAAATGGCATCTATACAATGTGAATTGGATTACAAGCACACATTTTTTCTTCATGCATACAGAGTTTAAGTTTAATGATGCAAGTTGTATGTTATGTTTTAAAATTATTCATTTCTTGAAAAATTCTTATAAGCTTTCACTCTGTAAATCAAATGTTCTAAATAAAATAGGGGCTATGCACACAAACCCCATTTATTTTTGTGTTCTAATCTGGACAATATCAGTAGGTTTGGAGCCCTGATTAAACTTACAAGTATGTCTGTCATGATGTCTTCCATGTTTCATCCTTCTGGAAGACCTATCCTCCTCTCTTTCGCGCCTCAATGACGTATCTCCCAATCGTCTACTACTCGCCTTGATGATTTTACACATGTCCTTCAATGCTCGGTCGTAATGCTTTCTTTCCTCACTCGTCAGCTGGTGGCTCATGGGAGAGGCATTCATGGCTGCCGTCCTCTCTGGTGTTTGTTGAGAAGCCAGCTCTGTGAATTGTGGATATTTCAAAGAATGAGTATCTTTCTGTGTTCACAAATTTATACATTCAAAGATTAAATACATTTTTGGAAAGACATTCTGTCTTCCAACAGTATATAATGGATAACCCTAGACTGACCAGTTCCCGTCGCGAACGTGGTGATTGTATATAGACCAAAATGAGGCATTAATTTTAGTAAATACAGATCGATACTCACATAAAATTGATAGAGCAGCAAAAATTACTGGTAAAACTTTTTTCTAGCTTTGATTTTTGACCACAACGTTTAATTTCTATTCTAGTCTGGGAGCCAGCTACAAATTTTTTTACCCCATTTTCCCTATAAGGTTTGACCCCTGAAAGTGATGTAGTTCAGTACAAAGATCGAGGAAATCGATGTCAGCTGCTGCGACAGTGGGGGACTCGGCCCCCAGACCCACTCAAAAAAACCGTTTTGGGACATTTATTTACCCCATCTTCCCCATGAACCAAATTTTGTCAGTGGGAAGTAGTATGAATGTACATTGCAAAAATATATTAGCTGACAAAAAATAGTGGGGGAGGTACAGAACTGACAGCTTCAAAGACCCCCTCCCCATACTGCGCATGCGTCGGGTCAGTATGCCGCACGTATTAAACGGTGTGTATGATATCTCTGTATACAAGGTATATATAAAACACATAGCAATCCTCTGTTCTCTGCTGATGATTCAATATATTAGACTTATTTGTAAGTTAGATTATAGGTGACTTGCCCGTTCAATAGGCTTTGATCTCTAATTTATTTTATTTATTTTTAAGGGAAGTTTTTCGATAAACAGAGATCTTGAGAAGTGCATAAATGTAACAGACTGTGCAACTCCACTTTTTTTTATTTTTTAAATTTTTTATTACATACAAATAATTTTTTCGAGGCAAAGAAGGTTTCGAATACACATTTAATTTCTATAAGATGGATAAATCTAGGCCTATAGGCTATCTTGCAGATCAACGACATTGCTAGCCCCCCCCCCCATCGCCTGCACCCTTTGGCCTTACATTCATCTTTCAAGAAATAATAAGTCGTAATACAACATAACTATGTAATCGTAATATAATACATTTAGCTCCAAACAAGGCTCTGCGTAATGTGTTAATCAAATTCATTTAATAATGCTCATGTTCATTACATTTACTCGCGTGCAGCTCGGCATGTGTTATTTATTCATATTTATTTTTACACAATTGAAATACAGATAAGCTACGGATCCGGGTTAGGAAATCAGGGGAGGGCACTGATCTGTTAGTATACAGATCAGGGGAGGGGCGCAGTCAGAAATATTGAATGATAGGGGCGTAGTTGAATATATACAAAAACTGAGTGGTTTTCAATAAGATATTATTGTGCCTGTGCCTGGATCCGTCACTGCAAATTTTTCACTATGTGTTGTATTATGTATATTAGCCCATCGGCTTAATTTCTTATTTGTTATAAATATATTGGATCAACAACAGGGACAATTCCAGGATTGAAAGTAAGCACCCTACATAATTATTTAGAGGGGTTTATCGTGTTTCATCACTTGTGTTATTAGCAGTATCTGTTAAATTATCCAACAAGAATATCATGTCATGTTAGAATGTAAACTTTAGTAGTACATTTTTTTAATTTTTTTTGCATCCAACTTCCAACTGTTTGATACTCAATTGGTGCAACTCTCTACAATTATCAAGATAGTTTTCAAAAGGTGAAAAGTGATATCAAATTTATCAATGGGAATATTACTTTTTTTAATCTATTAATTCAGGGGGGAAAATGCAATATCATAGCCACATTGACCATGATATTTTTCATTTATTTTTTTTTCTACAAAGTACAGTCATGTAATTCCAATTATTTTAACAAAAGAGGAGAAAAGTAATAACAGTGTATCAGAAATTCCAGACTTTGATTTCATGTTTCATATTACAGTCGTTTGACACTGAGTGTATGAGTCCTACCGTACGAAGATGTGAATAAGGAAAATCACGAACAAAAGATGAGAGAAAGCGGACAGAAAGAGAAGGGATTGTAAGAGGGAAAAGAAATACAATGAAAGATAATAATGATCTTTTAAAAATATTATTAGTCATCTGAATAATATAATAAGCACTCAGAATTGTCACAAAAACACCCCCATTTGGTTGCCTCCTCCTCCTCCACTCCTGCATGCTTTCCAAGAAAAGTGACTCATGAAATAATAAAATGGCATAATAAAAAAATATATGAAAGTTAGTATTTTGGAACTAATCAAAGATTATTCCATTTTTCTTCAATTACATCATTATTACATGCATCAGATCTGACATGCATACAATATTATAATATTTTATATCTCTTTCTGTCTTACACACCTCTCCAATTCCTTTTGATCATATTTTGTCCATGATTCTTCGTCATTCCTTTTCCTCGTAAGATATACCTTATCATAATTGTAAAGTAACCAAACAAATTGCACCATATCAAGTGAGTTGCATTTTGATTGCGTATATTATATTTATGATTTTTCGTTCTTCAAAAGATGTGTGAGCGGGGGGGGGGGGTCTAGCAAAGCTTTTGATCTGTATAGGAATAGGCATATATGCCTAGTCTATATCCACATATTCCTGGCATCGGAGTTATAAATTCCAGACATTCATTGCATTGCAGATTATTGTATTTAATCAAAATTAATTAACTTCCTATTATTTTCAATCGGTGATGAATTTAAGACCTCAGTTAATCGGATTTCCCCCTTAAAATAAACAAATAAAAGGTCAAATCCCAATTAATAGGCAAGTCATCAATAATCTAGCATACAAATAAGTATGAAAATGAATTATAAAAAACAAACAAACAGAGTATTACCCGAGTTTTATATACAGAGATTATCATGCACACTATTATACACGGAGCACATCGCTCCCGACGCATGCGCAGTATGGGGAGGGGGTCTTTGAAGCTGTCAGTTCTGCACTTCCCCACTATTTTTTGTCAGCTAATATATTTTTGCAATGTACAATCATACTACTTCCCACTGACAAAATTTGGTCCATGGGGAATGGGGTAATAATGTCCCAAAACGGGTTTTTTTTGAGTGGTCTGGGGCGAGTCCCCACTGTCGCAGCAGCTGACATCGATTTCCTCGCGCTTGTACTGAACTACATCACTTTCAGGGGTCAAACCTTATAGGGAAAATGGGGTAAATAAATTTGTAGCTGGCTCCTAGACTATTCCTTCTACAGCCCCGTCGCCTTTGGCAACGGGGCTGTCTGATAGTTAGGATAACCCATACAGCATTGATTTATGCTATGCATGTACGATTGTATAGATATCCTTCTTCTTTTTCTTTATATATATATAATCAGCTGTTTCAGGTCATGAAATGAAAATGGCCCCTTTACTCATTATTACCATGCAATACCTATTCCATAATGTTTAGTGTATTTATTTTCATTTTTATTGTGGCTTTTTTCAAAAAAGATCTGTAAGTATCTGGAAAGAGTTCCTCTTGCAACAGCCACACAAAATAAATAAAAAACAACACACCTGTGCGCATGCGCGGCTATATTTCAGACGTTCAGCATTTGCTATTGAAGATTTATTCACAAAACAAAAAATCCTTAGCAGTTTGCAAGTCGTCTCTTTGGTGTAGTGGTAAAAGAGTGAGAAAGTGACACTGATGAATCAGGTTTGACTCCCACTATTCCTCATCTTTTTTTTACTAAATAAACTGCAAGTTGCATTTTTTGAAATTATTATTAAATGTTAAACTAACCCCAACGTTATGACCCTTACCGGTACTCTATATTTAAAATATTATTATAAACCATTTCCAAATTTCTAGTTTACAATTTTGGTTGCTGTCGCAAAATGAACTCTTGCCAAATAGATTTCTAGGTTCTTAAAAAGGGAAATTTACTTACTTGCACTTACTTTAGTTAGTATTTTTATTGTTTTAGTTTCTCCAAGAGCAGCTAAAAGAAAAAAAAAACTTTCAGGTAATGAATCTACAACTTACAATTTTATTCTTTCATCTCTCTTACCATATCCATGTTGAGTTCCAATGCCTGGAATAGTAGAAAGGTCATCTGAATCTGAGAATAGTCTCCCCTGCATAATTGACAGAAAGATATTACCGTTAGTTGGGAGTAGAAATCAAATCGACAACAGAAAGCTACACAAATGTACTTTCAAGTTATAATTATAATGAAATGAATGAAATCAACAGAAATCTAGGGCCTACTACTAATTTTAGAGTGAAATGAAATTTTAAAAAAAAGAAGGTGCCATTTCTTAATTCCCTCAATCCGTTTCAACAAATCTGGGACAACCCGCCACCTTGTACAACCCGCCCACCTACCCTGGACAACCAGCCCAGGGCGAGTTTTCCAGGGTCGGGTGCAGAATCGGACAACCCGCCCACTTTTTTCATTTCTAACTACTTCATTCAAGTTTCATCCACAAAGTTTTGATAATTAATGGATCACTTAAAGGAACCATTGAATTACCGTTGGCCTTGTCTTCTCGATAGTGTGGTGATTATCCGCTGCCATATCTAATGACGTCATTTTACATGGTCTTGCAATATACGTAACGTAGTGAGCGATATGACAACGCAGAATGAATTACGCAAGGAGAGATATACGTGATTCAGACTCATTTCCTGTTATTTTCATAACATTGATTAATATTACATATATCATCGTGAGAGACATCGCTAGTGTCACAAGGAATTTCGAGAAAAAATTTTCAATAGATTGATTACAATC
>CALNVZ010003428.1:18231407-18295105 GCA_940671915.1 Paracentrotus lividus | reverse complement strand
GGCAAGTGGTTTGTAGCGCCCCTGTGGGATAGATTTTCTGAATACGCAATATATGAAAAATGAGAAAATAGGATTTCATATAATAAATACACAAGAAGTAGGGGGACTGTGAACATCATCATTTTGCTCATTTGAATTTTCAAATATTCAAATGAGACAATGAGACAATGCCAAAAACTGTTTTAAGAAAAAATTCAATACCTAAAAATGCATAACTTTGTATTTTTCATCCGATTTTGATGAAATTTTTCTGTGTTTGCTTGTTAAATTTTACTTTACTTTACAAAACTTTTTAATTTCAGCCCGGAGTTCCGGTAAGTCAAGAAGCTCTTATATACTTTAATTTTTAGTCGTTGTTACGCGTGAAACATCATAGAAACCTTACAACAACATTTTAACATTATATTGAATAAATTGACCAGTATAATCCTCTGATCGCTCATCATCGCTGATTATTTCGCTGTAAATGGAGGTGGTGGAAGTACAGCCCCGTCGCCTTCGGCAACGGGGCTGTGTATAGTTAACTTAGATCTATCTAACAGTAACACTAACAGTTAGTGATGCAATAATTTAGAAATAGTCTAACGTTAGCTATTGAAAAAAAATAGAAAAGCCTCAGAGAAAAACCATGGATCAAGTTGCAAAATTTCCTCCATAAACTTTTTGGCCTATTGCCTGGCGTGTTGTAATGTTGGGCTACGACTACGAGTAGGATGGGGGGTCCGTTGTCCAGACACAAGTTAATTTAACTTTTAAGGCTTAACAGCCTAAACTAACGTTAACTTAAGGTTAAGCAGATAAAAACGTCATCTTTTGCTCTCGTCTTGATTTTCTCAAAATTTGTGCAGTAAATAGCAAAAATATTTGTCAATATTTGTGCTTTGTTATGTTGTCTGATATTATTTTCAATCAATTGATGAAATATTGATCAAAAGCTCCTAAAATTGCCGTCTTTGTCCGGACAAACAACCCGTCCGGACATACAACAACCGGGTAATGTGAGGAACGATTCGGCCGACAGTCAGCGCTCATCAACAAGTCAATTTCCGCTAATAAAAAAAAAAGAGAACATTTTTTGAAGCAGTACTCGAGCGAGCTCTGTATTATCATCATAGCATACCTTAAACTGTTCCGAAATTAATTCCAGGTTATACTTACAAGGCTTTGCTGATTGAATTTTCGAGACATTACCGTAAAAAGTGCATAATGTTAGAAATAATTAAGACTGAAGACTCTTGTTGACAAAAAAACAGATTTTTGATTTTGGTGCTAATAATTATTAGTCTAATTTCAGACCTAAATAAATAGGTATAAAATTACTAGAGCTCTAATGATCAAATATGTTTTACTTTTACACTCATCCAAAAATTTAGAAATACTAAATTTATAACCTAGTAATCAGTTTCAACTTCAAAAATATCAAGAGAAAAATATATTCAAAAAAAATTATATGGTCTTGACTTAGTCATAGACCAGCATCTGGTATTGAAGTTAGCAGCCTGATAAAGTATAATTATGGCGGAGTTACATATTACATAGCGATTCCTTCACCTTACATTCGTACAACTAAACACGATACAAAAAGTAAATTCCCCATTTTTCAATTATCAATAATTTTCAACGAGGAGGAGTTGGGGAAAAAATATTACTATAGGCCTATGTCCGTGTAGGTAATCTCGTTAACTCGTTAACTAAATTTACCATGTGAGTATTTTTTTTGATCATCATTTCATGCTTCAGTGAGCAATTGGTTGAATGCAAATATGTCAATATTTATATTGACACAAGCCAATTATTATAACTTTGAATAAATGATTTCAGAACAATATTCACATTTTCAACATACACGTGTCAAAAGGGATGTCACATGTGGGTCCTAAAATCCAAAATGAGTTCTTTTTTATGGTCAAATTCTTATTCGGTTGAGTAAAACAGCCATTTTGGCGTATTTTATGGTAATAAAAGACATAAAAGAGCCGTCCATGGTATATTCAACCAAAGAAGAGTTTTGGAAGAGTATTTTTGACTTGTGCAAATAATATCCCTTCATTCACGGTTGAATGGACACATAAAACAACCAAAAAATAGACCAAAATCATGAAAAGGTATTTTCAGTAATTGTATGATTTTGATTTGATTTGACTTATTTGTCAAGTATAACAACATTCACAGCTTGATGACCCAAGAAAGCCCTAGAGCTTACTTACAACGGGGTCCCAACATTATAGAATAACGGTTAAAGGACTCATCCGGGCTGGAATTTGCATTATAAGAAAAGAGCCCAACAGCTCAGCTAACAGATTTCTCCAGTCAAAGTACAAATGAGCCAACAACAACTGGGTTAACAAAACCTTAATTCATCCCCAAAAATCGGACTATATGAGAGATTAGTCCGAAAAGTTATGTATTTTCTTTAGGTGGTATGATTTTTCTGATTAGAGGCATTTACAGACAGTATGCTTAACACACAAATAAGCTATGGACCAAATCTGTATGTGATTTTTTCTTCTCCCCAAACAAGGTAACACTCGCCTCCCACTGCTTCTACTTTTCTTGGTTGTCTCTTATGTGAAAAAATTAAGTAAAGAGATGTTGATCTCACCAATATTTTATTCTTTCTTCAAGAATTTTCTTCGCCCCACAAGGACATAAAAAACACGGTAATAAATCTCTTGTCAGAAGAAAAAAATGCTCAAAGACGTCATTCACAGCGCGTATTTTAGTTCTACTGGCCTCATTGTCTATGAACTTACATACTATGCTTATCTTCAGAATAAAATCATGGACTGAAGTGATTGCATGTGTTTTACTTTTGTTCATGTTAATATGTCTGCCCAAGATATAGGTGAAAAAACAACATCAATGCACTAAATTAGGATTTTCATATAATAAAAATACACAAAGAAGTAAAAGGGACTAGTGACGAGTCAATCACGATCTCTTTGCTCATTTGAATTGATTCAAATATTCACCCAATGACACTCTAATGAGACATAGTTGGCCCGAAGAACTGTTTGTTCTAACAACAAAAAATTAACTAATTGGCGCAAACCTCTTGACCTTCTGAAAAGAGAGATGTGCGACACAATGAGTGTCATATACTGACACTTATGTTAGTTCATTTCTATTTCCGATTTTTATAGAATCATGACAAATTTTCCTGTGCTCTCGGATTATGTTAAATGACACAACCAAACTGTTTGTCTTGTTTATTACTGAACAAAAAAAGGTATTACAGAGTCATATGGTTTAGACCTCCCGTTAAGAAGTTATTGCTCGACTCAAGGTCAAAAGGTCAACGAACTTTCATTGACTAAAAAATACCTTAAAAAGTGTTTTGGAAAAGACCCAAATTTTATGTTTTGGTGTCCTATTCTATACATATATATTTTAAATTTAGAAATGAGTAAGACAAGTCCTTTTTAAGAATACCTTAGTTACATTCTTTAATGCCTTTAAAGGGTCAAGATAATGGTCGATGTCAAGTGAACTCATTTTAGTTCAAAATTTACACGGCTCAATTCGGCAACCGTTTTTTTGCTCCCCTTTTTTTTTTTTTTTAAAGTTCATTGTCCCAATTTAAATGTCAAGTTTGATGGTGACATCAAGTTAAGGTAATTCATCGCAGTGCAGGAATGACCTACTACCCTAAAAGGGGCTTGACACACCCCACCATGCATCAAATTCATCCCTGTGCTGTCTGTGACCTCACAGGATTATTTGTGCTTCAGCTGCTTATTCTTCCCAAGGTTGTGATAGCTTATCCAATGATTTCCAGGAGTTTTTACCCATTGAGGATTCAAGGGTAGAAATAAAAGACATCTGTGTTCATAGAAAAAAATTCTTAAAACTTATAGTAAACAATTAACACCCCAAAATATTGAGGATAAGGATTTGGTCTTTCTCTCCAATGTCTCGTGAATCTCCATATCAATCAAATCTGGCAAATATTTAGACACGCCATCCAGGACAGAGTTGAATTTGCCTCTACTGAGGCTGGTCCTCTCCCAGTACTATCTTTGGCATAGTAAGTGGATAGCGACTTCCACCTCAATCACATCACACAGCACTGTCTTCAGAGCCTTGCCAGAGAAAAGTATCCAAATTTTAAACCTCTGGCGGTGACTGGCAGCTTAATACATATCAATTTCTACTCCACGTACGATGAAAATAAAACCCTAAACTCGTTATTATTGACCAAGTAAATACTTAACCATAAAGGACGCGTCACATTATTTGAAGAGGAGAAAGCCGCAACCATCCACATTCAATGAAGTTTAGGTGGATAGAAATACAACTGAGCGGTCTCACAAGAAGAAAGATTATTACGTTATCTACCATTAATGTCAACAAAAACCCCGCGCTATAACGGCGGGGAAAGCGACCGATCTGCACAACTGCAATGCAATGTATTACCTTAGGTACAAAAAAGAACAACTTCCCTGTGGTAAAATGGAGTCCTGGTCCCGTCAGCCTACGATTTCCGTTTCCATCAACACGAGCTAATATTCTCGATTGGACATTGAAATAAATAAATGTGAACTTTCCTAATTCATAGTTTTTCGTTAGGTAGATTGCTTCAGACCCTACCCAGCATTCGGGAGGAAAATTACATTTTTGTCAAGCCTATAACGAACCATTGTGCTGTTAAAGTCTGTAATCAGAACTCTCTTTATTTCACAATAGATTGTGATGTTTCGCGTTACTACACGGCGATTATTAAGCAATAATAAATAGTCGATCTTGTCCACATCTTAGCACGAAGACGCCGTCCACATGCGAATATTGCATTATGATATGCCGAAAATAAGTTGACAAGTAATGCCCATCGAGTTATGAAAAGAATCGTTTTTGTTTGGAAATGTTCAAAGCTGACAAAGGACTTTTTTAACCAATACCGAGAACTAATGTACCATATATTGGAAAGCTTGAAATTCAAGCTTTTACAAAAATTGCTTGATCATTCAAGCTCTTATATAATTATGCGTTATAGCGAACAAGAATAATATGCGTGGCGTATTGAAGCTATTTTCACAGAGCAAAGTACAATTGCGCCAATTTGTACACAGAATTTGATCTGATTAGGATTTCGATCATTGTTGACACAAGTTGAACAAGGGATTCCATTCTTCTTTCCCCTTATGCCAGTAATTATTCCTCATATTTGAAAAAAAAAAAACACTCTTATTAGCCACAGTCCGTCACTCCCGCCCCTTCCCGTCATTTATTCAGTCCTGATCATTTCTTTAAAAGGTAGTTTTGTCTCGCCATAATACCAATGAAAACATAAGTTGAAAAAACTGTGCAAAATACCAAAATGTCTTATTAGGCGCAGCGGCCTATACCGTTTGATTTGCGTAGATGTAGCTAGCGACCCCACTCCTTCCTCTTAAAGTTTACAACTAGATCCATGATATTGCGATCTCTCCAAAAATTCAAGAGACTATACCATTCAATCTTTTTAATTGTGTCCAGACGCCAAGGTCTGTCTTCGACAATTCGGTACATCTACCATAAAACTGATGCTGTAATGCTTCTAAACACAAAGTTCATGAGATTGTTCCATGAACACATTAAGAAATGCGAAATACTTATAAGAGTAACAGCACAGTTGCTCTGATGTAACATGCCAACACACAAAAGTGGCACACACTCCTTCTCCTTTTGTGTTTTACCAAGTCTGCGTTTCGAAGACAATGTTACGCCTCTCATCAGATTATCTATTAGCATGTCAGAAGGAATAGGTTTCGACTATGTATACGAATGCCTGGAGTTACCCCTAGGCGCCTAACCACTTACTCCAGCGCCACGGTTCGGTCTAACCGCCACCACGCTACCACACTGATAACCAAATAAACACCACCAAGTAAGATCACAAATCCACTCGGCCTACCCCTGCTGTATGAATTTTCACCTAATTTTACAAAACTTTTTTCATTTCAGCCTGAACTCCTCCTTTAACAAAATTATAAATTGTAAAACACATTGGAACTATACATCAAACTTTAAACGGTAAAGGGGAATTATTCCACCTCAGAGAAATTTTAGCTTCAGTTAATGGAGACAAACCCCCACAAACATATGGGGAAAGTTTCAGAAAAATCAAGGCACATGAATAAGAGGATATGAATTTTTTAGATTTAGCAGACACTTATATATGGAGATCCTCCAATTGGCAACGCGACCATGATACTGTGATGTCTAATGCAAGGGAGATCTTCCCATATCTTATATTGCACATTGTACTAAAATCCTTTTTCTTGATTCTAAAGGGAGAATAAAGAATTTTTTCATGGGTAGACTTGTAATATATGAAAGTCATATATATCATGAAAAGAAAAGCGTTCTATCATAGAATGAAAAAAAACAGACATTATTGAATAGTTTTTGTGCACACCATTATGGATGGTCTCCTTGTGACATCACAAATGGTGACGTGTTGCCAATGGGAGATTTCCTTATGTCACTAGGATCTCAATAATTCAAATACTCATAACTTCTTATCATTATATCCAATTTCACCAAAATCTTCCACTAATGTGCTTATTTGATTTTTCTGCATCCACAGTAACCCAACTATCTACAAAAGGGACCATCTCCTTTAACACATAAAAACTAGTCAAAAACATAAACACTTAAAAATTCAAGAGAAGAACATTGGAAAAATAAGATTTCAAGGCACACCATATTGTCGTTACTACGTCGCTTGCACTAGAAATTTCTCAATAACATTTTTTAAAGTTCTATTAATCTTTTAACTGGGCATGTGTGAATGATCCTATGGAAGTTTATTATGAATTCATACTTCAGTTAGCCTATAGGCTAAACACACAGACCCCAATCTATATGCCCCGGAAAATCAATATTGCAATTAAAGGCTAAAAAAATCCTCCGCGAGCCCCCCCCCCCCCACCCCTTACGTGAAAAAAAAAATATTGTAAATTTTTGCTCGGCTGGCATTAATTCAATTGTAAAAATATCCGAAATTCAAATTTTGGGACCCTTCCCCCCCCCCCTTGAAATTCTCGATCACTATCCTCTGTTGATGTTTTAGATTGGTAACGTTTTGCGTTCTAATTATGTCGACAGTTTCATTTTTCTTTATTGGCAAAATGCACACAAAATTCGACCACTCAGCGTGCTCCACGCGATAAATTTATGCATTGAATTTACAATAGGATTTACACGTCGCGTGAGATTTCTATGCGGCTACCGAATTGCATGTGACCGGCGAAAAAAGGGTAAGAACACACCCCTTTCATAATGCCAATTTGGTATAATTATGTACGATTGCTAAATATAATAGTTCATGATGTCTTTATGATTATATTTTGACTGAATATATAGAATATGTATATGAAAATAGTCGTTTTTTAAGTCTGATTTAAGTCTAGCTTTTATCTTGTAGTCCCATGTGTTGCAAGTGAGAGGGGTGTATTGAGTGATTCATGAATATTTCTTTGAATTAAAATCAAAGGCTTAGTTGACTGTATTTTGCTAAATAAAGACAACTTTAGAACAAACAATTATTAAAAATACATTCTAAACTCAAATGTAAACCAATTCTAAATAGAATCATTAATTCAAGAACTGGACAAAATGGACTAGTTTTATTTTGTCAATTTTTGTAATATGACCGAGTGATGACTGATGATGTTTTTATGAATTCTGTTTCTGCATATTTTTACAATTTCTTTTATTTTTTTATTATTTAGGACAATAATTGAGTTTTTTTTTTTTGGTCAGCTGTTTTGCTTTTGCTGAGTAAATGATGAACAGTAGACTCTAGCCTCTATTGATTTGAGTGAACTGAGTCGCATAGTCTAGACCCTATTAACGTTAAGTATTATTATTAAAATGATCATGATGGTGTTTTTTTTAGTATTTTTTTTTTTTTATATAGAGTAAAGTGCCCAAAATTCGACCACTTAAGCTTTTTGCAGCTCTAGTTTGAAAATGAAAAATATATCTTTCATTTTCAACAGATATTGGAAGCATATCGTAAATTAAATAATAATTATAATTTTTTTAAAAATCACAAACTATTTGATAGTAAAATCTGAAGTTTTGTAACACCTACCTTCTTGCTGAGATTAGACCGCCGTTGCATAAATTCGACGAGACGTGAAAAGTCAGCACGCAAATCTTGGCTCACTCGCCGCACCGGGAGCACATCGCACTCTGCCGACAGACCGGGGCCGCCGTGGCATGAATACCCCAGGGCTCGAAATTTACGGTTGCCCGGTGGCAAATGGCAACCTAAACTGCCGTCGGGCAACCTAAGAGTACTGCTTGGTTTCCCGGGCTGGCAACCAAAGAAAAAAAAAAGGAAATACTAACCCCAGTAAATAGCATTTAAATATCACTTTTTCATTGGATTTACCATCTGGTTCGTATATTCTATAAGTTTTGGGGCCATTAGAATCTATAAAATGACATTCATAGTCATTTTAAAAGGCTCAAAATGAATCTTCATTTCCGTTTTCAAACTATATTTTTCGCCGTATTTGCTAGGTCAGTCCCACCTACACAAATATGTGTCAGTCTATGAAAATTGGTTGCGAGGATTGGAAGTTTTCCCAGTTTTTTCTAGGGTTAAATGTGGGTCTTGGTTGTCACTATTTCTAATAATAAGCATCAAAAATAATCCTTGTTATATTTGTTTGCCTCAATTCACTCTTAGTTTTCTGAAATAATCGTTGAAACATCGATATCCTACGCACAAACTGCACCAGGCTGATAGGCTTACTCTCTCATATCTCCCCCACAGCTTAGGGGGAGGAAGGGCTTGTCAAAGCCTCAGTGACCAACTGTTCGTTTGAATTCTCCAAACCTGACAGGGGTTTTCTATTCTTCATTTTATGAAATACCAAAGTCATTGCATGATCATAAATTGATCTCAACTTATTTTTTATATGATAGAAGATATATTATGGTCAAAATTAGACCCTAGAAAATGAAAACTTGCATTCTATGAACTTCTGCGTTTTCATCTTTCGTTTTTTCTTCTTAGGGTCCATGTACTCTGTACTACATTAGCATCATAAGTATGAACACATTGCATCTTTCAGCATCTCTTTCCTTTTTTTTTTAACTGGTATTCTTCAAACACTTTTGGATACACATGACAACAAGGGAACTTGATATATAATTGTTGATCAGTAGGCCTATAGGCCTAATATAAAAATCTATCTAAAAAGTTAGGGCCTACATGTAGATAGATCCTAACAGTTAGATATTTATTTATTTTTTTTTATTTTTTTATTTTTTTGTAGCAGTTCACCCAAGGCATAATAATACTTTCTAATTGAATAATTTTATTCTTCGTCAGTATGATATCAAAAGCCATTTTGGGCCCTTTTTGGACATATTAACGTTAGGCCTATAAATTAAATAGTTCAATTAACTTTATTTCATATTGAATGTTAGGGACTTTTTACAAATCATTCTTACTTCAATGCCCGACACAATAGATCTAGACTAAAGTTAATTCTTCCAAACAATAAATAAAATGAAATCTTGAAAGTTTCACTTGCATTTTTTTCCAGAAAGTGCCACTTCCTTGTTCTTTTTAAGCCCCGTCCCTTAAAAAGACATTAATTAATTGAGCCCTTCATTTTTTTTTTTTTTTTAGTGGTACGGGCCACCAAATTCATAAAACTTGTGGCAACCTAAACTGTCATTTGGCAACCTAAAAAACTTGATTGGTTGCCCGGCCGGCAACCAAAGAAAAAAGTTAAGCGAGAGCCCTGATACCCGGTCGAAACTAGGGCAGAGAAAAAAATCTTGTCAGTCCCATGATTGCAGTGTTGTAACTCTAACACTGTAGAGTTACTTCCAGGGTTTTTTTTCAGTAGGATAGTTACGATCGGGGCTCGAACGTGGCAAAAAACTGCGTCATCAAACCTCAAATTTTCGGAGTTTAAACGCATTTTTCCCGATCGGCTTTTCTTAGCTTTTCGCTAAGCGCGTAGGGGCTTCAACATTTGGAGCAAAATCTGGGATTCTAGGAGCAAAATTAAGGTATTTTAGTATGATTTGTTTTGTGATTCTTTTCTTTGTTTTGTTTTCAGTGACGATGTGTGCGTGTGATATGAGTTGATTGGAGTGTGTTTTGGGGTTCTATTTTCCATATTTGTCTGAAACTGGTCAAATTTCGGGCACTTTACTCTAATTATCTTGAAGCTAAATCTTGACAAAGCTAAAGTTAAATTTAAACATTGTTTTTTTCTTCTTAGGTGTCTTTTTTTTTTCTTTGTCAATTGGTAAATGGAAAATTGCAATTGCAGAGCATTGCTTTTTGTTTAGGTGATTATTACTTTTTTCTTTTTTTTGCACAAAGACCGCGACCGTAGCTTGAAATTTGTTGACTTTCTTCTTGAAAGTTGAAACCATTTTGCTTTTTAATTACTTCTTGATTTTGTATTAATAGTTCTTTTATTCTTTATCATCACATCTCAGCAGGTAAATGCAAGATGAAGCTGACAGTATTTCTTGTGACTCTCCTCCTTCTGGGCACTCTCACAATTGTCCGTTGCCAAGGTGATGATGAATTAGATAACTTTGATGAGGAGGAGGATATGGATGTTGAAGTGGAGGAGGAGGAGGATGATGTTGCTGTAGAACAAGTGGATTATTCACCACCAGAACCCATAGGATCTCATCACTTAGCTGAACCATTTGATAGCACAGATGTTCTCGGCTCCAAGTGAGTTGATATTATTTAGATTCTTTAATTTTCTCTTAGAGAGGACAAATACTGTTCAAACTTTTTTTTGTTTTATTCAATTTTTTTTAGTGAGAGAAGAAAAAGAATTGCAAGGCTTTATCTCATTATTTTGGCTCATGATATGTTTTTTTTTTTTTCTTTCTTTCTTTTTTGGAATAGCCTGAAAATGTTGATGTGTGGAAAAGGAGCAACACATTTTGGTACTGGTCTATTTGAATCAAGCAATTATTCCTAGTGCACATGTGAATTAACGTGACTATTCCTTATAGTTGGAAGGTCTCTTAGCCAACTGGTGTGAAAAGTGATATTTGATTTGGTGTTGGTGTTAGAGACAGTTAGATTACTTTTTAGCAGCTATTTTTTGTTTTTGATATTTTTTTTAAAGCAAGATTTGGAATCACTAGTTTATTTTCATCCTCCTAGGAGTAAAATATATCTCAATTAAATGTCTTTCTCTGCAGATGGGTTCTGTAAAATGTTAAGAAAGCCTCCTTTCTGGTTTTCAATACCCATCAAACTTTTTGAATGGATTTTGTTAAAGACTAAGAGTAAGGTTTTCATCCTCCTTTATGCTCTTGACTACCCCCATATAATTGTTTGAATTTGTCTGTACAGATGGATTCCCTCCAAGGCTAAGAAGGATGGTGTTGATGAAGATATCGCCAAGTATGATGGAAAGTGGGCCATTGAAGAACCAGAGACTTCTCCTCTCGCTGGAGACATGGGACTTGTATTAAAGGTAACTGATATGGTCGATGACTTCAGATACAGTTTAACCTTATATACGGCCATTCTTTAACGGCCTTCTTTATCAATGGCTATGGATTTTTACCTGATTTCCTCTTTTATTTCTTTCTAAATTCATATCAAAGCCTCGCGTTTCTCCTGAACATTATTCATATTATTTTCATCTCCTTACACTCAGAAATTATTATTATTTACAATCATCCATCCCATGAACTTCCTTGGTATTAAATCCTTCCCCTATAAATTTTGATAGAAATGCCATATGGTGTCCCAGTACTATAGGTGCTGGTCCCAACTTACACATGTAGCCAGATAAGCAGGGTCGAGCTGTATTGTAACTATTGATTGTATATAAATAAAGAGTTTACAGAAATGTAGGCATATTTGATAATTTAAAAAGGTTCCATCACTTTACAATGTGTAATGAAATAAGAGAATAAGAAAGAAGCTTTCCCATATTGATTAAATAAAATATAAAATAACTTGTGACTATTACTCGTGATGGATATTTCAACTTTTGCATATTTTAACTTAACTAAATGGCAAATCAATTTTGCACCATATTTTTGTTGATGATGAAAATTTTAATTTTTTGTTTGTTTGCAGTCTAAAGCCAAACATCATGCTATTGCTGCCAAGCTGAACAAGCCTTTTGTTTTCAAAGATGAGCCATCATTCATTGTCCAGTAAGTAATAGACCTGAGAAAATGTGTTAACCAGCTCTAGCTATTGGAACACGATGTCCCATAGGTAGTAATGAAGACCAGATGAAATGCACTGATAACCACTAAGGATTTTATCTAACTGGTATTCAAATTTTCAGGGGACACTACATTCCTTGTGAATTATACCAGTACTTGATACATGTGATTTACTAATATAAAAAGAAATTATAAATGTAATACAAATATAATGAGTGAATTTAGGTGAACATGAGAAAAACATGTTGTGCAGGAGTTGCAAGGTGAAGTTTGTGGTCAAGAACTTGAAAAGAAAGAGAAGAATGATGTCGTAATAGAGACTGCCTGAGATTGTACAAACTGCACAGAAAGTTAGAAAAACAGTAAGTAGATTTGAATGTGTGAGTATTGATAGTAGCAGACATTACTCTTAACTCTAGGAATAGAAACAAAATTAATAAACGCATGAAGTCACAGCTTATCTATTAAATGAGAATGGGTTCTGCCAGAAAATGTCTCTAAATCACAACATCTTTCTAGACTTCTCTTTCATTTTTAAACGTCAATTTCTGGGTTGATCAATACTTTGTGACAAATCTTATTTAAATGACAATGTTTGGTCTCACTCACCTACTGATGAATTACCTGTTCCCTATTCTAGATATGAAGTAAAGTTCCAAAACTCTCATGATTGTGGTGGGGCATATGTAAAGCTTCTTACTGATGGACCAGGACTTTCTCTGGTGAGTCTACCATTCTCTAAATTCCTGATTTGAATTTCTTTAAAGGGAATCTAGTGTAGTGGGAAAGATGAAAATTATTGTGAGCTTTCCTGTTATTTTAATGCTATTTAGGAATAATATCATAGTAAAAAAAAAAGGTCCACTGTAAATGATTGCACTTCTATTGCTTTAACCATATTGTGTTGTCCCATACATGCATTTCTGTGTAAGTGCATGTGACTCTAATGAAAATAAAGTTAATTTCTTATTATTTTGGCGATTCCAAAATGATTTTTTTTTTTTTTTTAATGAATTGAATAGTATGCTTTGTTATGTATGACCCCACAGCTCAGAATTTGCAAATCTCTGCTAAGTAAGTTACTTGATACTTGAACAAACTTTGAGAGTATGTCTCAATTAGTACAGTAGGAAGGTTGAACAATTTGTCATTTTTTATTTCATTTTGGGTTTTTTGTGTGTGTTGATTTCTACCCCCAGGATGCTGTTGTTGATAAGACACCATACACCATCATGTTTGGACCTGACAAATGTGGCGCAGATTCAAAAGTAAGTTTGACATCTTTTGAAATGATGGAATGTTTACTCTACCGATGTCCTTTATTTATTATAGTAATATTAAGTTTGCCGATAGGTAAAATACATACACATACAATTTATGAAGTAAAATTATGGCAGGACATAAGATATTTTCATATGAAAAAAAGATAGTATGTATGTCAACAGATTAGATCTATGGAAATTTAATTTTTTTTACATGTATATATATATATATAAAAGAACATGCTATTAATTCATTGATCATTTTCATTTCATAAGCTGTAAGTTTAACTAAAACTGGTAAATATATTCACCTTAAACCTCTTTACATTATGTTTCATACTTTGAGGATTGTATTTGCAATCTCATTTCTAACAATTTTTTTGTTGGTTTGATATCTTCTAGCTTCATTTCATCTTCAGGCACAAAAATCCCAACACTGGAGAATTTCAGGTAAGAAAGGAGACTACTTAATAATTAAGTTTGCTCACCATTTTCTTTTTAGGTTATGTACCAAGACTTCATATTTTGCCAAGTGATATGTACATACATAATGTAATTGCATTGTTTTAGTATAACTAATAATAATTCTGGAGGAGTTTGGGCCTTAAATACTGGAATGTTCCTATTCTTCAATTAATGTACATTTCTACATTTCCAAGTGTGATTACTTCAACTGTGTCAGTGAGTGATATTGTAGGACAATTTTCACATTTGTCTGATTTCTATATGATTCCAGACATGTACATGTTGGATATCGATAAAAACACAATTTGATTTCCATTGTGCATTGACATCAAATTAATTTTGAGATACACGTTTTAATGGAAGTTTACTTCAGATTTCTGTAGATCAGTTGGTAATAAACTAGATTCATTTAAAATACAACCCATGATGCAATTGCATAAAACTTGAACAATATACAGTAACTGTGCCATGAATGGTAACTTTCATGAAAGATTATAATTGTTGAGTAACATTAACATGGTAGTTACCATTTATGGCAAAGTTACTGTAAAAGTAACTGTCTATCAGCACCCTGGAAATGTTTATTTGATTAAACTTTGTGGGAGCTTATGTAGGAAAGGGGTCTAATAACTTCTTTTTTTCAGGACTGTACTTGCTCATCTTCTGCAAAATAACGGATTTTGTATGTTTTATTCTTTTGTTGTATTTATAGGAGAAGCATGCAAAGAAGCCTACTGGTGCATTTAGCCATGTATTCACAGATAAGAAAGTCCATCTGTACACCTTGGGTAAGTTTAGGTCTCTTTTAAATTTGGTGATGAAACAATCAAGTGACTACGAACTGTACATTAATAGGCGTGGGTGTTGATGAAATATCTAGGGACATCATTTGATTATTTAGGAAAAGCCTATCTGAGTAGAAGCCGAGGTTATGTAATCAGTCAGTCCTGGGGGTGTTTCATGAAAGGACTTGTCGGACGTTCTATCCAACAAATTTGCTCTCAGCCAATCAGATGCAAGCATTTCAGTAGCTTATAACAGTTGTCAATGAGAATCAGTGAATATTTGTTTCGTGAAATGCTCCCCAGTATTCAAAACAAAGAAATTTGGTTTATTATTAATCTTCATTGCCAAGTTCTTAGGGTAAAACCTATTTAGATTTACCTAGTAGCTAACCAGAAAAGATATACTGCTCCCTTCACAGTAATATGAAATCTTTGAGCATTAAATGTACTTTTTTCATTTATTAAATATTTTGTATTATCTTAATGAGCAGTACGTGTACATGTATATTGGTGCTGAATCATTCTTGAATCTAATGGCTGGGTTATAATACTTTGTAAACTCTTTGAATAGTTACCATTATCATTATTATATATTTATTTATTTTACTTCTGTACTTACTTTTACTTCTTGTCTGTTCTTTTATTTTCCAGTTGTGAACACTGATAACACCTTCCAAGTACTCGTTGATCAGAAGGTTGTCAACTCCGGCAGTCTACTATCGGATATGAGGTAAATATTTCATCATCCTCCAATTCTAATTACATTCTGTGAGCAGAGTTTGACACCGGTATTGTGTTGACAAACTGATGTTGTAATGATGTACGTTCTAAGCAACTCATAATTCCTTCAATCCTTCAATCACATTCTCTGAGGAAAATTGGGCACCAAGATACAAGATACTGGATAGTTTATTTAGTACAAATTATGGAGTTTGCCTCCCACCTGCTCACAAACAACATTTTATGGTTGAAATTTCTCGGACTTGGATACGCCTCAAGAAACAAGGAATTCTGCCCATTGCGTATATTTAAAAAAAATCTTTGTAGCATCATATAGAATTGCCACTTTGTCACACTTCCACATTAGACACTAAACTCCCCTGAAAAGTCTGTTTTTTGTCTTCATATTTTAGAAAATTTGGGAGTTCAGAGTTCACATAATTGTTTTTCATCTTGCCATGTTTGTTTTTATTCCTTTTTTTTTTTTTAGGGGGATGGGGATATATGACAGTCACTACTAATCTAATTGTATGGATTGCAACTCCAAATATGATAATATGCGAGGATGTGCCTGTCACATTATATATGTCATATTATTTATAATGTAAATCATCTATGTTTTCTATCTTTGTGTATTTTCAGTCCCGCCGTGAATCCCCCAGCTGAGATTGAAGATCCTGATGAGAGGAAACCAGAAGACTGGGACGACAGGAAGAAGTAAGAACAAAACAATTTCACAAAAACTCCTTACTTATTAATTACACTCCGACCTCACTAAACTGTCCACGTTGGGACCAGCACCCAACCGTTAAGTGATATGGCCGAGAATGCATAGCTTATGCACTTGAACACCATATGGCATCACTCTCAAAAGTTATAGGGGGAGGATTTCATAGCCTTGAGAGGGAGGATTTATGGGGTGTGTGATGAAAAATTATTGTTATGTCTTTCTGAGTGTAAGGAGATGAAAATACTAAAGAAAAAAAAGCTGGAGAAAAGTAAGGCGTTTATATGAATATAAGAAGGAATAAAAAAGGAAATATGGCCAAAGTCCATGGCAGATTGATAGAGAAGGGTGGTTAAATGGTGGCCGCATAAGCGAGGTCAATCTGTATTTTATTTTTTGAGAAGCATAAATAACAGTTTTGATTACTGTGATCTGAAGTTATGTTTCTATTATTTATGTGGGCCTGATAAGGAATGGTTGAATGTAGTATAGATCAAAGCTAGTTAATAGTCCTATGAAGGATGTACAGTGTAGACTGAAAGAAATGGTACTGTTCATATATACCTC
Source organism: Paracentrotus lividus (assembly GCA_940671915.1). Classification (NCBI taxonomy): domain Eukaryota; kingdom Metazoa; phylum Echinodermata; class Echinoidea; order Camarodonta; family Echinidae; genus Paracentrotus; species Paracentrotus lividus. The sequence continues at coordinate 18,278,402 of CALNVZ010003428.1, read as the reverse complement.
ACAATGTTACCGGCTTGAGCTACATGTAGACTTCTGTATATGAGTGTTATTTTCGCGAATTTCACGAGTGGGTCATCATGATAATTTCCACTTCAATACGAGGCTATTTATAGAAATGAAATCATCACCAAAATCACAAAATTTTGCTTTCGCGAATTTCCCCAACTAGTCCAAAATCGCGAAAATATCTGTACGTGAAAATATTAGCTTATATGGTATCAATTTTGGTGCATACGGCACTTCTAGAATATCTTCCTAAACTTACCCATATTCTTCACCATAGTTGAGTGTGGAAAGTGTAGATAAATGTCTTGTGAAAGGACATTGGTGCCATGGCAGAGGTTCTAACTGTGCACCATGTGTTCGTCAGTCTGACAACTTCATAACTAAACCACTAAACATCACTACTCTGCTCTTTTATATATCTCGCTGTTCTGTTAAGGATTCCTGAACCTGGTGCAGAGAAGCCTGGAAATTGGGCTAAAGATAAATCAAGGAGATTGAGGATGATGATTCTGTTTAACCAACTGATTATCTCTCTCTTTCCCTCTAATGCCTCTCTGTTTCTATCTCTCTGTTTCTTTCTAGGATCCCTGAACCTGGTGCAGAGAAGCCTGAAGATTGGGATGAAGATGAGCCCAAAGAGATTGAGGATGAAAGCGCTGATCAACCTGCTGGATGGCTGGAAGATGAACCAGAATTGATTGACGATCCTGATGCAGAGAAACCTGATGATTGGTAAGCTTCCAGATACTGTATAATAATGATATCAATAGTATTCTTGTACAAGATTTGTTACACTACGATATAACCTCTGTATGGACATCCTAAGATATGTGGAATTAACCATCTGAAGCCCTGCTGCATTGCTGAGCTAAGCAACATTCCATATTTAAGGCTATGCTTCTCAGCAAGATTTTAAAGTAAATTGAGCTTCATAAATATGTTTTTATTAATTATCCGTTCCACAAACTGTAACATTAAAAATCAAATTAAAAATTTCAATAAGCTGTAAAATTACTCCCCAATCAAATTCTTTTCTCTAAAAGATTAGGCACAGTGGAGTTAACTTGTGATCCACATTTCTGTGATGTGTCAAGTCGATCACTATGACTCAACAATCAGAGCTTTCATAGTCAGATTCACTGGTCAGATTATTCAAAATGAAATCATCAAAAAGACAGAATTCTATCATAAAGCTGTGTTAGCTTTTGGAGGCAGTCTAGTAGAACAGTCCACATTAGCCCCATAACAGCACCCTTTGATATTTGTAAGGTGAATGAAAAAGGTGGATGGTATTTACCACAGTGTGTTAATCTGCCCTTTTTTATGAAATTGTTTATTACAAATTGAATTGATTGTTCCTGCACTTTTAATGCTAGAGGCCCTGAATAGATGAAACTTTGCAAAGAAATTCAAGGGATGTCTTTAAAATTGGTTCCATGGATGATCAGTATTGTGGTCTTTGTCTTTGGACAAATGAATGTGAAATACTTAAATTGCTCATCTTGAATTGTTTTTCTTTTTCCTTTTTTTTTTCAGGGATGATGAGATGGATGGAGAATGGGAACCACCAAAGATCAGTGAGTATTGATTCATTGTCCATCTAAATATAAAGTAATCCAACTGTAACATTAGTTACATCAGACTGATGTGTTAGCTCAGTGGATAGAGCATCCGCCTCATAATTGGGAAGTCGTGGGTTCGATCCCTGGCCGGGTCATACACAAAGACGTTTAAAAAAAGGTTGTAGCTGCTACCCTGTTTGGCGTTCAACAAGAGGGGGATAGAGCAACGTCCATCTGGCGCTGCTGAGTGGCTGCCGGGCCCTCGATAATAGGGGCAAAAAGAATTTTTCTGTTCACATTTGATTTTAGACAATAAAATTTGGAGCATTTGGAGTTATGGTTAACCAACACTGTTTTTCGGTAATTGAATAGTGTATAGCAAAAGACTAAACGCTAAAGCGGAACCATAATCCTCCTTTTGTTCTATAAATAATTTAAGGAGAAAAAAAATGACAGTGAAATACACCAACACATAATGAAAAGTTGCAACTTTCTTGAAGGTCATTGAAGTTGTGTAAAGAAAAGAATCTCACGAAATTATATTTGATGGATTGAATAAGGCATGGGTGAAACGAAAAGAAGAGATAGGGTAAAAGCTATTGCTAAATAAAGAGACTATCTCTCAAGAATAAATGAATAGATAAATCCTGTGTTAACTTGTGATTTTGGATGTGGAGAGTGGAAACCACCCATGGTTCCTAACCCTCTATACAAGGGCAAATGGAGGGCATCTTACATTAATAATCATGTTATTTGTGTCTCTCTGCAGGCAACCCTCTATGTGATGATGTTGGATGTGGCGAGTGGAAACCACCCATGGTTCCTAACCCACTTTACAAGGGCAAATGGAGAGCACCTTACATTGATAACCCAAACTACCAAGGAGAGTGGAAACCAAGAACCATCCCTAATCCAGACTTCTTTGAAGATCTTGAACCATACAAAATGTCTCCTATTGTAAGTTCATGTTTATTGTTTATTTAAACAGCTTACAGATCGTTTTTTAAATATAATATATCCTGATCATATCTAGTTATTCGATTTGTTATATCAATTTTGTGCTTTGTTAAATTCCTGCAAGTCGTGAACTCTTGATGTTCCACTTTAATCTGTCTGCCCATCATATGATCTGGTGCATCTTATGATGGGCAGACAGATTCAATAGTAAGGAAGCATTGACTGGCCAGTGCATTTTAAATGTTCCTTGTACTCATTTCTACTCTCCGTAACTTGTAAAAAGCGTTGTTACAGCTGTTCATCTCTATTTTGTAGTGCTTGTTTGACATTGATCTCAAAACACCCAAAAATATTTGGTTATATCATAGTTTTCTGGCATAAAAAGGCATAGGCGATCCCCCACCCCCCAAAAAACAGGCCAATGATTGTATTGTTTTTTGTTTTTGTTTTTGTTTTTTTTTAATTCCCATCTCTATATGTCTACATCACTCCCACTCACACTATCTCTCTATCTCTCTTCCTCCCTTTCCACCATCCCTTCGTTTTCTCTCTCTCCCTCTCTTCCTCTTGCTTCATCATCCCTTCATTCTCTCTATCTGTCATTCCATCACATACAGGGTGCTGCTGCTCTGGAGCTATGGTCCATGAGTGATAACATCCTCTTTGATAACTTCATCATCACCAGTGATAGAGAGGTAGCAGACCAGTATGCAGCTGATAGCTTTGCTCTCAAGCGCAAAGAAGGAGTAGTTGCATCAGCAGTAAGTAAAAGCTAAAAAATATCTTTCAAAATTGTTGGTAATGACTAAAGGAATAATTGCAAAATCATTGAAACATATTCTTAGTGTTAAGTATGTTGCTGATAGCTTTGCTCTCAAACGAAAGGAAGGAGTTGTTGCATCAGCTGTGAGTAAAAAATTTCAGAAATATCTGTCAAGATTGTTGGTAATGACGAAAAGGAATAATTACAAAATAATCGAAACATGTTCTGAATGTTTAAGTATGCTGCTGATAGTTTTGCTCTCAAGCGAAAGGAAGGAGTTGTTGCATCAGCTGTAAGTAAAAATGTTCAGAAATATCTTTCAAGATTGTTGGTAATGATGAAAAGGAATAATTATAAAATCATCTAAACATATTCTAAGGTTTTATGTCTGTTGCTGATAGCTTTGCTCTCAAGCGCAGGAAAGGAGTAGAACTTTGCATCAGCTGTTAGTAAAAAAAAAAATATCCTGTAAATCTCTTGATACCTTTAGCACACCTTATCGGTCCTAGTTCTTCTTAAAGATTTTGTCATGAAAACAGTATCTGGAAATTTCATGTTTGCTCTTTTGAAATCACACAAACAACTAAACAATTACTTATGTATACATGTGCTATGTAGATGCCAAGCAGGGCTTTATATTTCCAAATAAATTCCCTGGATTTGTCAATTTGTGATGCATCATATCAAAATGAGACAAAAGTCACCGAGTAAAGAGTCGAGGAAATGGGCAAAACAATTAATTTTGAAACACTTTCCCATTAAAGTTTTCACTCATTCGTTTTACACACACACATTTTGCACACATGAAACATTAGGGATTTAGAAAATCACAGATATTTTTTCCCCTAGATATTGAAATTTTGTATTCCATTTCGTTGACTCGTTATGACTCTTTTCTCGGCGAGTTGTGTCTCGATTTTATATGATGAATCATATTTGTGAGCGAATTTTTTTGGTTCTTTTTCCGTAATTATATAGTGCTTGCAGCATCGTTCTTTTTAATTTGATTGGTATTTGTTTTACAGGAGTCGTTTGTATCTAGTTTAATTGATGCTGCTACAGAGAGACCGTGGTTGTGGGCCGTCTTTGCTGCCGTTGTTCTCGTCCCTCTCTTCTTCTGTATAAGATTCTGCTTCAAATCGGTAAGAAAACGATTGTTATATTGAGAGATATGTGACATCGGTGTTGCTTGTGCTGTTGTCAGTAATGTTTTGTGTTTAAAGTTATGATAATCTTAGATAAGAAAAGGTAGTGTTTTTTGTTTGTGGTAAATACCATTTTTTACAGCAGTTTTCTTGGACTATATTTAGAAAAAGTAATTCAGGTGTAAGTAATACCAGTGATTCATTTTATTTTGCGAAACGGGACATTTACAAAAAACTGCTTTCACATTTTAAGAACAAAATAAGGCATTTTCGATTTTTATTCTTACCGGGTAGATGTGGGATAAATACTGTGTACATGATTAGGTGTGTATGTTTTGTGCTGTTTATCGAATATGGTCGTGTGACATTTTCTGCTTTTTTCCGCTTTAAAAAAAAAAAAACCCACTCACAGTCGTGATAGTGCTAGCCTACCTTGTAGAATGATGCCCTTTTAAAATGTAAGCTAATTATTGATGCTTTCTTTGATACGTACAGAGCCCTGAGGAGCTTGATGGTAAGAAGAGCGATGAAGCAACACCTGATGATGAGAGAGAAGAAGGTGAAGAAGGGGAAGAAGGAGAAGAAGAGAAAGCAGAGGAAGATGTATCAGCGGAGGGAGATGGTGCAGTAAGACAAAGAAAGAAACCCACCAAGGCAGATCTAGAAGGCCCTTCAGAACAGGTCAGTAACTGTCAACCAAAAATAACAAAGACGAATTGAATTAACAGAGAGCAATTTTCAGGGAATTTCACGAATTCTGGAAAAAAATTTCTCCAAATTTCTGTGCTTTTTTATATATTTACGCCCCCCCCCCCACTCTTTTTTCATTGCTTTAATGCCCAAGTTTGCCTGTTTTTCAGGATTTTTTATCAAGTTTAGGATTTTTGAATCATACTCTTTGAAAGTGTATGCAGTTTTTGAAATTTGTATTGAGTTTAGTATCTGTATCCACAACTTCAGAATTCCTCCTTTTGTGGTACACTGTCAGGGTCCTCAATATTGGAATCTCTCCTTGAAGAAATCGATATAGTCTTCAGTTTTTACATCAGTTAGTCTTGATAATAATTTGAACCTCCTTCGTGAAATAGATTATATTAATATGTCATGTCATACTTTGGACATGAGGCCACATATAAAATTAAATAAGAACTTAAATCTCCTCCATGGAATAGATTAGACCTACATGAATATGTAACGCCATTACTTTAGATATGAGGTCACTGCGCTTTGGATGTATAAACAATGTATTTTCAATAGCTTTCTGCATTTTGTCTGAAGAGTTTTGGAAATGATGATTTTTTTTCCATAAATTTTTTCAGAAAACAGTTACAAATGCATCCAATATTTTTGTTCTTGTTCTTTGATTAGGCCGAGGAAGCAGCAGAAGAAGCGCCTAAAGAAAAAGCCAGGTAAGAAATTATGGTCCTCCGCTTTTCAAAACCTTTTTAGACATCACGTCCTGAAGCTCATTTTAGAAAATGAATTACAAAAATTAAAAAATGTGGCAAAAATAGAAGAAATGTATGCGTACAGTCTGTGTTTAAAAAAATGGTACAGTCGGGGGGAAAATAATTTAGGTGTGAAATCTTTTCAAATAATGTGTGGATGTGGTACTAAATTAAAGCCAAAAGATTTTCCTTGCTGATGCACTTTGTTCTGTATAATTTGCTTTCATAAAACAAAAGTTATGCTAAAAAAAAAAAAGTTATGCGAAGCCTACACATGGGATGTCGTGCGAAAAACAGATTTTTCTTGATTGTAGAAAATTGGTCATATCTCAAAAATTACAGCACCAAATGTGATGAATTAAATTGCAGAAGAAAGTCTGATTTTCATGCTTTATGAAAATACCAAACAATACCAGGCTGTGATTTATCTTCATACTATAAAAAAAAAAAAGTTTCCCACTTGTACCATTTTATTTGACACAGACTGTATATACATATTAGGAAGGATCTGTTATGGAGTACATAAGCTTTGCAGCACACTACAATTGTATTTGTGTACTCACAAATTTCACAAGATTTAAGGGGAAAAAATAACTCTTACTTTTTTAAAATAAATATAGTAAATGAATTTCAGGTGTAGATGCCTCAGGGGTAAAGAAAGCAAAGGACACAACAAAGGCCTCTGCATTCTCACTGATCTTTGACTTTAAAGATTTAGGAAACTAAAGAGTGTTAACGTATGACATATACTAGTACTGCAGTAATTGCTTTGTGCTCAACTACTTTTATAACTCAAAATCAACACTTCAACCCTGAAACCTTCCCCTTCCCCAACCTCAACCCTAACCGAAAGTCCATTTGTTCTTTCATTCTCTCCACTTTCGCAGCACACCCAAGAAACCAAGGACACGCTCAAGAAAGGAATGATGTCACCTGTTCCTTAGCAACCAGTAGCTAACTAAGGAGAAGTATCTTCTCTCCTAGAAACAGGTGTCTGATCAACAGCCAACCTTGATGATGTCACCCCTGTATAACAACGGCAATACTAGTATGGACCCCAAGAGTTCAGTCTTCCATGACATTTGCTCCGGCGACGATTGTTCCACTGTAAATTCCATGCACTAATCGAATGACTAACTTGAAGTCAGGACTGAATATTACCCTACCCTAAACCTGATATAAAACACTATTGCATCCCTAAACTTACATCTTATGCGAAATAATTCCTGGAGTGATTGTCGCTGGAGGAAATGTCATGAGACCATCTTAAGTTGCAAAAGGTCAATGTGTCTGTTCAATGAGTGACATAAAGGCCTTTTAGATCTAAATGATCAGTGTGATTTCTGTTATAATCAATAAAATCTTGTCTCTTTTATGCGCACAACATTTTAGATTCTTACATTGAAAGTGATTTGGATGGTTTATTTTAAAGGACATTTGATTATTTTCCAGCAAGTCAAAATGTTTTCTTGCATCAGGTGTCGGATGTCATATCTCCTCTCTGGGAAACTGCTAGACAGTTTCTTGTTTCTTCAGCTTGTGAAGTGGCATAAAGTCAACTCATGAATACACTTGTGATACTAGGTTATTAAACCAGTGCCCTGTAACATCAAGTTAGATAGATTGCAAATCAATACGAACCAGCCAGGGTTCGTGTTTCATGGACTTCTCCCTTAAAAGTCTCACTGTGAACCTATCAGAATGGTTCTTTCAAATTTGCAGTTGATTGTAACCCTTTATGTTACAGGGCACATGTAATGTTTGACATCATAAAGGATAGCTACTTAAGGACTTTCATGGTAGTGTAGGGCTAGAATTAGTTAGCCAGTGGATTGTTTATATTCTGTTTTGTAGTGACAAATATTTTCTATGAAATTTATGTTCATTCTTTAATTGATTTCTGATTCCATTAATGCCCTTCATAAATTCTTGTCTATCATTTCCATGCACCCCTGGCAAAACATTTCTATATCGGAAAAGAAAAGTTTTGTTCTCTCAAGGTATTTTGAGCTGTGAGGAGGTCATTTTATTCATAAAATTAATTTGAAGGTTTATAGATTCTCAATAAGTTTCCTATCATACACACAAAGCACTATTGTGTATGGTATATTTCCACTATAAATATTGGTTGATTTATGATGAATGAATTGATTCTTGGATTCTGTTGAATTTTTGTCAGATGAGAAATACAATTCTAGTTTGGTACTTGGAAGAGTACAACTATTGAATATGCATGTATGAATGAATTGATTATATAACATTAGGAAGGTATTGAGGGTACTCTATATGAATTTTATATTTGCATCCTGTTGCATTTCGCCTGGTGTGTATAAGAGTTTTCATATAATAGAAATTGCCAGCCAAACTGTATTTGTACCATATTCTTGAAGATATATGTTCTGTGATGATGAATTTATATTGCAGTAAGGAAACGGATTGTTTGATAATTGATTGAATGAGATTTATGAGGTAAATTTGTTGGGATACATTATAGTTGTATCAGATTCCAGTGAAATTTTTATTGAATTGATCTGTGTCGTTGATATTCTCTCTCTTCTTTTGTTTTCTAAATGTGATTTTTTTTTTCCTTTTGAACAAATAGAAATGGACTATATTAGAGATTTCTTTTAGATATCTGAATGAGAAAAAAAAATATGTTGATTTTGAATATTGTTTCAGGGTTCAGTCATAGCGATGGATGTATTTCTTTATTTTAAGTCACATTTAAACATATGTATGTTGCATATGCATATCTTTTGATACTGACACTGCCCATTATGTTACATATTTTGGTTGTGTGATTTTCATAGAAAAAGAAGTACAAATCTGTATTGTCTGTTTACATTATCTGCAATAGAACCATACTATCAAACACTCTTGCAAGGATTTTGTGAGACAAAAATATTTGTTTCCTTGGGCTCCCCATCACCGGTGGTCAGTTTGTTACATGATTTATTTGATGTTTATTACACATCTTATATTTAAAAGAGGTATAATAAAAAGTCGTAACTGAAGTCCATATTGTCTTTTATATCTGTAATGATAACAGTTTCGATCTCATTCTTAGCTCTTAAAGAAAGTTCACATCTGATTGTTATAATCAATATTTAATTAATGAAATTAACAGATGAAATTGTATGCGTAAATGTATTAGAAAACAGTTTTTGGAGTAGATTTTAGGTAGTTACCCTACAGATTTGTGATTCCGTACCCAGTGTTCCTTTCCATATGAAATTAGTTGTATCCCAGAAGTGTTGGTTTGTCATGGTAACAAGATTATGTTCATTCTTGTAGAGCTATAGAACTCTCTCCTCAATCCAGCATGCCAAAGTCTCATTTGGAAGAGGAAAGAAAAAAAATGTTTTAGAGAGTGTAAAAGATGGAAATATATATGGTGCACAAAGAAGGAAAGAAAGATCAAGATATTCTTCCTACTTGAATATTATAACTTAAAGGGGAAGTTCACCCTGGAATTTTATTGGTCTTAAAAAATGAAGAAAAATAAAATAAAAATATTAGTGAAAGTTTGAAGAAAATCGACCAAAAAATAGCGAAGTTATGAATATTTAAACTTTTGATTGTGTGACGTCACGTGCGAGCAGCTCTCCCATTGGTTGTGTATGTAAATTCCATAAATTTGTCTTTTTGTCATGGTTCTTGATAAAGGAATGGGTCAATTTGATATCGTCATGTATATGAACATATGTTTGATGGTATATCGACCGCACAGGTGACATAATTAATTTCTTTTGAAAAAAAAAAGACATTTTATGGAATTTATACTACATAACACATAGGAGATCTGCTCGCATGTGACGTCACATAATCAAAACTTTGAATATTCATAACTTCATAATTTATTGGTCGATTTTCTCCAAACCTTCACTCATATTTTTCTTTTATTTTTCTTCATTTTTTAAGACCAATAAAATTCCAGGGTGAACTTTCCCTTTAAGGCCACCACATATCTTACTACTGAAATAGTAAAGCGCATATATTTTGTACGAGCCGTTAAATTTCGTATTCAACGTCGGTCAGTTGTGTGACCAAACATGTAAGATATGTGGTGGCCTTGAGGAATGTTAGTTTCTTGTACAACGCATTTATAGAACGCATTGAGGCAATGATTGAACATTCTAGTAGTTTGTAATAACAAGCATTTAGCCCTTTGAATGAAGTTTTCTTTAACAATTTTTTTTATAAAATTAATTTGAATCATTCATACCCATGTATTTTATACAATCATTTCAACGATAAAAGCATATGTCTGTCGGCAATTTAATTATAGTAGATATACTATTTAGCATTTAAATGATCAAACTGGGAGATACAAACTTTTTGATTGGTTCATTATGTGAGTTCCCTGTTTCAACATATATTGCTCTTTGCATCTATGTAAATCTGTCAAGCCACAAATGAATGTTGATATTTATATATATATGTTGGTTGTTATATTTCTGCCCTGATGCGGAAAGGGGAGAAGTTGTTTTCATGTTTTCTATGCACTTGTTGAGCTCAACCAATATTAGATTCCTGGTTCGGTGAATATTGTTATCCAATGAAATGTACATGTGATTAAAATATTCAAATGAGGTTGAATCTTTCCCCCCTAGACGCACAGGCTACAGTGTGATAGTATATGTTGTTTGGCTTTTTGACAGGGAGAAAGAGAGAGGGGGGGGGGGGGGAGAGAGAGAGAGAGACGCAAAGAGGAATTCAAGACTTGAAAAAAGTGAGTGGTAATGCTACAGTCACACAGACACTTACGTTGAGTTACGTCCGGTTGCGTCCAAAAATTGTTTTCTTTTCTGCGGATCCCCACGGATGCCTACCCGTCATAGTCAGCAGTGGAAATATTGATATTTTCATTCATTCAGTAAAACAAAGAAATACATAAGAAATAATAGAATAGAACAGAAAATAATTTTTGGACGCAACCGGACGTAACTCGACGTAAGTGTCTGTGTGACTGTAGCATAAGGAAGAGATAAGGAAGAAGAAGAGAGAGATAAATGATTAGAGAGAAATAGATCAATAAAAAGACGAAAATCATATAGATCTCCATCGAGATTAATCAACACTGTTTTTCTTAGAGTCGGATTATAATGTTTTTCTTTCTTTTTCATAAAATGATTGCGACGACGTTATTCTTGATAAAGAGCATATATTCTTAAAAAAAAAAAAAACTCTATACAACAATCTCTTCCAATCATATCACAATCAAATTCTAACAAAATAAACATCTACATATTATGCTCAATGCTAAAACGTGATCAGGGGTATTGAAACTTCTTTAAATATTTTTTTTTCAACTTTTAAAAAATACATGGGACCCATACAAAGTCATTCTAATTAGACAACAGTGTGTCGAGAGAGAGTATCAGTATTGGTACAATTTTAAATATTAGGGTTTGAATGGGTCACAAATCTCAATAATCCTGCCCCGAAATTAAGGTGCCCTGAAATCAGTGCCCCAAAATTAAGCGATGTAGGACCGGGAGGGACCTCGGGAGGATTGGTCTTTTGTTTTGTTTGTTTGGGGGTTTTTTGTTTTTTTTCGCCCTTAACTTGGTGATGAAATAATTGTTGGTATTCAAGCGTTGGAAAGAAGAGCATAAAATTTAGTCGTGAAAAGTTTCGAGGGCTACATCAATCAAACCACACTACCAACAAGAACGACCAACGATTGAGGTGTGGCAATGATGATTAAAATATAATAAGATATCTAAAAAAGTTTCAATTTAGATTATTCTGTTACAATTCCTACCGTTGTCTAATTTAGTTAACTATAATCATTGTACCAATTATAAATAGTTAATCTTATGCGAAGAAAATTTATCCGCGCCAATTTCGGGTAATGAGCATCTTACACAAAAAGACCTTTTCATGTTTGCCGCTATATCAACTCAACCGTGTTTGCCGTGTGGTCAAATGACATGCTCTTGAACGCCTTGATGCGACCCGAAACTTCAATATTTATCATCCATTTTAACTCATTTTCAGCAATTTCTTTCCAATTGCACAGTCCTCGCGTCCAAAGATAACGGGTTCTTAATCAGATAAGACTTTGAGGTGGTCAGATGCTCTGCTATTAGACATGAACTTCAAAAGCGCTGCTATCAAAGTATAATCAAACCAAGATATTGAAACTTCGACTCATTAAGACCAGTAGCGTATTTAGGATTTCACGCATCGGGGGACGAAAAATTACAATTTTGGTACCCCGAAGGATTTCCGAAGAAGAAGAAGAAAAAAAAATTCTTTCACAAAATGTTTCACTCGCCATTATACATATAAAAATATAATAAAATAAATATATAAAAATATATAAAATTTATCCCCCAAGAAAAAATAAATAAAAGAATGAATAAATAAAAATAAGGGAAAAGAAAATGCATGTAGTTTTGGGGCTCCTGTATAGTTTCAATTAATCAAGCATTGGGGCCAAAGCTCAAAGACCCCTCCCTCTCAGGTATACGAGCTTACAAACGGTTTAATTTTCTCATTATCTTTGCTCATTGTGATTGGTATTAGATTAGACATTTTAACACGCAGTGCAGAGGTGTTGGGAATCTTTCATATTCCTATGATAACGTCATGGTCAAATATAAAGTACAAGGCTGTGGTGATTAATGGGTGGAGTGTATATCTATTTGTTTAAGGGACAGGTTTTTAGCCAATGGCCTGCGGCCTTAAGAATATATAATATAAAAATAATATTTATGAAATAGCTGGAGTTCCCGATTATTGTATCTTTCTTTATCTTTCTTTCGCTCTCCATCTCTCTCTCTCTCTCTCTCTTTCTCTTTCTCTTTCTCACCATTTATCTTTCTCTGTCCCTAATATCATTTTTTTTTTTGTTTCGGAGGGGCACAAGCCAGCATTTTTTTTTTTTTTTTTTTTTTTTTTTTTTTTCTTTTTTTTTTTTTCAATAATTGTCCCAAATGTGATCGTGCATTTTCCGTAAAATAAATATTAAGCAAACGTGGTTATTATGCCAATATGAATAGTTTCATTTTAATTGTCTTTTGCTCTTCTCTGTGTTTTTGTTTTTTTTGCTTTGTTTTCGTTTTGTTTTTGTTTTGTTTTTGTTTTGTTTTTGTTTTGTTTTTGTTTTGTTTTTGTTTTGTTTTTTATTCGTTTTTGTTTTGTTTTTGTTTTGTGTTTGTTTTGTTTTTGTTTTGTTTTTGTTTTGTTTTGTTTTTTGTTTGTTTTGTTTTTGTTTTGTTTTTGTTTCGTTTTTGTTTTGTTTTTTGTTTGTTTTGTTTTTGTTTTGTTTTTGTCTTGTTTTTGTTTTGTCTTTGTCTTTGTTTTTGTTTTGTTTTTGTTTTGTTTTTGTTTTGTTTTTGTTTTGTTTTTGTTTTGTTTTTGTTTTGTTTTTGTTTTGTTTTTGTTTTTGTTTTTGGTTTGCATTGAGTGTCGTTTACTTTCAGTGCCCTTTCAAGTAATACTAAAAAATTTATAAAAAAAACCCCGCACATATACGTTATAATAGCGCCCCCTTTATCTCTCTCTCTCTCTTTCTTTCGACAACACACGTATGCAGTTCCTTCTTGATCAAATGCAATCTACGATGACCTTTATATTCCAAAGTAACCAATCAGCATCAATTATTACGCTTATGACGTCACATATTCTTTTCTTCAACATCGGGTGATTCTCTCGTTGCGCGCCATAAGAACGGGAAGTATTTTTTTTCCCCTTTCGTTTGCTGACGGGTGAAACTATCCCTGAAAAGTATTCAATATGAAAATTAAAAAAAAACGATTATGATGATATAAAGAGGCTTTTTATGTTCTCTTATGCTTTGGGGGCGCAGAGGCCAAATGCTATAGAATTTCATATTTCAATGTCTAAATCTTTTTTTTTTTTTAACGCGTGGATTAAACGAAATTCAAATTTTATCCTTGTCTCTCTCCAAAAACAAAAAAAAAATACTAATTTTGTTTAACCTGCACCAAACACATTATAGGGCCATTAGCAAGGTGTCAGTATTTCTAGTACACGCTCTCGTCAAATTAAAGACTTCCAAATCGAAGTAATTATCTCCCGAAATTACGTGTACTCTGCTTCAATGTTGGGTCGGCGGATCTTGAACACTCAAAATGTCCCTCGATTAGAGCTCATTAGTTCCTTAATGACATGCTAAGATGTGAGTATATCCTATTTGCACAGACTTGAAACACATCCAGTCACAAAAGAAAATATCACAGGTATATACAAATCCACTTTTCAACAATCTTTGCAGTTATTATATAGCAATATATACACCACCACTATTGTATTTTTTCTTATAAACGTGTGTTGGATTCTATCGAAGAGAAATCGTTTTATTTGGAATGTCTTTAAAATTGTTTTCATGGTGTCGTATTTACGTTTACTGGTAAGTGACTGCAAATTTGCAATACAGTCTGTGTCCAAAAAAAATGGTACAGTCGGGGAAAAAATATTTAGGTATGAAATCTTCTCAAATGATGTGTAAATGTGGTACCAACTTAAAGCCAAAAGATTCTTCTTGCTGATATACTTTGTTTTGTATAATTTGCTTTTGTAAAAAAGAAGTTATGTTAAATTTCGTGCGGCGGTGAGCTAATCGAAATTACACACATCTATTGTTTCGGTGCGCTGAATTCATGGCTATTATGTGCGAAACCCATAGAAAAGCATGCGCAAAGTTCATTTTTTCTTGATTACAGAAAACTGGTCATATCTCAAGATCTACAGCACCAATTGGGATGAAAAAATTGCGGAAGAAAGCCTGATTTGCCTACTTTATGGAAATATCAAACACTTTTAAAATGTTATTAATTTTTCAAACTTAAAACAAAATGTTTTCCACTTGCACCATTTTATTTGACACAGACTGTATATCCATTTTGTTTTGTGTTTCAAAAACAGTTTCTACTAGATCAGTATCGTGTATTACAAATTCTATAAGGTCCAATGCAATATCATACAGTAATTCTTCTAATCTAAAAGTGTATAATACTATATTAAAGACATAGTTTTAAGGGAATAAAGACCGAGAGCAGTCCATAAAATGGCGATGCTGAATACGAAAGTATAGAAAATTATAAAGACAACAGACCTATCATAATTTAGGAGCTTGGTATGATTAAATAATGTTTAATGAAATCCCAAAGATACAAAATATCACATTTATTATCAGGATCTTGGGATATAAAAAAAGTGAAAATATTTGGGTTAACAGAAAGAGATTGATTTTCATGTATAAGATATGCATAATATTCTAAGACCCATTGGAAAATATATTTCCCATAATTTTGCTTCTTTTTTAAAAAAACATTCTTTGTTAGAGTGAATTTCAGAGGGGAAAATGATATTCTTTGATTGTGTTAAAAAATAAATTAATTAAAAAAGAAAAAAAAAAAGGGTCTCAAGAAAATAAAAATTAAACACTATCGGAATACTTTTAAATTAATTATTGAACAAACCTAACAAAAGTATTGAATTAAGAATGTGATGGAAAATTTTGAACTTTGATTAATGGAAATTTTTAAAAATGATAAAATTATCACCTCTGGGGGTCTAAAGATTGCAATCTTTCATCAACAATATTGAGTAAGTTATTTTGAGTGATATCGAACGATCACTATCAATGAGTTATTTAAACTCTCCGAGGGGTCTAAATAATGGATTCTTTTGTCACCAAAGGATACAGATGAATACAATCAGGCAAAGGAAAGAATGACCCCATCAGTAAAATGATTATCTTATCGTTTAAAGTCGTAAATAATTATTAATTGTTACTTCACATTTCTTGCACTTGCGCAGTACATCATAATGCTCCTTTATTCTAAAAAATAAATTGCTAATAATCTTGCCGGTTTTCGCTTATTCACAGCTATTTGTATTTAAAATCAATTTGGAAATTTTGATCTAATACTTTGTCTTTTTGTTATTAACGCCGACGAAGATAAAAGAATAATTTTACCTTATATATGTACAATTGAAGAAAAATAAATAGCTTGAAAATCGTCTTATTTTTTGTGATTGAAGCATACCAATAAAGGAGACAGATTTAAATACTTCTCGATTGTTTTATGGTATTTCAAATTTTATGGTATTATGCTGTTTACTGCAGGAATTGCTGTTTTACCAAATCTTATAAGCACACGTTACTATAAACAGAAAACCCACGAAACCACAAAGTCATATAGGCCCATATATATAAATACTCTTGTCATTTTCAACATCTGAAATATACAAAAACGTGTTGCATATTGGAATTAAAAAAAAAAATTTTTAATAATAAATACTATTTGTGCCTTTTGGACATCAAAGGGATAAATCCAATGTTGATACATATCAGAGTCATAACAAACATGACAAATAGACGGGGAAAACAAACTCTATGTTTACGATTATGAATAAGCACGTTATTTTTCAGCTGTCGGCTTTCATAGACCATTCACCGTCAATCAGCATACGGGGAGGTGCCCCGTCATGTGGCGTTGAAAGCTGTACGCCATCGGTCTCCTATTTATATTTCAGAGCCATCTCCGTTATTATGTGACTAATAGGTAAATCCTTCTTTTCAATTAGTGTAGTTCATTATTTCAGTAGTTCTGAACAAGAGAATTACTGAATGATAAAATAAATATAACATCAAATAACTTTGTAATAAAAATTTCTGCTGAAACACGTTCAATAGATTTTTAAAAATTGTTATTTTCTAAAATCAACAAAATTATGTAAGTTTCAGTTATCTTTATTGTTTTCTCATTAAGTACACTAAGTAAAAAGTAAAGTAAAGTACAATACATTGTATTTGTAGAATATAGGCCAACATTATAAGCTTCAGGGGCAGCGAAACATAATAATAATAATAATAATAATAATAATAGTAATAATAATAATAATAATAATAATAATAATAATAATAATAATTATAATAATAATGACAATATCATTTTATTTATTTGAAAGGTGCTGAGCATTCAAAAACAAATTGGATGAGATGTTTTTTCTTACATGGTCGTAAAAAAAAACCTTTTGTACCGTATACTGAAAAAAAAAGTGGAGGGCCAAACGAATCGTTTTATTTAATAACTTAGTGTTTAATTTTCAGTTATATTTTAATAGAACATAATGAATTTGATAATTATGTCATGTGAGTAATAAGATATTTTTAATTCTTGTTATGAAATAGTTTTGTTTATTTTCGGTACTCTAGAACAAAAATAATTACGCAATTTGTCAATGAATGGGAAATGAAACTTAAGAAATATATATATCTTATATAAAAAATATAAGAAACATATATATTTAACAAAAACAAAGTGTCTTTTGATTTTTTTTATTAAGCTTAACACAAATTATTATGTGTATCCAAGCAAAGCAACACTGAAATAATTATTGTTTGTAATCATGAAAAATTTTCATTATTGTTCTGCTTTATCGATATATGTTTATGGTTGGGATTCAAAAGTAATTATCAAGTCGATACTTTTTCTTTCCCCAAAACACCTTTTAACGTCTAATTCATTGTACTTCAAAAGTATGGCAATTTAATTTGCTAATTTGTTTTAATTTGTTGTTATTTGCATTTTTCTCGCTTTATCAAACAGTTGATATCATTTTCTCTGTCAATGTCCTTTTAATCAGATGCATACAATATCTAATTTATAACAGTCTACTCTGTAAAAACGAATACAATAAACCTTCAATAATCATCTTAAATCGTTACGACTGTATTAAGTAGGTATCAAAAGCAGATTTCCACAGTCCTAAGAACCCGAGCTTAATTATGCATTTGTAAATTGTTGTTAGTAATTGATGGTCTAATTTATCTCATACTTCTTTAATTGCATAGTCCGTGCATTTAAAGAATGGTGTGAATCGTTTGGCTATAAAAAAGCAAAATGTCACCATTAGCTTCAGCACTTTAATACGATTGTTAGAAATGATTAAGCAGAGATTGGGCTTTCTACAAAACCTAAATTCTTTTATACAAATTAAAGATATTTGCATTCTGATTTGTATAGATTTTTGTTATTATTCAAACGATGTTCATATAATGAATGAAAGCGCCGTAAAATATAAAAACAACAACAACAACATCTATACAGTCATATTCGAATTGAAACATTTCACATTCATAATTGCTTAATTCTTAGCATAATTCTTATCTGATATTGTGCCAAACTCGTAAATGCAAAACATGGCATGCACTATAAACCCAGCATGACTATCTCGTAAACCTTCTACCGGGGAAGATTCGGCTATGCATTCCCTAATCGACGGACGTCCTTGAATTCCATGCAACATCGTTTATCACGTCTTTTACTAATCGATTTGAAAATTTCACGACCGTACAGATGAAAACTTTACTTTCGTGATAAAACGAATAATAATAACATCCATACCACAAAGATTTAATTGTTTGTATTTGCTTTTATATATTTACTATTATTTTACAACCATTCAATAACAAATTTGCACATAGGAGATATTAATTAATTATGATTTTAACAGACACTTCACACGGCATCGAAAGAACAATAAGAATATTAGAATTACCATTTATCTATGATTTGCAAGCTAATCGATTAATTAGGAAAATATATATATTTTTTTTAAATAGAAATGTTAATCATGATGTATAGAGCAATGCGTTCTGGCAAGAAAGAAAAGGCTTCATTATTGATAATTCTAGGTTTTCGTGGCGGCATTTGATTTGAATTTTATTGAATTGATTTACACAGGCCTATTCATTAATTTTTAAGGGATGAACAATGATAAACAAGCTAAATAATGCGTTAAAAGCTCACTGTGATATCAATCAATAAACGATATACAAAGGAGTAATTCATCCTCAAGATAAGTTACTTTTAATTAAAGTTGGGATATTAGAGAAGCACAATAAATCAAATTTAAAGAAATCGGCGACTAATTAAATATTTATGAATAACCTATGAGAAACAATGAAAATCACAGCGTTATCGAAAATGACATCACTATAGCCAACCAATTATGTCCCATTTCTACTAGTCACCAACTGTCTTGTATATTAATATTAGGGTTGGGCAAATAATTACTTTTTTCTAAGAAGTTATTTCAAACAAGTTATACTTCTATAGTCAAATTTGATGTAGAATCCAAAAATGACGATTATTTTTGTGTACAATGATGTCTGACGTCGCTAAAGTGCAAAAAACCAAAATAGTGTATTTTGCCCATTCATCACACACTTTATAGGACTGGTACCGGTTTTATTTTGTTTCTTTATGGATTTTGATGGTCTAAAAGCTCAAATCTGAAAATTTTATCATGACCTATAATGTACCTAGTATGTGTTATAGGTGTTATTTAGTGATTTTGATATGAGGTGATTTTTGCTCGATATTGACTGAAACTAACTACCAAAATACACTAACAGTCAACTTAGGTAGGATTAATCATGTTGGATTAATTATGTTGGTTCCCTGACACCCAAAACCCATATAAAAACGTAATAAAAGTTGTTTATAGCTATAAAAAGTGTGATAATTGGGCGAAATACGCCATTTTGGCGGCCATTTTGGTATTTTGCACTTTAGCGACGTAAGACGTCAACGTACGCAAAAATAATTGTCATTTTCAGTTTCTACATCGAATTTTACTATAGAATCAACTTGTTTGAAAAAAAAAGTTGAGATTCGCCCAACCCTATTAATATGATAGCTACATGTGTGCTTTCATTTGTACCCCAATAAAGTAATTTCCTACTGACTTTGCACATAAATTCATTGATATGAAGAAAGAGTCATGCCAAAATAATGGAAATTATTAGATATTTCAAAATAATTGTAAGTAAAATATATGAACATAAAAGGTTATTTTAACATTACTTTTTAATGTTTATTAAAAAATAACAACTTATTCCATGGTGTTAAATAATAACTGTTCACATAGAGCAAAGGTTGAGAAATTAGAAAACATAAACAATACAAAATAATGTTGAATAGTCGGGTTGTGACGTCACAGAATAATGACGTAATTGTTTATTTTGTCCAGAAAAGGCAGTGATTTTCAATTTTTTTTATGTTTTTGAATATATCATGCTCTTGGCTAGAATCTAGGATTATACAACGAAAGCAAAGGGCTTTAGTCACTTTACATAAACATATAGGCCTACACATAAAAGGAAAAACTAATATTTTGAATATTAAAGTTAGAGCTAATTTGATTTGAATTGAATGCATCTTTTCCATATTCATGAATTAACAAAAAAAATGATGAAAAGCTTAATTTCATATTATATTTTCAGATAATGTGTAAAAGTATAAAGAATACTTTGAAGGTTTGATATATGCAGATAGAAATGAAGTGGCTAATTTGGTAGCAAATTGGCAAACGGTAGCAAAAGCAAAACGGGGCTTTTACTTGAGTATCTTGTCTTTCTAAATATAGTCCTTGTTTCAAGAATTTCAAAGATAAATTACACATTTCATCCACTCTCATGTCACTTGTGAATGTCGGAAAGGTGAAATTATGATAAATTTCTTTCAAAACCAGGATCTAAGGACAAACCTGAATCGTTCTTGAGCACATGAGTGGATATACTTAGTAATGTCATCAAAATGTCACGATGAACATTTATTTCACGCATCAATAATACAATAAACATGGAAATGGAAAATATTTGGAAACGGAGGCGTAGTCCCATAAACTCAACTTAATGTGAGTACATCAGTATAGCAGGGGAAAAGTAGTCGGGTGCGGTGAAAAGTTAATATATAAACACATTTTGGTACAATAAGATGAAAGTAAAGCATATTCAGAATGCCAACAAATTATGGCCTCATGTCCATTCTTAGCGAAGAGACTATCTCTTTCATAATGGGGCGATCACAGTTCGTGGCAGGGACCCGTACGGCGAGGGAAATCAGCCGTTTTTATAATTTCTCTACAGTGCGGTTCCAAATTTTTTTTCGCACGAGATTAACCCTCAGAGCGACTTGGATAGAGACCACTATTGTGTCATACCTCCTTTCCCCAAAACCTTCTATTCCGGGGTCCTTACGGTGAGTAGGAAAAGACACTTTAACCTTTACGTGCGGTTCCCGGCCGACTCCCTTAACGATTTTATGGGCACACCGGAACATTTTCCAGTAGTTATGCTTTAAATGTAGGGGAGCCGGGAAGATCGAGAGTGTGCACTCGATTTTCCCGGCGTTTTTCTCAACCCGGTAGGCCGTAGAAAACCCGTGGAGTCACCAAAAGGACCCGAGCGGGGTTCTGCCGGTAGCCGTACTGGTTTCTGCCTGTAGCCGAGCGGGCTCCGCCCGTGTTTTTCAGTGAGTCCTCCAAATAAAATATTGACAGGCCTCTTGCAATACGGTTCCCCTGCGACTTTCCTGCGGCCCCCGCCAGGGCCCCTAAAAGGTTCCTGAAGAGACTATACGAGAAGGTTAGACTGTCTAGGGTCAGATCTCAAACTCTGTCCTGAAATATACTTCCGTATATAATTTTTGTTTTTGTTTTTGTTTTGTTTTGTTATGTTTTGTTTTGTTTTGTTTTTTTTTGGGGGGGGGGTGTGGCAGGAAAGACCACTTTGGTCTTTTTAGATGTTTATCTAGGACTAATCATCTCATATCGTTTCCCAATACATGGACCATCAATGTCACTTTCAAATGAGTGTAATTTCTCTCCTAATAGGTGTAATGGGTGTACAAAATGAAAATAATATTTTGGATCAAAATTCGTCTCTGAACTATCGGTTTTATGGATGGATCTTATTTATTCATGTAAGATCTATCCATTTAGAGCATCTACAAAATAAAAAAATAAAAAATAAATTTTAAAAAAATTATTGGAAGTCGAACTCAAGTCCTCTGGATGAGAGTCTGTTTCTCATACCACTCGGCTAGTATTACTGATAGCGACAACTTGATTCCTAATTTAAAAGAACCAAACTAGGATATATTAGTGCACGTTCAAGGCTTATTAGTAGTAATTAATTTGTAAACGATTCGGAAAATAAAAATCGCGTGCAGCTCAAACAGAATTTATCAAAACGACTGATACAGTACGCCGTCCGGGTCCCGCGGATGGTACTGTGATCGCCCCATTAAAGAAAGGACAGGAAAAAGACAGGAATTGCTGGTAATATCTATAGCAGATGCTTACCTTTATGTTTCACTTGATCTCATTGCAACGTTTTATATTTGTATTTCATATTTTTGGTGCAAAGAAATATTCACAATTCAGTGATACAATGTTAAAAAGAACTGTACATTCCGAATGAATAGATGTTATCCACAATCCCGTGTGGTCTAGTGGTTAGGATTCGTGGTTTTCACCCACGCGGCCCGGGTTCGATTCCCGGCACGGGAGACCATTGTTTTTTAAATACCTTTTTTAGTTGATTGATAATTGTTTTTACTCTTGAAGAATGAATTTCAGTTCATTATTCAATGACGAGTCATCTGAATATCTCGTTACAAAATCTCCAGGAAAGAAACACCATAAATGTCTAAGCTGAGAAAACTGGTCTATTTAGTTTTGATCATAGTTGTAGTCACACATCGAGTTTATTTCGATGGACTGAAAATATTTAGGGATACAGATATCTTATTAGAAGGCATGCGATCCCTTTGAATACTATGGAAATCATTGAAAATGGTGGGGTAATATTTATCAGATGTTTACTTTTTCATTAGAAAAGTTGCCTTTTCATCTATTTATACTTACTTTGGGTGCAAAGAAATGTTCATAATTCAGTGGTGTTAGGCCTAAACATTTATATTTCTTTCAAATAGTTAAATGCTTTTTCACAATCCCGTCTGGTCTAGTGGTTAGGATTCGTGGTTTTCACCCTCGCTGCCCGGGTTCGATTCCAGGCATGGGAGACCTTGTTTTTTTAAATACACATTTTTTTTAATTGATTGACGGTTTTTTATGAAGTATATTGTCAAAATCATTTTATTTTCATTATGCTTTAGATATAACATTTTTACATTTTAAAAACAATGAGCAAATTTTGCTTTGCAAAATTGCTGCTTTAACATCTGTAAGTCAGGCATTAGTTTGATAAATTCTTAACATTTTTATTTGTTTATATCGTATTTTGTTTGGCAATGGGCATTGATAGGTAAACTAAAACCTCATTATTGGACAGATTGTCATTTCATATTTTTGAACCCAACTTAAGTTTTGGTTCAAATGCATTTATACAATGTCAATGAGCATTATTATTTGATTACGTTGTATTTTAAATTTCTACCCCACACTATGTAAAGCGCATTGAAATGTATTTGTAATGCCCTATAGTAATGTTAATTATTATGTATCATTATAATTAAAGAAGTTTTATAATTAAGTGGTGTTAAATTACTACATCTTCCAAATTGAGTCTTTTAGTATATGTAATGCGCTAAAGTAATGTAAATTATTATGTATCATTATAATTAAATACATTTTTATAATTAAGTGCTGTTAAATAACTACATCTTCCAAATTGAGGAGTTTCTTGACATAATCCCGTGTGGTCTAGTGGTTAGGATTCGTGGTTTTCACCCACGCGGCCCGGGTTCGATTCCCGGCACGGGAGACCAAGTTGGGTTTTTTTTTAAAATACCTTTTAGTTGATAGTCTTTTAATCATTTTCATTTTTGCCGATAACGGATCAACTGAATTCCTTGCTACACTATAAACTACACTGAAAAAAGAGGGCTTGATTTCATTCTCCATTACTGCTTGAAAAGTTGAGAAATTTATTACACTTAAGTTTGGTATCTGTTTTTAGCTCCGTATGACAATTACGATACAACATTAATTATACTCTGCATTTAACACTGTTTTTAATTGTACCGATTCTACATTTCCTTTTAATATTCACGACAATATTATCATTACAGTAACAAGTTACCATTTTATATTCTTGAATATGAAGTTATCTTAAATTAGTCATACTTTCGATTGAAAATAATATAAGATAGAGTGGGAAAACATACTATGGAGGAAGATTTAGTAGTTAGATATTATAGAATACAAACTCATCGGGTCAGTTGAAATTCAAGGTTTTGTCAATATCATTTAACTAGTTTTATGGCTTTATCAGGAGAGTTTTAAGAAAAAAATCAAATGCAACCCAATGAGAAATTAAATAAACCTAAGGACTTGAATCTATGTTTAAAATGCTTTTCAATCACAGTTCGGTAAACGTTTGTCCTTAAAAGGTTAATTAAACTCACCACATGCAATTATATACTTTATTTTATACTTTATACCTAATTATATTATTTACCTGTAACTATAGATGATGAGATTTATAAAAAAAATCAACGAATTGAGGACTGGCTTTTGACAGACTTTCGGTCTCAAATTCCAATATATACTGCTTAATCGATTTATCACCAATAAACAACTTCCGATGTGGATCTAAAACAAAGGACAGTTTTATAAATACATTCTATTTAGCAATCTATAAATACGTTCTAGTCCTAATCTCTTACGTAATAAATACGGATTTATTCTGTTTTTATCACCTGAAATGAGGAAGTCTCGTAACCCAACAAAATACTTTTGGATTGTGACAGGCTTGTTTATTAGCACAGAAAATAATGTTGAACATAATTTCAAATATTAATGATTGTTAATATTATATGAAACGTTGTGGTTTAAGACTACAGATTGTCAAGTACAAGATACGAGTTCCTGCTACTTCACCACCTTCCTCTGGCAAGACATTAATCAACATTTTATTTCAAGATTATACTCAGGTGTTTCTTGCATGAGCTATATATAAATGATCCGGAGTAATAGTTTTCAAAGCTCGATTTAAAGCGCATCATTTTCATGAACATTAGTATAACGTCGTAATGCGAGTCACAGAAACGAAACACCCATTATCTTTTCCTTTCTTTTTGTTTTTAATGATCATTCTTTTTTCCCCAATAGTTTAAAACAAATTTAGAATATTCAAAACTATATGAGTGAGTAAGGAATTTGGAACACCAGGAACAGGCATTATTATTACGTACGAAAACATCCAGTCTCTCATAAATTCTATATATTTTCAATTCGATATCGATTGATGATTTCAGATCATATTCAAACGATGTTTCGTTATTATTAAAATGATACGTAGTATTCGGTTATAGCTATATTACTATATAATCAAGCATTTGTTTCTATTAAAAGAAGCAAATTGCGTGCAATCATACATTTCAAAGGTTTCCTAAATTGTTTCGAACAGAAGAACTTTCTACTAGGCACATACTATTTTTACTTCCACTTTGGGGTCTTCGTGTCTATTTTTTCCCCCATAATTTTATTATTTTATTTAACCTATTCATATTTTCATTTCAAGTAAATGCAACCATTGTTATTTCAGCAATGCACTGCAGCCATGCATTCAGTGAATTGAGTATGTTAAAAAAAACAAAAAAAAAACATTAGGCCTATTGGCCAATAAAATCGAATGGGAAAATTGTTATATCTAAAACCGACGGACATGCAGGTTTATTCGAATCCGTAAGTTAGAAGTTGTGTTGAATTGTGTATTATAGCTATATCCACTCATTTTTATTCGAATTATCGTACACATGATATGAGATTCATTAGAACGCTTTTTGAGACTTATAAAGCACGCTTTATGCCATTTTACAGGACAATCAGATAATTCCCTCATCTAATTTGAAAAGAATGCTTTAAAATTTGGCAAATTAATAAATAAATTGCGCGATGCTTTATATATTTTTCGATGATGGAAAGGCAAACTTGATATGCAAAAACGAAATCATCTCTCCAACACAAATATTCGTAGCTCCGTAAATGATGCGTGCTCGAGAAATGAGGTGCCGTCCGAGCCGAGGAATGGCATGCTATACCGACGACATTATCGCAAAGATTGGGATTGGCCAACTTGAGGAAAATATTCATCTTTTAAAGTGATTGGCTAGCAGCGCGGCATAGCGTGATTTGTGTTTGATAATATTAAGATTTAAACTGAATTTTACGGAATTTGTAACTGATTTTGATTATTAAATTTTAAAAATATTATACGGCAAATTGTTCATTGCCGTATAGAACCATGGTTCCATATAATGAATAAATATGTTCTCTTTCCGATCTCCACTAAATTCTGTAAAATACATTATAATTCCTCTGAAATCGTAAGTAAAGTTGACTAAATACAGCTACCAAATTGGTAAAATACAACTCTTTCATTCATAACAAGGAAATTAATTTCTGCTTCCAAAATTCTTTTTTTTTTTAATGTCACAATTGCAAAACTATTTTCAGCTTTCTCACAAATGGTGTTTATCTGTTGTTAAACTTAATACAAAACAAAAACAAAAAGTATGAAATATCAGTAGCATCCATAAACCCCAGGTATGGTTAATTATCAGTGGACAAACTCTTAGTCTTAAGATGAGAAAATACAATTCCAAAAGAGCTACCCTCATGTTTTGACGTAATTCTCAGCCATAAACAAACCCATAATTGAATTGAAGAACGTGCATAAGAAATAAACAAGCTTCGCTAAAAGCATACCAGCCCCCAAACCTATGAATCATGATCATAATTAGCATCATAAATGTGTTCGTAATTCTTAATGGTGAAAACAAATTTTTCTGTTCATTTCAAAATAAGCTAATTACTGCCTTTATTTTAGTCATGATTCAAATGGTTCATTAAAAAAAAATATATTTTGTGGTAAATAACTCTGCGAAACACTTTCCTCGATGCATATTGAGCCTTTTTAAGCTACTGAATTTTCACACCAAAAAACACAAAGCAATTTCTCTCTTAATAATTAGTTATACCTTTAAGACAGATCATTTCCCAAATCACCTATGAATCTTTTCACAATCATGCGACAAGTTGCTAATTCATTTTGATCAACATGATGAAAAAATTAACCAATTCATTAGTTCTTATCATGAGATCTTCCAAAATAAAAAGCAATATCATCATTATACCACAACGACATCCAAAATTATGACTTTTAGAAATACGCTTTTTAAAATTTTGTTTTGTTTTGTTGGGGTTTTTTTATATTCATTTCATTGTATTTCATTATTCATTGTATAATTCATGTGTTATTTCCTATGTATGCGCTTTTTATCTATTATGAAAAGGCGCTTTATAAAATTAAGTTATTATTTTTATTATTATTATTATTTCTTTATTTATCTTCTTTTTTGATTAATTCGAGGGGAATCCTTGATAACAGTGGATAATTCCGGTTAAACAGGGGCCGCGGAGCGTTTTTGAAAGTGGAGGGGCTGAGCCAAAGTGGGGGGGCTAAACAGGCTAAAAATCACAAGTCTATGGTCATTTTTGCAATTTTGTACACGTTTGCTGAAAAAAGTGGGGGGGGGCTGCAGCCCCCCCCAGCCCCCCGGCTCCGCGGCCCCTGTTAAAGACATAAAAGAAATAATTATGTCATGTTAAATCACTCTTTCTGTTTTCTTTGAAGTCTAATCATTCGTCGGATGTGCTTCGTGTATACTTTTTTTTATCAAGTTTATGTACTGTCAATGTGTTGTAATTTTTTAATGTTTTTTAATAAGTGTCTTTATTCAGCAGTTGGCTGCCACAGTATTTATCAATTAAATTAAAACTTTAAATTGAAATGAAATCGAATGATTGGTTTTGATTTCTTTCCGTAAAGACTGATACGTCTTTTAGTTGAATGTATCATAATGAATTAATTCACACCCTTTGGAATAAAAATGACAATTTTATTTTCATTCAAGAGTTTTTGAAAAGGAGAACACTGTGTTGGCTTCCGTGTTGTCCCCAAAATCATTACTAATTAGGACTGAAATTCCATTAATAGTTCTAAACAACCGTAAAGGTAATTGATGTGGTAAACTTCAGCCACCTTCAATGGGCACTAAAATTAACTATACATGATGACAAGTTTCACATTTAATGAATAGATTCAACGGGTCAGAGTAATTTAACACGATATATTGATTGAAAATTATCGGTTTAGGTTTTGAATTATTTCAATGAAATCAAAATGAGAAGATGTCACAAATTATTAATATGGCCTTTAATTGATTCGACATATTGGTTCGGGTATATGAAATAAATTGAACTGATGGGACATTAAATTGATTAACAAGGTGTTAATTGGTTAAAGGTGTCTGCTTAGGTTTCGTGTATTGTAAGTGGAAACTCTTGAAAGCTTCTTCTTGAATGTCAGAGGAATCATTTAACCAAGCAATTATGACCGTTTGACCATCAACACTGGGGATGGAAAACAATGCCATAAACTGGAATAAAATCTACATTATTAACTCGAGACGCAAATCTCAATCGAACCGTATACAACAATGTCTATACAATTGGACCGTAACTATTATGCAAAAATAGGACTGTAATTCATTACTAATCACAAGTTAACTGCCATTGCTAATCTAACCGCCCATAAAACTTGTTAGTTGTCTAATCACACAGCAAAGTTGTAAATCATGCGATTTCCGGCGTGGACAACTCCCCTCACAAAAGAAAAAGAAGAAGAAGACGAAGAAAAATAGATAAAAAGTTTGTTATTTGATGATCTCATCGCATGAGATGCTGGGAGGACTAAATGTTTATTCACCTTGGGACAGAAACCTGGTCTAACGTAGAGACCGTCTCGCCGGGAGTTTCTACGGACTCTTATCAGACTAGCGGTCCGTGTGATGCGGCGGACATGTCAAACATGTACTCGTTGAAACAAGGCGCGTTATCTCGAGAGAGGCGAGAATAACAAGGGACTGATAATTATCAATGTAACCGATATATTTGTTTGTCCGTCAGTCTATATGAATAAGGGACGGCCATTTTGTTTTGTCCCCTGAGTGACCTCGAAGAATCTTGGAAGATATTGGGAAACAGATGAGCAGTGACCATCAAGGAAAAACATTTAATTAGAAATATTCGATGCACTAGCCCCTCATCATAGCCCTTTTGTATCAAATCTAGATTTTACTTTATATTAATTATGATTTTCTGTAAATTTTCTGTAAATATTAGACATTTTACCATGCATAAATTTCATAATTTGCAAACATGACATGGGGGAAATAAAGGAAATTCAAACAAAAAAAGAAAGAAAAAAAGAGACAAACAAAACAAAACAAAAACAAATTCAATAAAATACATAGTTGAGAATCTTGATACTATAAGATCAATTACATGACCAATTACCCATATACAAATTCGAAGAAAAAGTTTGAGGGGGAGACAATCACGATGATTTGACTTGAACACTCTCTATAACTTTCAATAGTACTAGTATTATGGATTTAAACAAAACACCTTTCGAATGGGCCTATGGTGAGATTGACATCAGTCCCTATCATTCGAAAGAATTAGAAGAAAAAATAATAATAATAATAATGAATTACATTTATATAGCGCTTAATACAACAGTTATGTCATATTTTTCATTCAAATCAATACTTATTCAAAACAATTAAAAAATCAATTTCATTCAAAACAATAATTATTATACACATAGATGAATTCAAACTAAAAATAGCTACGAGTCATCATTTTAACCCCTACCTCAAAATAAATTTTATAAATTGAAACCTTTGACAGGAGATGCATTTATATCAATATCAAAAACATCAACCAATGTTGGCAAAATGATGATGTCCAATAAATTTTAATTTCAACCAACGAAAGACAAGACACTACAGGGTTGTGAGAGTTCAGCTTTTTAGCTGATTTCAACTTTATCCATATAATACATTCTATTTTGCAAACACAAATAGTACATATTTGTAAACATTTAGAACAAAAATTGAACCCTTCAAATGAGAAACAGCAGCAATCGACTTTTGAGGTTAATCTTGGATCCAAATAAGCATTTTGCTCCCTTGAATGAATACTAGAAGCTTTAATTTTGTGACAATAATTGGTGTAATCTTACATTTTCATTTGTATTTAAAAGTTGGAACTTTATCGGGAACAAAAAAGTGCAATGTTTAGGGGCCCAAGTTTTTTTTCTTCTATTTTTAGAGCCTTTTATTTACTATTGTTGCATTTTACAATATTTATATATATGTGAGAAGAAAGAGTCTAGGATAGGTAGACGTAGCTTGAACATAAAATCTTTTTCCCTA
The DNA here is from genome assembly GCA_940671915.1 of Paracentrotus lividus. Lineage (NCBI taxonomy): Eukaryota > Metazoa > Echinodermata > Echinoidea > Camarodonta > Echinidae > Paracentrotus > Paracentrotus lividus. Next base: position 18,248,441 of record CALNVZ010003428.1, on the reverse strand, counting down.
TCGAGCCTTAGGCTTTCGCCTTCTTCAAGATTTCTGGGGGGAAAAATGTTTATACATTATATCAGATATTACGTTGGTGCCTGATTTTGTTTGTATGATTTACTAATACCTGAATATTTATTATGGTTTTTGTTCTTGTTATGATTTTTTTTCTTCAGAAATCTTGAAGAAGGCGAAAGCCGAAAGCTCGATCGGAATAAAGATTTAAAGTTCAAGCTATACCTGTCCTAGACTTTTGCTTCTCACATATTTATATTACTGGACAAACATCGCCATGTTAACAAAGTTGAGCCTAATCACACTTATATATAATGCTTATTTCATACTGACCTATTCACATTGATTTATAGACAACGGTAGGGGGAAAAAGTCCATTCTAACGGATGTCGGTGTTAGATGTACAATCAATTAGACCAAGGTTTCGGTGTAATAGAACAATATAATGGTCAAACCAACAACCAGTTCAATTGAATTTGTTTTATTTTTATATCGGCTAGATTTATCTACCTGTTAGTTGGAACTGCCCAAACTGCAGGGGGAAAATATGAATAATGGCTCTCTTTACCTGTGGAATTCATCGCCTGTCCGCAAAGAATCATAACACTTTTTTTTTTTTAGCATTTTTTATTTAGTTCTCATGAATTTTTAAAATTGAAACTAAAAGGAGATTTTATGGGTTTCCTATCGACATGATAAATAGTACGTTTTTGAAATATACAACTAACAAAAAAAATGACATGATTCACTTTCACAAGTCGAGAGGAATATACTAAGGAAAATAAATAAAACGGGAGTAAGGTGAAGGAAAAGTGGAAAGATTTGGTAAAATGTAATTGTACATGTATATAGAGAGAGATATATTAAAGGCCTTTTTTTTTTATATATAGTAGTCAAAGAATTTTCTTCCTGGACAAAACATCGTTGTACGTGCTTCATGAATATGCAGAAGAAATGAAAGAAATTAATTTCTGACCGTATCTTCTTGTTTCTTCTTTGTGATATTTAATAAATCTTCATCAGGGCCACCTGCAAATGATCAAAATAAATGTACCAAAATATAAATAGATATTGTATGCAAATAGCAAAAATGTGTCAAATATAAGTAATTAGATAATCGTCTATAAATTATATTCAATATTTATTTTGACATATTAGTAATGTTTTGGCATACAATATTTGAAGATGATTCTTTAATTTACAGACGATTCTCTAATCTAAATATAATTGAAAGATGATTACTACTAATTAAGAAATGTTGAACTTTAAGATAATGCATTTAACATTTCATCGAAAGCTTGCTTTCACCAATAACGAAAAATTCGGAATCCACTTTTTCTTGGAAGCACTACAGATAAAAAGAAAAAAGAGGGACATCTTTGAAAAAAAGTGAGAGGGTAAAAATGTATATAAAGAGAGTATGAAATAAATGTCTCTTTTTTTATTTTTTTTAATTTGTTTGTAATTGGGAGCGGGTATATAAAGGGAAAATAAAACCGATAATATAGATCTATACCATTTACATGATTTAAATAATATACAAGATTGTAAATTTATCTTTATCTAATTAACTAAATTTGTGCCATGGTTATATACGATGATGGATGATGCTGTCATTATAATAGCCCGTATAATACTTCTTATAAAAGGTGTCACAGGTGTGTAGGTGAGGCATAAATCAATGACGATTTATTTATATAACTGCAGCCCATGTGGAGTGGGGGCTAATAAATTTGAATTTAATGCCCTTTTATTCAGCATATACTTTCATTTGTGATTTCTATATACATGTATGTAACTATCAGTTTGAATGTGTCATTTGAACCGGAAATATATACGTGCAGTTTTATGTTCTTGTAAGGATCTCATCTTCCCAAACTGGGCTCTCAGACAATGCACTTTCCTACTTCGGATAGCTCACGTGTTTCGACACCTTTTTTAAACTTGAAACAATGAAACTAAATAGTTATAAATTACTTGTTATCATTCTAAAGTATTTTTTTTTGTTATAAAAAAGCAAGTGAGAAAATGAAAGTGAAAAGGTGAACGCTAAGATGTAATAAATTATATACATAAGTGATTATTCGTTAGTCAGTTATCAAAAGCAATATTTAGATATGCCAGAAGAAAGTATAATTAATATGGTTATATTTGCCATTTTTATAGCATACTATTCTATGTTATCTTGAACATGTTGAAGAGGGCTTGTCATATCTCGAAAGCATTGTTCTCGCAGTTGAATTAATGACAAAACAAGGAAGTGAACAATATAAAAAGAAGAAATAAACTAAATTAATTAATTTGCAACAATAATTTCGGAATGATTGTACACCATGACCCAGCAAACTATATTTTAAAAAGGCATAGGCTAATTTATGTTTTAATCTCCAAAACCTTTAGTTCTATTTTCAACTTATTGTTTTAGCCATGAAACCAGCAAAGAAATAGTTGATATTAATGAGTTTTTACTAACTGCATACTTTTTCCAAAACATACTAAACTGTTTTGTTAATTTTGCTTTCCACCCGCTGGATTGAAGAGGAGTATACGCCAATTTTCGGGGTTTTTCACAGTTGATTCTAACTTCAGAGATAAAATGACATAGACAAATAGATTCAAGTCAATTAAATTTAATTCTATTGAAATCACAATTAAATTCCAGTATCTAATCATAAAAGAGTAAAATGAATATACTTTTATGTCATTTCCAAAGATAAATAACTTGAAATAGGTCAGTAGCCCTGTTTAAACGGTGAAACATGTGTAACACTCTTTTGCCAATTTACCGTAAATGATATTTGGAATGCTGTTTAAAAAAAATAATAATTAAAATAAATAAATAAATAAATGAAATAAATAACATAGAAAATAGAAAATTAAAAAATGGCAACCTTACTTTCTTTTTTGTTTGTTTATTATGGTAAGAGAGCAAAGCAAGATAGGCTTGTAAATTTATTGCGCGCTTTCTTCATATGTGACATGAAATGAAAACGCTACACAAAATAATTTAAGCATCAACCAGTCTCGATTAGAACTGTCATGTAAGGTTTAGGATGTGTTAATATTTTCCTAATCCCTGTCAACCTTCCTTTCAAATTCTCCGAGGATTGATAACATCGGAAATCTAATAATTTCTTGTCACCTTCTGAATAGAATGATGTAATTCTGGTTGTGTAACGCAAGATGAGAACGAAACGGTTTATGAGCCCTGTTCCCATCGTCAACTCCTTGAGCTGGTTTTCAACTTGTCTTCGAGATTTGTCTTGAGTATCTTCGATTGTAATAGATGAGACACTCGTACTTCTACCTCAATACTTTGCGGAAAAGACTCACGAAAAAAACTGTAACACTATCATGGTGTCTCCGTCCCCTTTCTTTCAGGTGCTGTCGATCTCTTTCAATTTCTATGTCTTCTTCTCCGTCATTCTTATCCCCATCATCATCAGCAAATTCTGCACTCTGTGTTATGATCCACATCATGTAGCTGGCGACACACCTCTCTTTTTGGGGAATTTATTGAGTTTTTTCTTTCTCTTCCTTTTGAAAGGTGCTAGATTGCTTCTCTCTTAGAATTTGCCTATTAAACTCTTTCTCCTCTTTCCTCTCCCATATTTTCCCCCCGAAATTTCGTTTTCATATCCTCTTTATATCTTTAGTAGATATTTATAAGATAACTTGTGGCGACTGTTGACCTTATTTTCATACTTTTCTTTCCTATTTATACTCTTCTGACATAATGTATATATGTATACGTCCAGATCCCTGCTCCATATTAGATATTTGATCATTATCTGAATATGAACTGTTAATTGTAATGTTCATACATAAATATAGAAAATATACGAAATCATGAAAACGCAAAATGCAAAAATTCGAAAGAAAAATAACCTTAGACTGTCTTGAAGAAAAAAAATCGATTGAGGTAAATAAATGAAATTATCGCTTTTATCCTCTTGCAATAGACAAAAAACAAATGACAGACAAAATCATAAAAATCGTCATTGTTGAACATAAATCATTCCTACTTCCCCTTTTTTCAAAATTAATTTGATTCCAGTTAAATTACATTTATATAAACGATCATGTTTGATTTTTCGTGTTGAGATTTGGCTCTACCGAGAGAGTCAGAAAAAATAAACACATAAAAAATTGTAAATTTTGAAGCCTATCCATCCAGATGTTATTCAGTTGGATTTTTTACCCTTTTCGCCTCCTGAAAGCCAATATTCAGTGTTTAATAAATGATTTGTTATCAATTCTGATGTTAATTTAATTGAAATGGTATTTTTGAACTTTGTTGCAACTCTTGTAGGAATATGATTTCATTGCCATCTAGATTCATTTCTTACTTTGGCATACTAATCAAATTTTACATTACCGGTACAGCAAAGAAACATTTACCAAATAAAAATTGTATCAAATTATTTTCAAAGAGACACTCTTTCAGGACATAAATATACATATGGATGTATGTATACCGAGTGAGTCAGAAAAAACATATTGACTACATTTTGTATAAAAATGAGATAGATCTGTAGAGTTATAGGCATGAGTGAGCACACGTCAAAGACAAAATAATCACTTTTCAAAAGTATTAGGAGGCCTTTTTAGGTCTGTCAGTGGTAATTTACTCTTTGATGTGTACTCATTCGTGCATTACTTGACGAGTCAATCTAATTTTCAGGTAAAATGTATTCAATATGTGTAACAACACCCCTGTCAAGTTATTAAGCGAAAGACATTTTCGTTAAAAAGTTATGCTATTTTAATCAGGATGAAGTTGCTCTTTCCTAGCTTTTTGTTGTTTGATTTTACTCCCATTCTGGCACAATTCGAAATTGACATGTTCGCAAACAATGCGTCGTGTTCATCCAAGTTACTCTTACTTGTGATTAGTTACTCTTTCAGAATATGTATAATAATTTGGGGTTTATGAATTGGTGTTCTTTTTATTGACATTTTTTTAGGTGTAAAGTTTTTTTTGACTCACTCGGTATAGCTATACACTTTAAAAAAAAACAGAAGATTTTACAGAAAAAATACAGAATCATTCAAATGTTCTCGAGACTCTGCTGCAGGAAATTTTCTGGGTTTTTTTTTAAGGAGAAAAAGTATAGAATCTTCTGTATATTTTATGACAGAATCATTCGGTATATTTTTATAACGGGAAATTTGTAAATTTTTCATACCCCATATACCAATTTTTTGTAATTTTACTGCAAATTGTGCAGTAAGATTACAGGTGTTTTTGAAGCTCTGCTGCAGGAACTTTCTGTTTTCTAAAGAGAAATTTTCTAACAGTGTAAGAAAATATTCATTGTAAGGGTTTTTATTGAATTGGCAAGTTTTGAGGCGTTTATTTTTTCTGACTCGTTCGGTATTGTAGGGCTTACGGTTTCCCAAATGTGTCTGTATCTTATCGATTCTCTAATATGTTGTATTACCATGATTTAATTATGATATTTCATACTACTAATAATCCCTTTAGCAGTAAACGAACAAAGAGAATCGAGAGCTAGAAATTGAAATTCTAACTTTTGTCCTTGCATTTACCAGGGAAGATCTGTAAATCTATAAAAGGGGGAATTTGATTTTTTTTTTTAAATATTTCTACGTTTACTAGTTTCAGCCATGTATTTTCAAATGATGAAGGGTTGAAGCAATTGTGAACACACAATTATCCATGTACTTGTAACTTTGGAAAAATAATTGAAATGAGTGAATGAATGAATTTTCTGCCAACCTCAGTATCGTTTGAAAATTTGTTTTAAACCCACCCATGATCTCTGTCCGGACACTTGGTTTGGAAAACAATATGAACAGAAGACAAGTGAAACCCGTTCATGTAGTTAAATCATTAGTCAACTTGAATAGAATTCGTTTTGTTTTAGGTATTGTTCCAAAACTTGTATGGCGGTCCTAATATAATATAACCATATTTCACGATTCATTGTGAAATAAGCTTAATTAACACCGTGTTTTTTAAATTATGTTCTTTAACGTAGCGTTATTTAAAAAAAGTAATAATATCAAAAATCATATTTGAATAATGATCGCACGAAGTAACTGAATTACGTATCTGAAAGCCTCTCATAAGAGCAAATGTCTGAAAACAACATTAGGTAGATGCTGGTTATAGACGCTCCGGGCTGATGTCGCCCGGGCTATATGGCGGAGGGAAGATGTCATCATCCCGACTTAAACAGCTGGACGAGCAAATTGTCATTTTCTACACAACTTTAGGAATATCATCGATTAAGTACTAAACATTTTTGAATACAAGGTAATGAGGTCAGGGTAATGATTACATTTATAAATCCAATATCTCTTCTCATTTCAAACTTCCTTTTGAGAATAAAAATAGAATAAAAATAAGCGATTTTCCTACATTAAAAACGATTCGGTATATATTTGGATTTTCATAAAATGTTTATATAAATATATATATATATATATGTATATATATATATATATATATATATATATATATATATATATATATATATATATATATAAATATATAAGCAAGTTCTCGAAACTGCAATTGCTGAAAGTGCTCAACTATAGGAGTAATCTAAATTGTTACAGATATGAAAAGTTTGCTTTATTTGTACAGGCTGTTTCACCCGAGGAGGGTTCTTCAGCAACTGATCACATATTATTATAATATATATATTTATAGTGAATAGTATAAATGTGATTAGTTGCTGAAGAACCCTCCTCGGGTGAAACAGCCTGTACAACTAAAAGCAAAATATGTATATAAATATATATAATATTTATATGGCGCTTAGTACGGTTGTTTCTAAGCGCACAGGTGGTCGGGCTAACTTAGTTTAAAAACCAATTACTCAAGAGAAAAACAAAATAATCTAAATTTACTTAATAAACAGAATATATATATATATATATATATATATATATATATATATATATATATGCATATATATATATGCATATATTTATCTTTATACTTATATGTATAATTATTTATTATTTTTATGGCAGGCAAACTCATTTAAACCGGTTTTATTGTAAAAGTAAAATGTTAAAACCGTATAATTTTGCGTATTATATTGGCAAACACATACACAAAAAGTTTTCAGTTAATGTCAGCTGGTGAAACAGGAATCATGATGTGTAAATATTATAAAAAGAATAAAAGAATATAAAACAAAACTTTCACAGTTTCTGCTACCCAGTCGACTACAATGCCCACAAAGACGTAAAAAAAAGCAGAAATACATGTATCTTTTGTTTTGATTTGATTTCTATATTTTTATTTAAAGTATATACAGTTGTGTACATATTTGTTCATAATTAAACAAATGGGAAATTATACGATGCAATTATCATACTTGAGAAAGTATTCCGTTCAGTTAGTCTCGCTGAATTCATGTTTGCGAAGTTTGCAGAAATAAGAGTAATAACTAAAACCTATAATTAAATCCTTGTCTAAAAATAATTTTTAACACAATATTGCCAAGGGAATGGTCAAGTAAATTCATTTAACACAATGATATTTTCGGCATTCAGATGTAGCATATATATGTAGCTCCCAAAGAGTCACCATGTTATGGTGTTCATGATGCCGATGCATTCCCAGCTTTAATCCGACGAAAAGAGGTCTCAAAAGATCCCCCCTCTTCAAAGGATGTGTTATACCCAGATTAGGTACAAAATTGAGCATAAAAGAATGCTAAATCGTTTAAAATCATTATTTTTGTTTCTCGTTTACATAGTCAGTGGTCCCTTTTAAAGCTTTGAATATTCTGAAATTGTATTGTCATGGAAAAAAAAATAAACAAACAAATTAACAGTAACCATGACTACTTACTGAAATACATCGACTCTGGGTTATTCATATTGTTCTCTGGAAAAGGTAGATATCAATGTCTATTTGATAAGTTGATAGTATTATCAGCCTATATAGATCATCAACGAATTAGCTTCTTGTCAAGTAGGTTCTCACGCCTCAAGAATTTAATTACTCCTTAATTTAGTTCCAACTATAATGATTGCCATATAATTACATATATTTTGATTTATCACTGTGCTCAATAAACTTGAAAACGAACTTATTCTGACGTTCTTGTATTGAATCTTGTATTGTTTTATTGTGATTTCTATACATACATGTATAAAATACACATATCACGTGTTATCTTCTCTTAAGATGTCTGGCTGTGGTATGGGCTTTCGAAAACAAAATATAGTAAAAGTACATTTTGACAGATTGAAAAATGTATGCTTCCAACGGTAAGGATATAATATATACGAACTAACCTCATGTCGTTTTCCTAGCTTATGGTTTTGAAAATAAATAGTATAATACTATATGGTCATGTGTCACATATTGGGGTATAATAAAAGGGTGGAGGCGTTACATTTTGGAGGAAAATTTGTCACATTTTTTCATATAGCATGAAAACAAAGTACATTCATGAGCTGTACCGTGTCTTAAATTGTAGATAATTTATCAGGCTACATGTCTGTGAAGTTTCAGCTTTGTCCTGGGCATAGTTTTAATACAACGATAATTTAAGTGGGGTAAGGTAGGGAGGGGAGGATCCTACGGTGGAGGCATGTGTTAAAGCATAGGGAATTCCCATTTTTGTTACTTTCTTGTTCTTGGTTGCGTTATATCTTTGTATCCAATCGGTCTTATAGTGTGAGTGATATATCATTTTGGAATTTATCTGGTTTTGAATAAATGTGAAGTACATTTTTCAAAAGTCACTTTATCAATTAATTAATTAATTAAAACAAACTTCATGCACGCATGGCTCATAGGCTCATAGACAGTGCACTGCAGGCATACAAAATTGCCACATGCCATTTTATAACAATAATTGTGTTTTTTCACCCATTTCAGGCCCGTAAGTAGGATTTTTATGGGAGGGTTCGAAATCTGCAAAAGTGGACCAAAAGGTAACAATTCAAAAATTTTTATCACGTCACGCCGGGCAAGTAAGACAAAAAGGGTAGCATCAAGAACTCTTTGCTCGCAATGCAGGGGGAGCCAAGACATACAACAGCAATACAACTACCCCCAACATAACCGCTCAAAGACTACCGACTTAACGCAAGAAGCACACAATAGAGCCACACGTTCGTCTCCGAAACCCCCGGAACCCCCCCCCCCTAGTTACGGGCCTGCATTTTCTTTGCGTGCACGTAGATACACAAATGAGTAGAAACATATTTTTTGTAATAAACTTTGTCAATGTTGTAATTCAAATGTAAAGCACAGGATTTCTGCCAGTTTTAAACAAAATTTTCTTCTTTTTTATATAGTGTTATAGTGTTTTTTCACCAATTTTCTTTGCATGTACCTAAATACTCAATTGAGGTGGAAACATATTTCTTGCAATAAACTATTTTAAAGTTGTAATTCAAATGTAGAGATAGGATATCTGCCATTTTAAAAATATTTTTCTTCTTTTTTGTACATCTGTGGCACAGTTGGAAAGAATAATTTTGTGTTACAAGTTTATATTTTTTTTAGAAGCATAGGGTCTCATTAACACACAACCTAAGTTGATTTATTTCATTTAATACAAACAATAAGAAATTACTCGCCATTTAAATTGTGAAACTTTTTAAAACCATTTTTTCTTGTAACGCCTTGTATAGCTTTATGGCACACCCTGTGCTGGCAAAAAAATATATTAATCAACTTACTTACCATCCCAGCTTTCAGATATATATACTTTTATACATGTTTGACTTATCATTAAGAAACTAGAGTGGTTGTTTATGACAATGTACATTTCTACAAATGTTTGGACATGTAACTCATTTATATTATTTTTTTAAACTTTTAACTTTTCTTTTGTTATCAATGTGGGATTTTTAAAATCATTTCTCATGGAGGAAAGAACATTTTCCCGGCGACAATTACTCCAGTATATGCTTTTATGATGAAGTTTAGGGTCAAGGTTAGTTGAGCCCAAGTCTTAGTTATTTGATCGGCCGCAGAGCAGGTGTTGCCTGATCAAATGTTTCAACCATAATCACTGTCCAATTGTATTTTGATTTTTTTTTTTTTTCATTTTTAATGATATACGTATAATTTACATCTACGATAAACTAAGTATTTTAAATATCACTTGGATTAGTGTTTGTTAATGTTCTTCTTCTTCTTCTACACTTTAGTTCATGAGATATAATCTATAGAAATGTAAAATGAAGTCAGTTCCCTATTTCTCTAAATTCATCCTTATGATTAACTCTGAAACAATTAATACACAAATGGCGACAATATCGAGAATGGCGTCATTTCAAAATTTGCTTTAGCTCTGCAATCCTAGAACTAGTCTAGCTATAAGATCTAAATGTTGCACTAAACGAAAACACATCTATAGTAGACGATAAGATCCTCAAAGCACTGACATCGACTCGCTAATAAGTTTTATGATTTCCATCGAGTGCTTTACAACGGTGAAGGCGGGCAACAAGATACAGTAAAAACATGCCCAGTATTATGCTTTAAATTCGGTCGTAGTCCTATTAGCTGGCACCCATAAATCTTTTCCCCTGACGTTTTTGTTGGTCATATTTTGGTCGTCTAAATGGACCATGTTTACCAAGGGGCCAATGGTGGTCCGTGGATATGACTCAAACTAGAAGTATTTAACAAAAAACATTTTCTTGAGCTTTGACGATAAGTGAGAACAGAAGAATGATAATTGGAGCCTAATGGATATGCCCCTATATATCAATTAGGAAGAAGATGGTACAAGTTTTTTTTGCATGATTTGGGGCGGAATTTATATCATATAATGTGCCCAATCATGTAATCTTTATTGTTTTATTGTGTTTCGCATGTTCTTATGAATGAATAATTGGCACAGCCCCACTTTATTTCAAGCAATACCGTCCCAACCCACATTGTGTGTAAGCGCTAATATCATGAATATAGGACATGTCTTGTAAAAGCTAATCTGAATATGCATATGCAATATGCAATATTGATAGTTCAATGTATATTTCAGTACATATTAGCCGAGGAAATGGAAAATATTTTGCGGAGAAAACTAATTTTTCAATTTTAATTTCATTTTTCATGTCCAAAGAAATCATTTCATTAGAACAAAAAAGAATTGTGCAAGATATAATTGTAATAACATCATTTGCAAAATCATTCTTGAATTGAATAATATTATGAACAAAAATGTGAATATTTAAGATGAGATTAGACAAAAAACCTGTCAATATGGAGAGACCAATTTAAATTTTTGCGCTATTTTATTTGGTAACATGTAAATATTGCGGAATGAAGGTAAAACATGTAAAATAAAATGATGAGAAATGTTACAGAATGCGTTTGGTGAAAGTAGTTTCAAGATTCCAGTTTAATTTTCTACACAAATAAAACATAATTATCAAATTGACACAAAGTTTTTTAAGATGAATTAGATATATCAGAAAAGAAATTTTTTAAACAAACAAACAAAACATAAACAAAAACAAACAACGATATAATAATTTTTCTCGGAAGTGAAATTAATCAACGTTTTTCGTATTTTTATCCATCGCTGAGAATACTCGAATTTCCAATGAAAACATGACCATTCGGAAAGAGAAATGAATTGATGCCGAGGTTTTCTCAAAATTACTATATATATTTTATGATACAAAAGAAATTAACAATATCAACTACATATATATAGGACTGCATGTAGTATCACATCCAATGTACTCAAAGAATTGTTTAAAAGGTAATATACTTAATGGACATTATGGTTTTATGTGTGCCGATGTTTCTTTAAACGATGTACTTTGTATTTTCCTATTGAAATAAACATGTGAAAGCAATAAAACAAGCTCAATTCATGATATGTGATTGTTAAAATTCGATTGTCGAAACGTTTAAAAAGAGAGCCACTGCAAAGGTGACTGTGTTTCCCATGATATATCATTGCAGTTTCATTTTATCTGGCATTTATATGTCTTTATAACATCGTAAATCACAAGCATGGTTTTCATTGTATTTAAATATTACTTTTTAAACAAATTTGCTTTACCCAATTTCTTCCCACATTATAGGTGCTTACAAAACAATCATTGATCTCTATTTGAGCAGGCCTATTAAGAAATATCTGTACTCCCGTAACCTTTTGAAAATGACGTGAAAGTCATATTTAAAAACAATTGTTTTATTTCCATTTCATATTAGTTTTATATTTCAATAATTTTCATTTATATTAGATGGCACGTATAAGCTGTAAATGGAATCTCAAATAGATATACATTTTGTCTAAATGTATATAATTTACCAAACATTCACGTTTTGCATTCGATTTTTAATTAATCTCGTTTGGAATCATATATATATATGTGTGTGTGTGTGTGTGTGTGTGTGTGTGTGTGTGTGTGTGTGATGGTGTGTGGTGTTAAAGTGTATGTGAAATATATAGCGTGAAGGTATTCTAAATTAATTACTAAAACTAAAAACAGTCTCCGCTCTATTTCCACCCCCCCCTAAAAAAAAAGTAAAAGCAATAAAATTATGATTTGGATTAATCATCTCCCTTTGATACATATTGATATATAATTTTGAAATCATCATTTGAATGTAAGAAGGGCTTTACAATTATTGGGCGGTGGAGATTATCAGTGAACTAATCTTGAAACTTTTCCGTATATCACACCAAACTGTTTCCACTTTGCTTTTTTGTGTGTTTTTTCATACACTTTTCGCAAAGAAATAATGCTCTTAAGGGACCCACAAAAAGACAAAGGAAAATTACCACATCCAGAAAAGATGGACTTCTATTGGCCATTGCCAAGACGTTACCAAGGAAAGAGGATGCACACCAAAACCATGTGGGTTACATATGTAGTATCTCACTTCTCAGAGACGTCTTCGATAGTCCGAGAAGTCTCAGAGACGCCTCAGATACGTCTCCGAGATGTCTCTGAGACGAACAATTCTCATAAATATAGCATATTTGATTTTCGAGCCACTCGTGAGACAATACAATGTCAACCATATTGGTCTCTTTTGAAACACTCCATGTATACAACAAGCAAAGTGATCATTCCACTAATGATTTGGAATCTTGTTCGAGATTTGAATTTGACCGTTAGAGCAGCTCTAGCAACCTCTGCTGACAATGATATTATTTCCCTTAAAATAGGCTTTCAAATGATCCAAATGATTATTTCATAGATATAGCTAATAAATGTAAGTAAGCTCTGTACTCAAATACCATCCTGAAATGTTTCTACGGAGCTGTGCCTGTGATATATTTAAAATAAAAATAAACTAATTTGCCAGAGACCTACATACTTACTTTGTTAAAATCTAACTTAGTGAGGACATGCATCATGCTATGGCAACGTGCTATTTTATTTGCTCGCAATTACTTGGTAAAATAGATAATACATTCCAAATTGTGGTTTCGTTAACGTCCGACATGTAATTAGAAATTATCCAATCAAAAAGCATAAAATTCTTCATTATATTCTCGAACAAAAGAATCCTTCGATTTCTTTCTTACATCTCTTATCATTTGGTTTTCTTTTTTGTCTTAAGATTCAGGTCATTAGGCTGTAAAGTTTGGCGTCATGACTCTGATAATAACAACCTCATAAAGAGAGCAAGGAGCAGATCTAAGATTTGTTTTAGGGCCATAAAACTCGTTTTTATCTGGTTTAAACCCTGGGATGTGAAGACACACCACAATCCTGGGATCTATTTTTAGTAAGGTTTTTTTTTTTTTATACGCAGATAGTCGCACGTTCGATTAAAACAACACTAAAAATGTGCACGCGTCCCATATTTTTTTCTCCACACGTTAAGTAGTTGGACATTTCGTGTAACCAAAATTGATAAGAAAACTAAAATCGGCCAATCGTTATTATATCCAAAGCCCTTTTTAAACGAATCGCGACGTTACAGTCCTCGATGTGCGATGGACAAGAATGAAGTACGACTTTTTTAAAATTAACTTTACGATAATGATAAAAAAAAAGAAGAATGGAATGTTTGGAAATAAAAGAAAATACATCGACAAAAATTATAGAGAACTGACGCAGGACCAAACATACTTTTAATTTTCAAGTGAAAATGGTGGGGGAGGGGAAGGGGAATTTTAACCTTTTTATATTTGGTGATTATTTTTATATCTAGGACAAAATTAATGTAATTTCTATCCGTCGGGACAGCGTACCTTCAAGATCGATTTATAAAGCAACCATGCATGGTATGAGAAAAAGGGAATTGTAACAAATTTTATTCTGTCTTGGAGCTTTCGCAAAACGGTGGTACGGTTATCATCAGATCAATGATCTCTGAAGGGATTCGTGAAAAAAAGGGCCTCTTTGCATGAAATTTTTTCTTGTACATATTTAAACTCAACGGAGCATTGCAGGATAGAGAGGGCAGGATAGAGAGGGGTGAAGGAATAATACTGTAAGAACATTAATGACTGTCTGAAGCAATACGTCAACATAACTCCAGAAAAAGGGGTATACGATTTCAATCAGTTGATCTCCTATGCACCATAGTGACAGGTCACATAATAGCTGAAAAGAAAAATAAAATCTTATAAATGCTATAGCCCATTTTACGCGTGGCCTCCAGCCTATCGAAACGCAACTATCCTATAATAATTCCAAATTCGAATTGTCAGTAAGATTGATTAAGCATGGTGGAGGACGAGCAGGGATCTAAAAATGACAGTGTTCAGTGTAGCTCGACCGAAAGAAAAGCTTGTACCAGTCTTTAATGTTCAACACGGGTCAGCTGATTAACGTAAACATGAATGGTGTTCAGAACCAAGACGCCATCCCCAAGGCCTTTATGTGACGGGAAAGCCTGCAAATGCAGAAAATAATACAAAATTGATTCACTACAAGAAATTACGGCAAAACAGGGTGTTATAATTTAGCATCCACTGAAACCACACCAGGTGAAAACACAGTCAGGATGTCATTCGCGGTTATGTAATGATTGAATTGGTGTCAGTATAAATAAGTAAAGTGTGCGTTGTGTGTGTGTCCTGAGTGCAAGTGTGATGGGAGGGTGTGTGTGGGAGGGTGTGTGTGTGTTGTGTGTGTGTGTGTTGTGTGTGTGTGTGTGTGTTGTGTGTGGTGTGGTGTGTGTGGGAGTGTGTAAGTGTGTGTGTATAGTGCGTAAATGTGTTGGGTATAAGGGGGCTTATTTGATTGGTTATGTGTGGTTTGTGGGTGAGGGTGAGGGTATGGTTGTGTTTTGGTGTGTATGTGTGTGAGGTTGTGGGTGTGGTTTGTGTGTTTGTTTCAAACACCTTTATTCAATCACTCAGAAAATCTCTCTGAAAACAATACGAGATATATATATACCAGAGTGAGTCAATAAAAATGTCCCATCATTTGAGGTGTCTTGTGAAAATTATGAATATTCGTCATGGATTTCATGATACGTCTTGGTAAAAATCATTCTCCTAGCATATGTTGGTACCATTTTCATCAGGATCTTTGCTCGCATGGACTGAGTAACAGACAATCTTAGAAGGACGGTAAGATCTCACTTGCGCCAAGTGGCTGGTTAAAGATTAAAAACAAATGTTGACAAATATGTGTAAACACTTACCCACACATCCTCTCACCAAACAGACACACACACAAACACCCATCCTCCCTCACACACACACCCATATCATCACAACGTACTCACACACACATTAAACAATTCACAATTAATGTCCCCTCTGATCTTCTGTTTACCAAGACCATCACTGAATGTTTAAGACGTAGTAATTCCCTAACAACTGTTTGTGTGTAATGAGTGAGGGTGTGTGTATGTGTGTGGGGATTTTGACAAGGGTGTGGGTGTGTATGTGTGTGTTGTGGTGGTATGGAAGAGATATGGTTTTGTGCGTGTTGTATGAGTGTTTGGAGGGTCCGTGTGGGTGTGTGGTATGAGTGTGTAGGTGTGTATGTGTTTTGTGTATGTGTAAATGAGGGTACGTGTGGGTGTGTGTCTTTGTGCCTGCAACATAAGTAATGAATTCTCAATTTGTTTATTCTTCACCCAGCCACTTGGCGCAAGTAAGATCTTACCGTCTTCCTGAAGATTGTCTGTTATTCATCATGCATGCAAAGATCCAATGATATTGTACCACCGACATGTGCTAGGATGATACTCTAACAAGACAATATCATAAAACCCACTGATTAATCATATCTCATCACTTTCACAAGACAGCTACAAAATGATGGGACATTTTTATTGACTCACTCTGTATATATAGTGATATTTGTAAATATCACTCCTGAAGAATACGGAGGCCCGTCGAAAATTAGAGACTGAAGAATTTAATAAATTGGCGTAAATGCATTAGTGGACTATATTTTGTTTTTGTTTTTTGAAGCATGAATTTGTAAATAAATGCCATAGGATCATTGACACGTGCCCAAAGAATATAAATACAACCCAAAAAATGGTATTGAGATGCTTTCTAGTGCATAAAATCACTGCAATGCATTTTCGCAATTCAAAAATGGCCTATTTTTTTGTTTTTTGATCGGTTCATTCAACCGTGAATGAATGGATATTGGTTGAATACACTTCCATAACAGAAATTCAATCATATTTGATCGATTATACCATGGCAAAGAAGTAAAAATCGCAGTTTGGGCACTTCTTGCTGCATGCTCACTCAACCGTAAAATTTGACACAAATTTCGTTTCCGTATATTGGGAAGCACGTTTTGCATACATTCTGACGTGTAAAATGTTTAAAGTTGATGTTCATAGAGAATAAATACGGTCAAATTATATATCATTGAGCAGGAAATAACATGAGGAACACTATTTAACTAATCGCCGATTTTTAAAAAAATTCTGGAGCTCATTAATCGGTTATCGGGACGCCCCCACTGAAACGCCCCCAAATACGTACTCCAAAAGTCACCCAAATGCTGACGTCAGGATATGGAATTGCGGCTGTGAACTGACTTCCGGGTTTGCTGGCTATCTGGCTTTCGAGTGCGCGCGTGCGTGTATAGGCTCGGGAATTGCAAACCTATATCGTAAACAATGAC
>CALNVZ010003428.1:18204888-18229207 GCA_940671915.1 Paracentrotus lividus | reverse complement strand
TCATTGAATCAAAGTTGCCATTTTAGGCTTGCGAACTTCAAAAAATGACATGTTTGCATTCAACCATTGCTCACTGAAGCATGACTTTATAATTTTTCCTAAAATTCGCTCCCATTGTGGTTAATTTAATTCCCTACATGGACATATAACTAGATTTTTTAAATTCCTCCTGGTTCAAAAATTATTGATATCTGAAATAGGGGGAACTTTCTTTTTGTGTTGTGTTTATACAGTGTGTCCCAAAAAGAACTATACACTTTTTAAATGGCTACCAAATAAAAAATATAAGGTTCTTGGATGAAAGGTTTGTATGTATATAAGACTCATATCTTCAACTATCATTATGACACCAAAAATTCCGAAAATAACGCATGCTTCAGTGAGTAATGCCCACTTTTGTAAAGGACACAAAAATTGCCCTGCGCAGGAATTCACTATTCATTTTGCACCTGGTTATGGAACGCCATGAATGAGTCAAAATTAACGATGGAATAAATCAGCCAACAGAGTCAAAGATAAACCAAAAGTCAGAAAGAAACAATTACTATTATGCAAAAATGTTATGATTCACCATTTGTTTTCATATCATTGATTTATGCTTTGACTTCAATTTATTTTTGTCTTTGTTGGCCGATCGATTCCATCATTAATTTTGACTCCTTCATGGCGTTCCATAACCAGGTGCAAAATGAATAGTGCATTCCTGCGCAGGCTAATTTTTATGTCCTTTACAAAAGTGGGCATTACTCACTGAAGCATGGGTTATTTTCGGAATTGTTTGTGTCATAATGATAGTTGAGGATATGAGCCTTATATACATATAAATCTTTCCCGCAAGAATCATATCTTTTTCTATTTAGTAGCTATTTAAAAAGTGTATAGTTCTTTTTGGGACGCACTGTATATATATATATATATATATAATAAACAAATGTAAATAAAGCAATCCGTGACAAATTGATATTTATAGTGTACAATCTATCGCGCAATATACTGGATTATAAGTACGACAAATACTAAATTATCCCGAGAGCAGATTTGTTTCTCCAAGGCCGTTCATATAGTCCAGTAATGTTGCAAGATGGAGCGTTCACTATTTATTATAGTAAATAGACCCCTAGATCTTTGAACTTGCCTTATCTGATTTTATGTTTGCCAATTTTTTGGTGCTAATTAAGCTATTGTGACGTATATTGTTGCTCCGCGTAACCATTTTTATTTACTTTGTGCGCACCATTTTACTGTTAATACGCGCTAGGGCAACAAGGCAATCGATAGAATCGATACTCTCCCCATTCATTTAACACGGGCTTTACCCTCCAAAAACCGAAAGTTATATTGCACATATGTACAATATAACAAATTGAAGGTAGGTCACGTGGTACTGACCTAGCCAATCTCAACGCGTATTTTTCAACCACTATTTACTATATATATATATATTGAATAATGAAGGAAACTGACCAGAAATATATAATATGAAAAATGAGCAAAGAAAATGGGGTACCATCTGGATTCGAACCAGAGACCTCCTGGTTACTAGTCAGGGCGCTCTACCATCTGAGCTATAGTAAGCCCTGGATGGGGTCGTCCCTAATACCCGTTAACTCTTCAATGCTCGAGGGGTCAGAAGCTGGTAACCTAGTAACCAGGAGGTCTCTGGTTCGAATCCCGATGGTATTCCATTTTCTTTGCTCATTATATTACATATATATATATAAATATATATATATATATATATATATATATTATTATATATTTATATATATAATAATAATTATATATAATATATAATACAACAAATAATCAACCTATCTCCAGGCTAATGAATCGGAAGCAATATCCAAGCTTATAAGATTCGTCACAACTCCAAGTTGTCAACTTTTTATATACACAATATATAATATATATATATATATTATATATATATATATACATATATTAACTAAATGTAAAAATAAATAATATATATATTAAATAAATTGTTCAACTTCGCTCAAGATTTATCTTTTGTTTTTTACCAGTGATAATTTGAAAACTACATAATTCTGTTTTAGAACGCGTCCAAAAATACTTTAACTATATTTTTATTTTAGATGTTTCTCTTTTCCAGAAGAAGACAATCAATTTTCAAAGCTGTAATCATAATCCAGATATAACGAGATGATAACTGTTTAACTAATTTCCCTCTTACAAAATTTTACTGAATATAATAATTTGAAATATTATTACAGGCCTCTGTCATAGTCCAGTTATATTTTACCTGAATTGTTTCATTGATTTTATTAAAGATATATTGTGATGTTGATTAATATTTGTATCTTTGTATTTTATTTCAAATGACTCCTTCTGTTTGCTTTGAGCATAATATGTAAAGTAACTAGTTATAGGGCTGCGCTTACAGCTCTGCTTTTTTGCAAGTCCCTCCGTTTAAAATATATATTCAACAAATACCTTTTTTTGTTTGTTTATTGTTCAGTTCTTGTTCTTGCGTTTTATTTCATACCGAACAAGCTTGATTATATCATATTTGAATGTACTATTGGATATGTTTATATTGAATGTTTATATGTTTATATGTTTATAAACGGAAATAAAATGAATCTTGAATCTTGAATCTATTTCGTTGTTTGTTCTAGGGTAAGTCCAAGCTATTTTGCGCTGTAACAAACGGGACATTCAGAGCAAACAATAGCGCTTGTTTGAAAAATCTATGAAAAAATGGTGTTTTCAAATTTTGACTTTGTTCACATATAACTCTTAATTTAAATGGTAGATCTTAACTTGCATAGTCTTATCCTCTTAAACATGTAATAAACATTGTAAGGACATATTTTAACGTTAATAGGCCTACAACTTCGAGGTTTCTGGCAAGGTCAAGTTAAAAAAAAAATGTCATGTAACACACGGGACAGGTAACACATGGGATAATTATTTCCTATAATATTTTTCATTAAACAATTGGTGTAGCCAAGGTGTAGCAACATCTTTTGTTAAAAAATCTCTCTGATGAAACAAAAGAAACATAATACGAAACACTTATTTCGTTTCCATCTCTAAAGGCGGGAGGGTGAGTAATAAAAATGTATGATTTTACATCAGCTCAGTAACTTTTGTGAAAATATCGAAACAGAAAATACATACTTTTTGGTTGTACTATGACTATGACAAACCTCTTTTTTAAATGGTTCAAAATAGCATTTTTAATGCATTTTATAATTTTTTATGAATATTAATGAGCCTCGTGACGTCGTATGACCTTGAATTGACTTTTGACTTCATTTTTATTAAGTTCATTTCAAACCCTTTATGGTGATATAATGACACATTATGTATACCTTTACAAACCCACTGACACATTTGACACAAATATGGTCAAAATGTCGAAAAATCACCACCTTGGGAACAAATAGCGTGGACTTTTTTAACAGCAAGTTTGGGGTTCTAATATATTTTATTGTTACTATATTTCAACTATCACAACAAAATGACATCAGGAATGATGTTTTAATGATGCATAATCGTATTAAATGTATTTTTGTCTACCACTTAAGCACAAAATCGGTTATTCAACTTATTGTAAAAAGTATGCTTTAAGAACTTTTTTTTTTTTGGGGGGGGGAGGGGCTGTACGTGGAAAGACATAAATGTCATGGACTTAATGTCTTAAGAATATTTTATTATTCAATGGAAAGTCTGAGAGCGCATATTATAGATGAATAATATATTTTCTTTTTACACGATGCCGCTGATGATGATCAATTTTTGTACATAAGATACCGGATTTCTTATAATGCTAAGGAAAAACCTCTTCCGCCCTCTACGATACGATACGTTCAGTAAAATATAATGAATTAATCATTCTAGAAATGAGATTATGGTGAGGTTCAGTTATTTTTAAATAGCATGTCAGATCCTTCCTGTAAGATCTCTACAAAGATATACTTTGAAATAAAATGCTTGAATCAGTCCTTGTAATCAAAGGTTTTGGTATACTAATTCGAATCTTTGTTTTGAGCTATTGTTTAGAACTTTACGACAATATGTTCTATGAAGTACATTAAAGAAAAAAGATTCTCTCTTTTTGATAATCTTTATAATTTATTCACTCTTTTTTAATACTTATGAAATATAGTTTGATATTGCAAACATCATAATTTGTTAAGATTCGTTAGGTGATTATGTCCAATATATAATGCAGCTAAAGCACCAACACGTTTAGTTTAACATCTGGCGCAGTAATTAATATTTGATATTTGAAAAATTGAAAATGCTTTGAAGAATGTAATGTCACTTGCTTCGATGTAACTCCAAGCTTATCGTGTTATTTGTAAACTCTATGATATCGTCATCTCATCTTTTTTTATCTACGTAGCGTGGCACTACTCATTATTACCGTTAAAGTTAAGACCAAACATATTTAGTCAATAAACAAAAAATACGAATATTTCATTTCATTATCAGTAGTTTCGGAGAGAAGATTTTTTTTCCCGAAAGAAGCATATGTTAAAATCAAACGCAAAATGGGTTCAAAGAAGATTCAGTGACATTGTAAGCTTTTATAATTATTTATTTTATAATACTGACACAAAATACATGTATAGCCACTGTTCGGGAGCAATAACTCGCAATTTCATACGTACGATTGTGCTGAAAATTATCAGAACATATTTCATGAGTTGTACATGGTTATGAAATATTGTTGATTTGATAAAACTATCAAAATGTGATTATCAGGGAAACGTGTTTCCTCTCTTAATTGACTCGTGCAATTTTTTAAATATATCAATCACAATCTTTCTTTTAGCAGATGTGTGCTCTCACGCTTATATTTCAATTAAAGATAACATAGGAATAAACGGGAGTTCCCTCCGGAGACAGGGTTCCCCTTCGGAGACAGGGTCTTTCGTGTATGTCTCATTATTATAATCATCATGTATCTAATATTTGTCGTACGGTACATAGGCCTATTTTGGACATTGTGCACATGAACGTAATCTTTAATTCTTCATTCTGTTCATTATAAAAGTGACAATGCTATGTTCACTTGAAGTGGAAAGGATTAATGAAGCATTTAAAAAAAAAGAGCGCATTTACCTTTTAGGAAACGTCATGATTTTACTTGCATAAACAGATTGAACATGATCACTGTACAAATTGCAATTATTATCTTGTCAGTTATTTAATCGTTCGTCTTTAGGGGTCGATTTCTCTTATTTTGTTAATTTTTTTTGGACAGAATTGATTTAAGGGGTCAAATGATTTTGGAAGGCAGATAATTTGGAGGCGGATGTATTTTTGCCCTTTCTTTTAGAACACTTTTGGGAGTTGGATTTTGTTTTCTTTCTTTCCCCCCCCCCCTTTTTCGTAGGATCATGATAGAATTCAATATCGATTGCTCATCAAGACAGATATCGTTCATACATCGTCTTCCCTGTTAGTTTCTTCGTTTATGTTATGTTTCTGTCGTGGTCTTTTGTTTGTGTATGTGTGTATGTGTGTGTGTGCGTGGAAGTGTGGGTGTGGATGTTTTTGTGTTATACACCAATCCGGTATGCATTATTTTGTATGTGGCGTGCTAGATTCGTGCTGTTTGGTACTGTAACTGCATCTTGCAGCCTGAAAACGTATCTAATTTCATTTTTCAGGACCTACGCCTACAGGCGCGGATCCAAGAAAAATCGAATTTAATGCATTTCGGGGGCCCAATTGTCTGGGGACAAAAGCAGCTCTATTATGTTTACGCATGGGCCCGGTAAATTCATTGTGTGACTCCGGTCTGCGTCCGCTACTGGCCTATCTACTAGTCTCGATATAATAATGTTCCTGAAATCCACTGGAGATAAAGATCTTGTTTAACATGGACTTTTGTGTAGCCTACATGATAATGTACACACTTCTATTATGTATTCTTTTCTTCTTAAGTTAGTATAGCCTACAGGCAGAAATTGTGAAGCAGTCGTGCATGTTGCAAGGAAAAGAACTTTGTACTCTTAAAGTAGGATGAAACAAAAGAGACCGAAAATCCACTTTTTTCAAGTATCTCATAAATACACAAACTGCAAAGTATTCGCCCTGAAACAGGCGATGATATCATACGCCACACGCGGGTTAGTAGGAGAAACATGGTTTTTGCAGGCTGCCCTCTTACACTCTTTTGTATTTTGTTGTTCGACCTTCGCCTTCTCTAATTGTATTTCTATTATTCTCTTCAGTTTGAAATATTTCGGTATAGTTCAGCTGAGCATGAATTGAATAAAATGGAACGATATGACCAAAAATACACACATGGTTGTCATAAGCAACCTTTCAAGAAAAATGTCTACAACCAAAATCGACGGACGTGAACAATAAGAAGAATTTTATTAACCAAATTTGTTCCTTCCAACAACAACAAAAAAAAATGAATAAAAATAAAAAACAGTGAAAGCTCAGAAAACAAATTGTTAATTTTTGGCAATTTTACTCAGCCTCTACAAAATGAATTTGTCGTAAATAAGTGACATAATATAAGGTATAAAGAGAAGTTTTAAAAAATTCACTTTGAAAACTTTCTGTTGTAGAAATTCAAAGTAATCTTTGAATTTTTATAGTTGTATTGATTAAACGACTCGATTTTCATCGGCTTACAGTAACAAATGGAGTTGACTTTCACTAACCATCTGTTGAAAAGTCCGATAAAAGTCTTTTGTCAAAAAAAAAAAAGGGAATGTAGGCATTACTTTCAACAAGGAGAGCTTTGTTATTCCCGGCTTAAGTGTCAAATGACAGTTCAGAAAATGAACTTTCTGTAGAAATGTAATTTCTCTTTGAAAGTCAGTCAACGTCTACCAAATTATTTTTGGTTCACTATCTTCAAATTGATTTTACTCACTCATGCGTGAAATATGCATCATGAGATACATCAAATGAAAGAGGAGAATAAAGTGTAATTTATCAATTATAGATGTGATTACGTTAGGTTTAGAAACATTGATGATTATCGGTTTCTCGTTTTCCAGGATTCACTGTTAGCCATATCTCGCGTACCTCAAATAACAATAATTGTACCATGACCATGAAAACAAACGAACTACCGTCAGCAAATCAGAACGATGCATTATGGGGTAGGTCTAGGGCTTCATACAGGAAATAACAGATGAGAACAGAATCCTGCAAATGACGGATGTGGAATTGTCAGCATGGTCAGAGAGAGAGAGAGAGAGGGGGGGGGCGGGGTTGATACACGCCCCAACACAATATTGATATCCATTGGTCGAATAGAGGCTGCCGAAATACTATTTGATTTGACAAGTTTAAAGCTCATTTCTATTCTATGTAACATTGGGAGTTCTTTTTTTTTTTTTTTTTTAAGAAATGTATTTTCAACGTTAATACAATCAAATCGTTGCGCCCTTACTCCAAAGGGAGTCTTGATACGCCCTTTTCTCCAAAGGGGGGGGGGGCCTGCAATTGTGTGCCCCCCCCCCCCTCAAAAAAAAGGGAGCGATCGAGAAAATTTATTTTGACTAGAGTGAATGGTATTCATTCATTGTTTACTTGATAGGGATTTAACAGATAATCAACACCACTGGCTTGACACTTATGGCGCCTGGTATGTATGTTTTAGATTAAGGCGTCTCAATAAAGAGGGGAAAAAATCCAACAAAATTTGTACATTTGTATTTCATTTCATATTTCATTGTGCGGTACACAAAGCAACGTTTTGTCAAGGGCAAAGGGTCTGTTTATGTTTGTAATTTGTTAATATCCCTAAATATATCTGAAGGCATGATAGCGAAAAGTGTATTTTAATATATTTTTTTTAAAGATTGTGATGGAGATGACAAGTGTCAAAAAGTGAATGGGTTATAACTATGACATTTGACCTTACGTTAGCACAATACTCAAGAGTGACCCAGTTACAAACTTAATCAAATAGATCTAACTTATTACTATAACACTTTGGATACTAATAAAAACAAATAGTAGTAGGCCTTTTTTGTTTTATTCCTAATACAACCTACACTTATCAACATGCTTCTTATCGATGTCTGAAGCTCGGTTTTTATCAAAGAAAGATTGTTGACTTAAACTAGTTGTTCGATGTACTATTCAAGATGTAATGTAGGAATGAAAGAAATAGCTAAGGGTTTTTTTTTTAAAGAAGATAAGCCAATTTTTTTGGAAGGATAAATTGGCAAGATGTCAAACATTTGGCATTTCATAACTAAACACTAAAGTTTGCGCTTGGAATCTTACATAGTTTGTTCTAAAGGACAACTAGGTATTTATAGTCTTTATCAAGTTTCCCAATAAATTTCTTGATTTTGTTCCAAATAATTTTTACAATTCTTTTACATTTATTTCTATATACGTGTAATTATATCTGCTTCAAGTATATTTCGTTTTCCTTATCATTATAGAAATGTCCTAGAGAAATCAACATCGTGACATACTGTTCTTTTGAGAAACATCACTATAATGACTTTAATTTATATCATTCTATAAATTCACTTGGTTTCAGACATGATTCGAACCCAAAATTCAAATCATGTTTTCTCACCAAAGATACAAACTTTATCATGTCTCCCTTATCTGAATATTTATAAGTGGTCTGTTCAGAATCAAAAGGCATTCCTTGCATATCAATGTCTTTATCCAAAAAGCCTGACAGAACTCTTGAAGTTTATCTCATCCAATATTTGAGCTTTGTATTTCACTCCTCCATGGAAAATGTCAATCAATGGTTTATCAAAATTAATTTGGTAATGATTGATGAAAATTGGCTGTTGTAGTTCAATGCCCGGGGAAAAGTAGTACGATCACACTGATATCGATCAGACAAACCCATCCAAAAGTGTTGAATTGGCAACACTAACTAATAAATATTGAGTCGGTAGTTGCCAACTTAAATTTGGTATTCTTATTTTCAAAAGGAATATTAAAAGAAAGTAATAGTAAGGTATTGACCAACTAGTTTCAACATGTTTATAAGTCGGTAACAAAAGATTGCGGGTAAATGTAAAAACATGAAGAAAAAAATTAATACATCTCCATAGCGAGATAAGGAGACATTCAGACGGAGAAAGGATATAAAAGATATATTTTTTTAAAGAGAGAGAGAGAGAAAGAGAGACAAGTTATGAGAGAGACAATACAAATAGGAAGATGAAGAAAGGGCTATTAAGATACATATTCAAAGACAAAGATAGAATATGACAGGGTGAGAAAGGGTATTTGAATGTGTCAAATCTTATGGAATAATGAAGAGAAATACACGAAAAACTAAACACAGACGAGTGAATTAAATCTGTTCAGGTTTTCACAATTTAATTGCAAATATGTACATATAAATCCACTTTCATATAAGTCCTAGATAGTATTTCGTGAAAATCGCCATATCGGAGACAGAACACCAATAAACATATATAATTTCTAACTATATCTAAACATGAATAACCTCTGAAAAGGAATCGTCATTTCGATTTATAACAAAAGAGAATTGAAAACAGTAAAAAAAAAAAACAAAATTTAAATGTTCCAAGGACAATATTAATTGATTTTACAGAGTACTTTACGAATTTTGATTGAAAAGTTGTTTCGAAATAATAAATACATTTTCAATCAATTCAATCGATCACTCGACCAAATGGTGATTGGCCCAGGTGACTTACCATAATCATTATGAGCCTTCATGTGGAGTCAATAATATCTTGTATGTTCTGAATCATATAATTTTCTAAGCAAGACAACATAAGCTGATTTTCATGTTTAAAGATAAATGCATTAGATAAGGTGATCACTTAATTGTAACCAGTAGAAAATGATTTTTAAGGAAGAAAAAAGAAGAAAACAATGAATATTTAAAAACGCAATGATTTTCCACACAGACAAAACATCCTTATAAAAAGTCAAATCATGTATAGTCACTTGTAGCGATCAGTTGTGAAGATATAACATGGAAACTACTCATTACGTAGTTTCTTGACATAACGAAAGACAAAATTCACAGATTGATAACCAGACAATTTACTTAACTGTTGGACATAAGTGTGGAATAATAAAAGATAATTAAACTATTTATTTTGTTTTACAAGAAATTACACCCTACATTAAACTAAATAACAGAAGCTGTTGCAATAAAGATTGGAATGAAATTCAAGAAATATATTTTCAACTATATTCAAGATCTACCTATAGACTTGGAGAAGGACTAACTGTACACTACATTTACATTACCGGTCGAGAGTATACACAATGACATAAGAAGAATGATATTTCTGAGGTAGCTGGTTTTATTTATCTATAAGTTCATATAAACAAAATTTGTGCTTAAAACTGAAGGATTTTCTCACTAAGCCCATGAAGTCATTATTAAAAAGTAAACATTGTTTAGAATAATAAGAAGCTAGAACTTTATTTCAATTGATCATATACATCCAGTATTACGATAATTAGACTATCTAAAGTAGTTGACATCAAAAAATATTTTGATATTCGAGTTGATATTATCATCTTATACAAGTTCCCATGGAAACACCAATATGTCACGCATCATAATGGTTGTCTTTACATTAAGTAATACTAATAGAGCATAAGCATTTTCAATTGCAATATTAATGGTATCTTAGAAACATAATTAACTTTAGTTTCCCAGATTAAATAGAAAAGTCGTGGACAAACGACCAGACTACATATGTATATTTATTTTGACGAATTTAACTTGCTATAGAATGACTTTTAATTATAACTTTAAAATGTCTCAATCTGCCAATCCCTTAATCTTTTTTTTAATAAAGGACTGCTCATATTACCGATTTTATAATTCAAAAATGCGTATCGATTTATCTGGCGTATAAAGGGCTAGATCTAAGACAAATGAACCCTATCTGGGAGTAGTGCTAGAGGGTACACTGGTTTACTCTTGTGCCATTCAAAACGCATGGAATAATCTATATACTTTTGTTTTTTAAACGGCAGCCATTGGTAAAACAAAGAACAATTATTTGTTTAAGCCAACAACTTCACGCCTCACATGATTATATCTTGATAAATGACACATGCGGAACGCTTTAACTTGCAAGAGTTATGGTTGTAATTCAGGCCATGTGTTTTTCTTTGGTTGATTTAGCCATTGAAATCAACGAACAGGAACATGTCAAGAAGTAAAAGTGATACTGTCTTCTCCTTCCAATCAGAGACATTCGTAAGTTAGAATGTCAAATTTCAACACAGCGATGAATGATTTGAATAACATTCCCGCGCCTTCATCATGATGTTGTTTTCCATTTTGATTGACATTAATCCATCTTTCAGCTCGTTAAGATGTTTTGTATTGTATTTTTGCTAATTAAATGCTTCATTCTTGATCAAAATAGATCAAAAAGCCTGTGCGTCAATCATTTGTGGCTTCACTTGCGATGGCCTCATCGCTGATGACAACGAGTTCATGTTTTTGGTAAGTTCTAAGCTGTCTTCGCTGCTTGGTGACGCACATGCGTGCTGCGATGGCGAGTTATCACGTCTTTCTAATGTAGCATTGTGGTTGGTAAGGAGCCGTTGCGCGCCCGACTGCGCAGCGCGTTCCATTCCGTGATCGCTGGCAGACATCGTGTTCAAATTATCCATGTCTGTCCGAGAATCTGGCAAAATCTTCTCATCGTTGTCCATGATCTCGCTTTGACTGCCCACTTCGCTTCCGTCAGCGTCCTGCTTCAAAGGTTTTCGTTTTGCTTCCTCTTTCTTCCACTTCATTCTCCTATTCTGGAACCAAATTTTGATGTGACGTTCTGTTAAATTCAACATGGCGGCGAGTTCTATTCGTCGAGGACGGGATATGTATTTATTGAAGTGGAATTCCTTCTCCAGTTCTAGCAGTTGTCCCCGAGTGTATGCTGTTCTTGTTCGCTTGTTCTCATCAAAATCGGCGAAGGAAGCACCTATAGCAAAGAGAAACAAAATGACAGATTTTAAAATATTATAGACTTTGGTAAAGATAACTTTTTCGAAACATGAAAATTAAAATGATGAAATTAACAACAACTCATGTTAGGGTTTTAAAAACTAA
This sequence comes from Paracentrotus lividus, assembly GCA_940671915.1. Classification (NCBI taxonomy): domain Eukaryota; kingdom Metazoa; phylum Echinodermata; class Echinoidea; order Camarodonta; family Echinidae; genus Paracentrotus; species Paracentrotus lividus. Next base: position 18,217,158 of record CALNVZ010003428.1, on the reverse strand, counting down.
ACGGAGACGTTTAAAAGAAAAGAAAATAATTAATATAAAGGAAAAGAAATTTCTAAAGATTAGCACTACGAGCACTCTTGTCAAAAAGAAGACTTTCAATGTTACCACAGTCAGTTCGTGAAGCAGTCAGTGAAAAATAAAAACGTGTACGTAAAAACTATATTTTCATACTGTGTGGCGTATTTACATAATAATCGTTAGATTTTTGGTAAATTATGTAATGTTACATTGCAAATAGTTTTTTGCTACATCATTTCAAATGTTTTGTAGAAACAAAGTAATTTAAATTCGAAATCATAACACTATAGATATACTCAGATTGGTACTTTAACATTTTCTTTTTAAAAGAGTTGTAATGCTACCTTAACGTATAATCTACTGAATTTCCAGTAAATCATTGAAAGATTATACAGGTTAATAATTCGTTTTTTTTTTCAACATTGTATATATTCAATGCTGTATTTCGTATTGATGATAACGTGTCCCTGGTGTACTGTATAACGGTCAATGAACCATATAGTATCTGATCTTCAAATATCAGTCTCAAAGAAGAAAACCATATCAGCAGACTAACGACCCCTCATCGTTATTCTTACAAGGCCTTTATGTTATTTGTGCAAGAATTAGTATCACGGCTAGCCAGTCTTTTCTTTCTGGGATACGAATGGGCAATAATGACTGGTCTGAATTCAGTAGAAGAACCAAGAGAGGACCCAATTAATTTAAAATCGCCGGCTTGAGCTGGAGGAGAACGGGACCGTTATAATGTAACACACAAAGAAGGCCGACGGGTGATTGTTACTGTTGCAAATCATTGTGGATTTTGCTAAGCTCTAAACAAAAACGAGTAACGGTAGAGTGATAATATAGGGGGTATCATAACCCCGTTTTTTGTTGTACAGAGATTTAATCTTATGACAACACTGTTGACTGAAGACTGTAGCTATGATATGCAAATATATCCATGGTATGGTGTGTCTTTACCATATGCGCCTGTCTCATATGAACGAACTGCCTAACATACAAGATACCAATTTTTGACATCTGTTGATATCCGTTAGATGTACGGTTCATGTCCGCTTCATCCCCTGGATTGACGTTTGTCGTCAGGTTTTATCCGTCAAAGTGACCAGAAACATGCATAAAAGCGTCAAAGCGGCCAACACCTGACGATGAACGTCAATACAAGGGATAAAACAGACATGGACCGCATATTTAACGCATATTAACCACTGTCAAAGATCGGCATGCATCCCTCTTTGTCTGTACCATGCGAACGTTGGACAATCCGGGCCATGTGTGACAGCAGCAATAGAACTTACCATTGCCAGATAGCCCTCGCTAAATGACACAGCCCAGTCTTCTTAAATGGCGTTCAAATGGCGTCGCCGTGGCGCACATAATCGTTCAAGAACTCCGGGAACAAATGCACTATTGACAACAACATTTGTACTTCTTTACTTTTATGAGCTTTTGAATCTACCCCAGAAGCAAAAAAGAAAAAAGAAAAGAAAAAAAAAAGAAGCTACTTTGTAATTGATCTCGTTTATAACTTTGCGTCTTTGTAAAGCCAGGTCTTACTAATAATCACCTATTAGTTGAATACACGTTACGCGATCAGACTTTTTAAGCCCATTTAGCTTCGAGAGGCTTCTTTTAAATGACACTCTCTAAATAGAACAATTACATACAAAAGGAAACTCTCCCTAGCGTTTAAGTGTTACAACTCTAACCCCTTTCCCCAAGAGAGAGTCCCGACTCCTTGTCAGAAGCACCTTTAACCCTTAATCTACCAACTCAGAGAATCCTAGGTAGACTGATAATGAATATTGGGGATCAAAGAGTTAAACATGAAATGTCTGGTCTGTGATCCTGTCTGCCCACAGGCTACCTTAGACAATAAAGTTTGTGGTTATCATGGAGTCGAGAACCCATGTTAGAGTCACTGCGTACAACACTTCAATACACATTCTCTGTTTGATTAAAGCATTAAGGGACGTCTTAATCCGATGGCGGGTTGCCTTTGATGTTATCATGGGGATGCATCCGATATAGACCAGTTCCAGGACTAGGACTAAGTTTAGGGTAAGAATACTGACTTCTTGAATAGATTTTGTAGGTATAGTTTGGGTAAAACTGATAAACGAATACTATTCATTGTAAAATAGATAAAATCATAAAAAAGGAATAATTGTCTGGCGCAGCATTTGACATTGAAAATACTAACTGGCTCGAAAACAAGTAAACAACCCAACATTAACACTAGCATAATATGTTATAAAATAAGTTAATGCATGCTTTTTTCCTATTGAATAGATAGTGGGTATTAAATAATAATCATAAGAAGGGATGGGATTGCCCGGACAAGCAAAATGTAACAAGAATATACAAAATATAAAGATAAATAGATGACTAAACAATTATTAAAGGTTCATTAAAAATTGCAAGTATGGTTCTTCTTAAATGCTCACTTCTACTAATTTCTACTTTAGATCTCACATACAGTAGGCCAGGCCAGTAGATGAATCCAACATTGATTTTTGTGAAAGAGTGATCTGTCAAAAGTGTCCTCTAAATTTCATTCATTTTTTTTTCAAAATTTCGAAATGAAACAAACTGTTCAAAATAGTGGTTAAAACTGAAACCAAGAGCAAAAAAGAAAAAAAAATGAAACAGAAAGTTAAACATACATTGTAAAAAAAAAAAAAATACAAAAAATTCAAAAAATACAGGCACAAAAAATCTTTCACAGGCTTTGCAAACCACCTAAAATGTGGCAAAATACTCAAAATTCTCTTTAAAAAAATTGGTCAGTTTAATGATCTGAGAAGTACTTTCGACTTTATATTTTTTAAAAATGTAATTAGTGTTTTCTTGCAAATTTTATAGATGAGTTAAAGCATCGATTCCTTTTTCATCAAAAACAGGGGGGAAATATCGTTCAGAACAAAACATGAGAATATATGATGGATCCACCTTTTCTGTTGATAAACTTGTAATTCTTTCTGTTGAAAATTTAATATTCCAATTTGAATCCATGTTCAAAACGTTGTAACATTGCTAACACGTATTTTGAAACATGAGTAAATTAGTCTGAACATATATGATCTTGTGTTCATGTAAGTACAGTGCCCTAATGCTGACCCCCTGGATTAATCTTGTTAAATTGTTACGCAAGAAAAGAGAAGAGTATCTATATTGACGTATTACACGTCCGTTGATGCAATTATAATTTTAGTGTATGACTGGAATGAGCTTATGGTATATTTACTAAAAATAATTAATTGATACATCTTAGAAATATTACTATTATTGATTATTATATTTTATGTGAAAAAAAAAGATCTGTCGTTTTACTGAAATATTTTACCGCCAGTTCGATACGTAGGCCTATATGATAGAATAAACCGATATTGTTTTAATTATATATATATATATATATATATATATATATATATATATATATATATATATATAACCGATATTGTTTTAATTATATATATATATATATACAGTGGTGGCCAAAATTATTAGAACACCAAGCATATTTAAATGATTTTAGTAATTTTCACTCAGTTGACCATTTAAATACCTTTAAAATGATTGGAATGTCTCCGAATATCATTATTATGCTTTAAAAACTAAATAACAAAGCCATGCGTTGGGAACGCGCCCCCAAGTCGCCCTTTTTTATGTTACACCACCAATTGAAAAATCTAAAAATCTTGCCTCTTTCAGGATCAAAGTGTCATAACATAAAACATTTTAAGCCTCTCCCTACAAAAGTATATATATTCTGAAAGGAAATTTCCTGAAGATGTCAAAAATGGCATTCATAACAACATAGGGTAAAGGGTCATTCCATGCCAATTCACCCAATGAAAGTGCAATTTTGCACCCTTCCGTCTCAGAATTTGCTCAAATTTGGTACACATAAAATTTAACATTACCTTTCCATGAAACAAAAAAAAATTAGCGTTAACGGTCCGTCGGTTTCCGAGCTATGGCCAGCCCTTTTTGATTTGTTTTGGCAAAAGTGGGTGTGACCTTCCATTTCAACGGCACAATGCGCCTGAACTGGTTGACCAATTTTTGTGAAACTGGTACCATTCAAAAGGAAATTCAAAGAGAAATTCAAAAATGGTATCGGAAATATTATTGGAGCAATTTAAAGTGCTATGACCTTTGACCTTTCCTTTAACATTGATTTTGACCCCCAGACGAATAATATTTTTACTTGATTTTTATGTATGTTAATTGTCAGTATAATATTAACATAACATGTAAATATCTAGGATGATATTTTATTTCTTTACCTTTAAAAACTCTTTTAAATGTAATTTTCAAAGTTACTGTTACCCCCACATACTGATATTTGTGTTGGTAATGTGTGTACAAGACTCCATTATACATGAATACTTTCAAACTGAAGTAACATTACAATCAAATACCATTAAAATATTCCATATCTGTTTCTGATGCTTCAAAGATCTCAAGGATGCATCCAGTTTTGGACAGTAGAGCTGACTACATGTAGGAAGCATTTTGTTTCTGTCAAAACCGCAGATTTCTGGTGATTTGTATGTATACCTATTGCACCCCAATCAAAAGGGCTAAACAAATGTCTCTATTCATAAGCAAATGGAGTCTACGTACATGTATACATTATTATTGTGTTTAATGTTTCCTTTTTTACCTGAAAAGTTTAGTATCCTGTTTTAATTGAATGTAATTTAACTTCAGTTTGGAAGTATTCAAGTAAGCCTATAATGGAGTCTTGTACACACATTACCAACACAAATATCAGTATGTGGGGGTAACAGTAACTTTGAAAATTACATTTAAAAGAGTTTTTAAAGGTGAAGAAATAAAATATCATCCTAGATATTTACATGTTATGTTAATATTATACTGACAATTAACATACATAAAAATCAAGTAAAAATATTATTCGTCTGGGGGTCAAAATCAAGGTTAAAGGAAAGGTCAAAGGTCATAGCACTTTAAATTGCTCCAATAATATTTCCGATACCATTTTTGAATTCCTCTTTGAATTTCCTTTTGAATGGTACCAGTTTCACAAAAATTGGTCAACCAGTTCAGGCGCATTGTGCCGTTGAAATGGAAGGTCACACCCATTTTTGCCAAAACAAATAAAAAAGGGCGAGCCATAGCACGGAAACCGACGGACCGTTTACGCTAATTTTTTTTGTTTCATGGGAAGGTAATGTTAAATTTTATGTGTACCAATTTTGAGCGAATTCTGAGACGGTAGGGTGTAATCCATTGGGTGAATCCAGATGGAATGACCCTAAAGTAGTTACATCTTAAGTGGGGATTTTTAAATTATTTTTGAAGGGCCCCAAATTTGTAATTCAGTGCCCCTATTTTAGTCCCCCGTTCCAATGACCCTTAATATTTCAACATATTTGAATTGCTCATGAAATTTCATTAAAAAAAATATATACATTTACAAGGATTGTCTTCATTAAATGAAAAAATAGTCTTAACTTTCAATGGACATGGTTAATTGGGTCATCTCACCACTAAAGGTGGGGGCGAATCCACCCTCCCTATTTGACCAAATTTTCTGAAACTTAGGATGTATTTGAGGTATAGTAGAATAAATAAGCCTGCTAATTTTCACACTTTTACCTCAAATACTTTTTGAGCAATCGGCATATGTAATTGGCATTTTAATTTTTTGCATTTGGACTACATGTTTAACACACAAGTCTATGGGGAAACCAAAAGCGCATAGCGCAACTATATTTAATGCTACGCATTACCAGATGGTCGAAACTATATAAATTTGGTATCAACATATACGTAAGACCCTATGCTAAAAAGTCATGAAAGCTCATGGCACACAAAAGATATCTTAAATTTGATTTCGGCAAATGAACTAGGGCATTGATAATCCCATAGACTTTGTGTATGTTCAGGTGTTCTAATAATTTTGGCCACCACTGTATACAGTGGTGGCCAAAATTATTAGAACACCTGAACCTACACAAAGTCTATGGGATTATCAATGCCCTAGTTCATTTGCCGAAATGAGATTAAAGATATCGTTTGTATCGTTTAATGACTTTTTAGCATAGGGTCTTACGAATATTTTGATACCAAATTTATATATGTTATATACAATACGTTTTAATAGGAAAATTTCATATTCATGTATATAACAAATCAAGATATCAATAAATATAAATTAAAGAAGTAATAAGAAATATTCATACAACCATGAATGATTATTTAATCATTGAGTGAATTTATTATACAATAAATAATGTTAGTCTAATGTTTTTCAAAAATTGTTATTCTTTTTGTTTTTCCACTACCTAAAAATAATCCATAATTAATAATATTCTAGTACATAATTGTATTCATATACTTACACTAAATTAACAAACAAAAATAAAACATTCAATTCCTTTTTTTCGATATATTTCATTTATACCTAATATGTAATATTCAAGGAAGAAAAGCTTTGCGATTACCATCATTGACAGTCAATGATGGTAATCGCAAAGCTTCCTTTAATTTTACATATTAGGTAAAAATGAAACATATCGAGTAACATGAATTGTATGTTTTATTTTTGTTTGTTAATTTAGTGGGTTTTTTTTTTTTTTTTTTTTTTTTTAATTTAATATTCAAAAATAAATCCACAGCTATAGCACAACTATCAATTCATTAATACCAACAACAACAAAAAAAAAGAAAAGAAAACTGTATATTTACATACGCTTTTATTGCTGATACGTGTACGGTAGAGATTTTAGAATCGTACTTTTTCATAAAAAAATCTAACGAAATCAATTTACAAGATTGCTCTGTCGTGTCACCGAACCTTTTTTAAGAACCGCATGTCCAATCAACTACTCTAATCAGAGAGAGATGAAACTTGTGCTTTTTCGAAAAATATAGTTAACAACAAGCTCACACGCACACCAATCAAATGAATAAAACAATGATACTGACGATTTGTGTAATCTATGGAAAATTAAGGAATTTTCTTTACCCCGGCCATTTCGGATTTTTTTGTTGTGTTTGAAAATTTATGTAATATTTGCCTAACATGTATTATTTTTTTAAACCAAAATTTTACACAAAAAATCTGTTAATTTTCCATTGTTTTATAGAAGGTCTTTAGAGAAAGAAAATTATCTGCTGTACTTTATGAATTGAAAAAAAACATTCTTCATTTATGAAGGTTTTTTCTATTCGCGAAAAAACATCCATTATAAAAAAGTAACGTTATTTTAAAATTACTTGTTCGTTTCCCTAAAAATACTGTTGTGATTTTACAATGAATTCCGGATATAAGTTCATTACTTATTTCATTTTTTTAATCTTTTCATCCTCTCAAGTGTTTTTTCCTCCAGATTACACAAAAACATTTTATTCCTTTGCCTCTCCTAGTGATGTTTCCGTAGCACTTTGTAGAACACGGCGGAAAATGAGATAACGGAACTAGGATGGGTTCATCTAAGCTGCGGACCTATCATTAATCTTAAAAAAGTATATTGGAAATTGTCCTATCCAAGGGGCATATCGGTGACCACAGAATAAATAATGGAGCTCGGCCTGAATTCCGAAATTTGGATGGGAAGATTGTCTTTAAAAACATTGTAATAAACGTTATATCTAGAATATGAAAAGAACCACAAGATATCAACTTTGGACTCACCTTTTCCTTGACCATTAAAAGGAATTGGAGAGTTTGTAAAACGCTATAATGTTAATTTGCGTTTCAATTATTCACTAGTAATGCGATAACCAATTTTTACCAGTAATTCTGTTAAGTCCAGAAAAGTCCTGTGGACCTTCATTTAATATAGAATGAACGAGTTTCACGTATTGGTTGCAATTAATTAGATAGCAAAATACACAGCGATCGAATAGTGCTATTATTGCTTAATCCTTTAATTTTATCTCATGAACTTTCGACGTTAACCTCCGTTCTTCTTTCAGGGGAGTATTTATAAATAAAGGATATTTAAAATAAAGGAATAGCATATAATTTTTATCTCGTTACCTGTTACCTGCTTAATATATTATTAATTATATATATAATAATATATTAATATATTATATATTATATATATAATATATATATATAATATATCATATCATATTAATAAGTGATAATGACCTTGAATTAATATAACAATTTGGCTGTAAACTTGTTTTTGTTTCCGTTAACTTAGTAATTCACTTAACGAAATTTTGTAGCCAACTTAGCGCGTATTACTTATAAACGGGTTAAACATTATGGGTTGTAGGTGGCAAACCTAGGGGCACAATTAGCACATTGGTTAACGATTTTGTTTTTGAAGAGCTAATCAATGAAAACTATTTCTGCAGAAAGTGTGCAGGCTTCAGGGTTAAAAAGAAGCCAAGAATTCGGATTATGACCGTTCTTTGTCATTTACCTTAAATGTCAAAATTTGTTGTTAGGCGCATTGTCTTCGTCTAAATAATACCCACAGACAAAAGTCGAACATATAATTTAAGAACGTTGTCTAAATACGTTTTGTTTGCTTGGGGGTTCCATTGGAAAATGAAAATTCTTACTGTTGAAAACCTATACTATATAGATAATAAATTGTTCCATTCAAAACTTCATTAAACTTTAAACCCAAATTAGTTTAGATTGACGCTCAATATACCAATCCCCACTAATATATTCAAGAAAAGACAAATGCATTCAATTCAATTCAATTCACACTTTATTTTCATTTCCACAAGAAATATATGTACATTGAACATATAAAGAAGGCAATATAACATTTAATAAAAAACAAATTATAAAAGATTCTTGACAGCATTATTACAATTATATATTTTTTTTGCATAATTTTAAGTTACTTGAAGTAATATAATATAAATTGAAAATATATATCAAAATTCTCTATGAAATGTGAGGGACCATTTTAAAAGTAATACTTGTAGGACTGTATGATGAATGTTATGTTTAGAGGAATCCATCTGCGATAATAATACCAAATATTCTATAAATGCATGTTACCACCAGACCTACTATATTTATTTGTAATTTTAAACTTATGAACTTAAAAGATAACAATATAAATAACTTTATAGTTTTCGTTTATTCATTTCTCCAAGTCGTGCTCAAGGCGTATGTTTCTTCTTTTTTTCCCGGTTTATAATTCCCCAAATTTTCCCAACTATTACTCCCTGCCTTTTAGTTTTCCCCCAATATATTGAACTTTCCACATTTACATTACTCCACAGCGGCAGTGCCATAATGTGCTTAAATGTATAAATTTTTATGAATCAGATTCTTCTAAAGGAACCAACCCAAGGAGAAGAATACCTTACAGGGAAAGAGGGAAAAATGGAGGAAGCATCTAGAAAAGTTTCATCAAATGGTTAAAAATAAGAGATATGGAAGTTGAAAAGTTTAGTTGTTCCTATATATGGATCCTCAAATTGGCATCAATCGTTGGCAAAATGGCCGAGCTTATGACAATCTCCATTTCATTGTATTCACAAATTTCAGAACTTTCCCCAATTTCTTTCAAAATTGGTCTTCTTTACTTCTCTGAGCTTCAAATATGGCAATGGAAAATATATTTACACACACATATTGTGAGCTAAGAGGAGGAAAGATATATTTCGAAAAGAAAAAATGGGAAAAAAACCTGAAAATTTTATTATCAAATTGAATGGAGAGTGGCCCATGAACGATAGCCATTTTGAAAGCCGATGTTGCCCAATTTGAGGATCCCATAGAAGAAACAACTAGACTTTCCATTCCATAAACTCTCTTAATATATAACCGATTTTGATGACATTTTTTTTTAAGATTGCTCCCTCATTTTCTCTTTCCTTTGTAATTTTGATTCTTACTTCGGTTGATTCCCCTTATAAAGGGTTCGCTCCTGAGACCATTTTTCGCTCCGTTAAGTTACAATACTCCCACAATTCCATTGTATAGTTGAATAAAACAGTCCAAAGTTCATGCTTTCTGAAATTGGACGTTAAAGAGTGTAATACATCGGCGGTAAAAAGGGCCTTTCTTTCTTCTATAAAGACGCTATTCTTAGCGTCCGTGGGCTTCACTGCGCGACAAACGCGGCTGGATTCATGTGGTGTATCTCGTTGATTATTTCACGGGCTCTTAAAAAAAATAAAGCAAGATATAGTTTCTTTTTAAAAAGATTGTAATAGATTAAGAGAATGGAAAGCCCCTTTCTGGGGAACGAGGCGAGGCTTGGGATATGCATAACATCACCTATTACTGCCCATTATTTGGAGAACGATTATTAGGGAAGAATTTGTATCGGTATTTTATGAAAGAAAGGTTGAAGAATCAAATGTTCATCCCTAAAACATGAATGTAATTATGTTAACTTCGAAAGAGCGATGTGTTAACGCATTCTTCCCCACTTTCCGGCTGTTTAAAGCTATAGTATTAATTTACATGTAATGCGGAGAGAGTTCAATCCACGCAATTAATATTATGTACAACAGAACTGAAACCTTTTCGTTAATAATTCACTGTACCCGGTGCATTAAGGATTCTACATGTTCCATATACATGTTATACATATTTATTAAATTGATTTCAAAGTTTCTTGCATTGTATTTGTTTTAAAAGCATGTTGCGAAAGCTCAAGATGATAAATATTTTTAAAAGTACAGCTTCATCCCTTGCCCATACCAAACTCGGAATTAAAAGTTGAAATTTAAAACAATTTTACACCCACACACTGAAAACCACCCTCCTTGCGCGCGGCAACCACAACAACACAACACACTACATACACAACCGCCGGCACACAAGCCTCCACACATATCAATATAATAATATTATTTAAATATATACTATTGTATTTATATCATATTTATTATTATCATTTTCAATTTTCTTGTGGTAACGATAGTAAAACATTAATATCCATATTTATTTATCAAATGCCCTTCTCTGACTGAAAGATAGTCAATGGTTGACAGAAAAAATTTTTATTTTATTATTCCACATACTAAAAAAATGTTGCAACAATGATTGGTCAAAAGCTAATCACGTGATAATGTAGTTTTCCATCGTCAATTCATCAATTCGCTAGGAAATAAGTACTTTTTGATGTCGGCTGATTCAATTGCAGCACCCCATAGAGCATGTAAAACCATAAAACGCGTATAATCAATTATTTTTTAGATGGCGGCAAAAAAAAAAAAAGTGCGTTGTTCCTCGTTTTTTTGTGTTGTTCTGTTTGTTTTATTTGTTTTACCGTACTACATTTTACCATCACATGAGCAGCTACAGATAAATTGCTCTGTACGAATACAAATCCTTTTAAAAAAAAAATTGTACGGAAAATCACTTCAAGCCCTTTGAGCAGCCTACGCGTTAAATAAATTGCGCGCTGACTTTATTGTACGCTTTACGTTACAATTACAAACGCAGGCTAGGCATGATGACTTGAGGATTTTTAAGGATCAGAAGAAACTTTGAATTTTTAACCAAAATCATTGTTCTTCCCCTTACTTCTTAAAAAATTGTCTCAGATGTGAATATAAAGCAAACAATCACCTCTTGATCAATGACGATTGCAAACCTAACAGTCCCGACAGAAGCTGGATAGTACAATGCTATCGTCACCTCAGCTGCGTTCGGACGAAAAGCTATTCGGCTGTGCCTGGAAGTGATAGTTGCCCATTTTGTCAAACGTGATTATTTGCTTACTTATTTTTTTTTTTTTTTTTTTTAAATTATTCAAAAAGCTATAAAAGTACATGCAACCAGACGTGACGCCGTATGTTAGGAACAAAGTATGAATAGCAGAATTTCAAGATATAGGCATATTGTCATGATTGTAAAAGCAGATAAACTATAAATATTTAAATATTTTTATGCCATTGGAAGACCTTAGGACCTTATAAATCACCGGCTGTAATTGAAGATCTTGAAGAACTCTTCCTCGTAGATAATTTCAACCAGTTTTTGGAAATGTATTCATATTATTGGAAAAAATTTCTCTAACACCGCCGCCCCCTTCAAAATGTGGGCTTAATAGCTTCGCCCTCATGACTGCATATGTATTGTACTACACGGCTACAAACGACAAAGAAGATGTAAACCAATACGCCGGAGGCTATTTATTCGTTTTCAATACTTTTTATCATGGGTGATATCACTTTCATGAACGACACAATAGCAAATCTCTATCCATGTAATCTAATTAATAATGATGGGTGTTTTTAACAATATCAATTCATTCCTACTGGGATTAT
>CALNVZ010003428.1:18184365-18204863 GCA_940671915.1 Paracentrotus lividus | reverse complement strand
AACATAATTACATTCATGTTAGGGATGAACTTTGATTCTTCAACCTTTCTTTCATAAAAATAACGATACAAATTCTTCTAAATAATGTCCTCATAATGGCCAGTAATAGGTGATGTGTATAATCCAAGCCTCGCCTCGTTACCAGACAAGGGGCTTTCATCTCTAATCCTATTACATCTTTTTAAAAAGAACTAATATCTTGCTTTATTTTTTTAAGAGCCCGTCGAAATAAATCAACGAGATACACCAATGATCCAAGCCGACGTTTGTCGCGCCAGTGAAGCCCACGGACCGCAAGAATAGCGTCGTTTATAAGAAAAAGAAAGGCCCTTTTTTACCGCCGATGTATTACATCTTTAACGTCCTAATTACAGAAAGCATGACTTGGGAACTGTTTGTATTCAAACTATACAATGGAATTTAGGGGGAGTATTGTAACTTAACGGAGCGAAAAGATTGCTTCAGGAGCGGAACCCTTTAAAGGGGAATCCAACCCAAGGTAAGAATCAACATTACAGGAAAGAGAAAAATGAGAGGAGCAATCTAAAAAAAAATTCATCAAAATCGGTTATAAAATAAGAGAGTTATGGAAGTTTGAAAAGTCTAGTTGTTCCTTCTATGGGGATCCTCAAATTGGCATCATCGGCTTCAAAATGGCCTATCTCATGGCCAACTCTCCATTCATTTTGTATACAAATTTTCAGATTTTCCCCATTTTCTTTCGAAATATATCTTTCCTCCTTCTAAGCTCAACATATGTTGTGTGAAATATATTTTCCCATGCCATATTTTGAGCTCAGAAGTAAAGAAGACAAATTTTGAAAGAAAATGGGGAAAGTCTGAAAATTTGTGTACAAAATGAATGGAGAGTTGTCCATAAGCTCGGCCATTTTGACACCGATGATGCCAATTTGAGGATCCCCATACTAAGGAACAACTAGACTTTTCAAACTTCCATAACTCTCTTATTTTATAACCGATTTTGATGAAACTTTTTCTAGATTGCTCCTCTCATTTTCCTCTTTCCTGTAAGGTTGATTCTCTCCTTGGGTTGGATTCCCCTTTAAGGAGAGAAATCCTGATTCATAAAATTTATACATTTAAGCCACAATTATGCACTGCCGCTGTGACGTAATGTAAATGTGAGTTCCAATATATTGGGGAAAACTAAAAGGCAGGGAGTAATAGTTGAATTGGGATTATAAACAGGAAAAAAAAGAAGAAAACATACAGCACTTGAGCACGACTTGGAGAAAATGAAATAAACGAAAACTATAAAGTAAGTATATTGTAATTCTTAAAGTTTCATAAGTTAAAACGATTACAAATAATATACAGTAGGTCTGTGGTATCAATGCATTTATAGAAATATTTGGTATTTATCGCAGATGGATTCCTCTAAACAATAACAATTCATCATACAAGTATCCTACAAGTATTCACTTTTAAATGGGTCCCTCCATTTCCATAGGAAATTTTGATATATTTTCAATTATATTATATACTTTCAAGTAACCTTAAATATGCAAAAAAATATATAATTGTATATGCTGTCAAAGAATCTTTTTATAAATTGTTTTATTGAAATGTTATATTGCACGATTCTTTATTGTTCAAATGTACATATGATTTCTGTGGAAATGAAAAATAAAGTTGAATTGAATTGAATTGATCATTTGTCTTTTGCTTGAATATATTAGTGGATTGGGTATTATTGGACGTCAAATATCTAAACTAAAATTGTTTAAAAGTTTAATGAGTTTCGAAATGAAAAACTTATTATATCTATATAGTATAAGGTTTCAACAGTAAGAACTTTTCATTTTCCATGGAACCCCCAAGCAAAAACAAAACCGATTATTAGACAAACGTTCCTTAAATTATAATGTTCGACTTTGTCGTGTATTATTTAGACGAAGACATGGCCTAACAAACAAATTTTGACATTTAAAGGTTAAATGACAAAGACGGTCATAATCCGGAATTCTTGGCTTCCTTTTTAAACCCTTGAAGCTGCACATTCTGCATGAAATAGTTCATTGATTAGTCTTCAAAAACAAAATCGTTACCAATGTGCTATTGTGCCCCTAGGTATGCACCTACAACCCATAAATGGCTTAACCCGTTATAAGGTATACGCGCTAAGTGGTACAAAATTTCGTTAAGTGATTACTAAGTTAACCGTGAAACAAAACAAGTTACAGCATGTTAATTAATTCAAGGTCATTATCACCCTTATTTATATGTATGTATATATATAATTTATATATAAATATAATATATATAAATATATATATTATATAATATAATTAATAATATAATTAGCAGTAACGGTAACGAGATAAAACATTATATGCCTATTCCTTTATTTATAAATACTCCTTTATTTCTAAATACTCCTGAAGAAGACGGAGGTTAACCGTCGAAAGTTCGAATGAATAAAATTAAAGGAATTAGCATATAATGCACTATCTCGATCGCTGTGTATTTGCTATTATTAATTCAAAGCCAATACGTGAAACTCTATACATATATATATTAAAATGAAGGTCCAAAAGGGACTTTCTGGATAAAAAAAGAATTACTGTAAAAATTGGTATCGCATTACTTAGTGAATACATTGAAAGCAAAATTACATTAAAGTATGGTATTACAAACATCCTCCCAATTCCTTTAATGTCAAAGGAAAGGTGAGTCAAAAAGTTGATATCTTGTGTTCTTTCATATTCTAGATATAACGTTTATTACAATGTTTTAAAGACATCTTCCAATGCCAATCGGAATTCAGCGCCGAGTCAATATTTTGTATCTCTGTGTCACCCGATATAGCCCTTGGATAGACAATTTCCAAATATACTTTAAAGATTATGATAGGTCGGCAAGCTTAGATGAAACCCATCCTAGTCGCTTATCTTCATTTCCGGCGTGTTCTCCAAAGTTGCTACGAAACATCACTAGGAAGAGGGACAAAGGAATAATAATTGTTATTGTGTAACTCTCGAGGAAAAACACTTGAGGGATGAAAAATTAAAAAAAAATGAAATAAAGTAAATGAAGCCTTATATCGATTCATGTAAAAAATCACAACAGTAAGGGAAACGAAACAAAGTAATATAAACGTTACTTTTTTAAATGGATGTTTCGGAATAGAAAACCTTCATAAATGAGAATGTTTTTTCAATTCATAATAGTAAGCAGATATTTTCTTTCTCAAAGACACTCTATAAAAACAAATGAAATTAACAATTTTTGGTAAAATTTTGGTTTAAAAAAATAATCATGGTTAGGCAAAATATTACATAAAATTTTCAACAACAACAAAAAAAAATCCGAAATGCGGTAAAGAAAATTCTTAATATTCATAGATACACAAATCGTCAGTATCATTGTTTATATTCATTTGATTGGTGTGCGTGTGAGCTTGTGTTAACTATATTTTCGAAAAGCACAAGTTTTCCCATGACAATTGTTGAGCATGTCGAGGGGTTTATAATTAGTATATACATGAATAATCATAGAACAACTAGCTACTATAAGCTACGATAAATCAAGCGGATGAGAGGCGTCAGTTACAATATAAATGATTTAACCAGATTACATTCAATGTAAAAAAAAAAATAAAAAAAAAAGCAACAAGTGCTCATATTATTCTAACTTCGAGGGTCTCTTCGAATCAATATTCGACTAATGAAACGCCTTCTCTCAGATCTGGTATCGACGTAATTATATAATTGGAAGAAACAAATTTGGGCCTTCCTTGTAATGACTTTAATCAAAATGGCACCGATTGATTCGAAGAGGGACGAGAAATGAGAAGATTTCGTATTTAAATGAGAGAGGAAACGACAAGGGCTTAATTTGTCTTAAGGCGATTAAGCGCCTTAGCCGTCATGATTGTTTTTTATTAACTCCAATGAGTTATTTGTTTCATTCCGGAGACCATAGGGTTGACAAGGGTTCATCTGAGAGAAACCGGTGACTTTTTGCATGATATGTAGATTTTTTAATTAACTCACAGTGGATTTGTTCAATGAAGCCGGATTTACTTATATTGAAGGGAAAATTCTACACATCTGGCCTCATAGGAACAGTAGAGTAAATTCACCAAAAAAAAATTATGTAATATTCAAATTAAAAAATACATGTATTCCAAATATTCCTAGTAGCTGCATGCGACATAACTTTTTTTTATAATTAAGTTTTTATTGAAAAATAATCAAAGACAATCACAATATGTACAGATAATTAAAACACAATTGGGATATTGGAACACATAAGCAAAAACATAAAAAAGGAGGAAATAACAAACTAAAGCAACATCAACGTTTGAGAGGACGCTCAGTATGAAAGTCTTCTCATGCATGCGACTATAGGAAAAAGCTATCAAACATTTCGAAAAGTGGGGTAACACAAAATTGTCATTATTGTTTTTTTTTTTTTTTTTTTTTTTTTTTTTTTTTTTTTTTTTTTTTTTTTTTTTTGTTTTGTTTTGTTTGTTTGTTTGTTTGTTTTTTTTTGGGGGGGGCGCTTTCTTTACTTTTCAAAAGTTACATTCAGCCGACAACGGACCACAAAGATATCAAATGTGTACTACTATATCATACGTATAGTGACTATAAGTATAACAGATATTTAAGTCCCCTTAAGAATATTATCTGAATTTAATTGGATACTAACTATGGGGCATTGCTCGTAGCGCACTGAAATTTAGCATTGTACGTCTTTTAATCTAACCATTATTTTTTTTATGTAGGACACAACTTTAACCCACACTTTAATTTCTTTTAAAGAGTAATTTTCCCCCCTATTTTACAGGGTCTGAAGCTCAACTACCAAACATACATGTTCAAATAAACACTCCATCAAAAAAATCCACTAATTACTGCTTAATGAAAAACAAATAACTATGAGAGACCTAACACATTGAAAATCACCTTAAGTGTGAAGCACATCCCAAAACGTCAAACTCATGTTATTTTTTTTTTTCAACCATCAAATGTCAAATACTATCACTCTTTCTCACCACACCAGTCTTGAGAAGGGTGCAATTTATTTTCCATGTCCTTGAAAGTGTCTCGATTCTAAAGCTTTTTCCTAAGAAGGCGACTCAGTGGATGGAGAAGACATACTTAGTTTCAAAAGATGCTTTCGTTCACAAAAAAAGAAAAAAAAATGAAAAGAGAAGAAAAGAAAAGAAAAATCACATTGAAAAGGGAATTAAAACTAGAACGTGTTCGTACGAATTTTTATCAGGTCAAACAGCGGTTCATGGTCGGTGCTTGAAATGATACAAAAATAATTTATACAAGTCGTGTACAAAACTAACTGAAGTGGCAAAGTATTCATTATTATAATGAATGAATGAATGTCCCTAATTTTATTACTAGTTTTCCTGAAATAATGAATGATATTATCTATACATCATCTGACAATAACATTTAAAAAGTAATGGCTCCATTTTGTTTAATTGTCCTATGATTATATTGTTATTTTCACAACACATTTTCACGGGTCCCTTTTAAAATAATGTATTGCCTTATAAACTTCAATTCAATTCCACAAAAACCAGAATGGAGGACTTCAACAGATAGTAAAATAATATATGTGGATTTGTGTGTGTGTGTGTGTGTGTGTGTGTGTGTGTGTGTGTGTCGGTTCTGTGTGTGTGTGTGTATGCAGGAACCTAGCTCATAAGAAAATATGAGGCAAATTAACATATATCTTCTAATCATGAAATATCTACTTTCTTCACTAATAACAGTGAATACTTACAATTGTTTTAATAACATTTGTACACACTTTCTCACCAAAGAGTTAACAGCTTGGAAAACATTATAATTTGTCAAAGTGACACAATGTTCCAACGATTTCAGTCTATATAGTGTCGAGCATAAAAGAACATGTCTACAACACAAAGTAGAGAGAAGGAGATAGAAGAATAAAGAGAGAGAAATGGAGAGAGGGGAGAAGGTTTTGGAGGAGAGAGAGAGACTACATACTCAAATTCAAGTCAAGGAGTAAAACGAACAACGCTGCATCATGATGATACAAAATTTACTTATCCCAAACTCATACTTGAACGAGACCGCCCCGCTACCGTGATACACCAACAAGGTGAAAAAGGAGCAATTGCGTTATTTTCTTGAATGTGATTTTAATAATATAGTCATTGCACCGTAAAATCGAACTTGTGTATTTCATATTATTCTAATTTTGTTACCGTATATATAATTTTCGTTCAAAAAATGTCAAACGTTTACTTGATTGAAGGTGACCGTCTAAAAGAAAAATAATAGTTAAAAAATAATCTATGAAATTGAAGAATTCAAAATGGTTCAAATTTATTCAACCGTTATAATTCTTTTTATCCTAATACTGGTGCTGGAGAATTTGAAAACTAACAATATTTTTTTTTGTCAAGTTTATGGAGTCATTTCTAACATACAAACGACTTTTTCATATTTTTAAGAAATAAATAAATAAATAAATAATTAAAGATATTATTTTATGTACCATGCAAATACTAAATTATTATAGTATTTCTTTTAAGAGATTATGTATGATCGACCGTATATAGTTTAAGAATTTATCGTCTCGTTCAGTCTCAAATATATAACAGGAAAAGAAAGAACACTGAATGCTATGCTTAAAAAATCAATCTTAGGCCAATATGCCAATAATTTCAACCTGTTGTTTGAAACGTAATAAAATGTTTAAAACTTGTTTAAATACACATGACAAATAAAACTTAACTCCAGCAACACACACTTTAACATCAATATGACCGACAACCAAGATACATTTCTTGTTCTTATGTTAACTAGGTAACTATCAGTTGTAATGATACACGTCAAATCCAACACTACGATATATTTCGGAGTGTTAAAGAACAAAATCAAACGACAAATTAATTCATTTATTGGACTATCGTAGTTATAAAGAAACATCCAATGATCTTTAGCAACTTAATTTTAACCCTCTTATACTTCGCTGATATTTAAAAGTACGCGCAACATCGAAAGATTGATTTCGCATCTTGAAAGTTTTTTGTTTTCTTTTTTTTTTCTTTGTTGAGGAATCAAGGGGAAAAGGACATTTATTAAAAAAAATATATATATATATATATATATGTATTTAAATGCTATAAAGAGGTATCTAAAGGTATATTTAAAAAAATATTTATATATAAATATCTAAATTTGGAAATTTGGAAATAACGTGCTTTATGAGCGACCCTTCATCGCTTGTCCCGGGGCTTGCTCAGGGTGCTAAACAACAAGCATCGTAGTTCCAGGCAGCACAAGATTGTATCATGAAGGACTCGTGATATTAAACGTGACGATTCAGAGAAATTAAGATCATTTAATTCATTGATTCAACTCCTCATGCAATAAAAACAGTAATCATAGCAGCTAGCTTGGGATCACGAATGAGAGTTTTAA
Organism: Paracentrotus lividus; assembly: GCA_940671915.1. Taxonomy (NCBI): domain Eukaryota; kingdom Metazoa; phylum Echinodermata; class Echinoidea; order Camarodonta; family Echinidae; genus Paracentrotus; species Paracentrotus lividus. Next base: position 18,197,421 of record CALNVZ010003428.1, on the reverse strand, counting down.
ACGGCCAAGCACAATCTTCAGTATTAATTGTACGGCACTGTACCATCAAACTACACAGGAAAAAATTTTGATACTCAAAAGAGATACAATTCCAATTTCATCGACTCCTATAATTATATGACGAATGCGTACTGTAACTTTTTTTTGTGTGTGTAAAGCATAACATGCATGATAACTGCATGAATATACAGCAATTATTATTTTTTTTTTTTTTTGGTGAATGTGGATAATCATGATGAATTTCCATTTTCTGGACAATAAAGAATTGAATAGAATTGAATTGAAATTTAAGGACCAAAGCACACTTTTCTCAATTTCCAGTGGTGTATATTTGGGGGTTTCCATCGAAAAATAGCTCGGAAAATATTTTTCATTTGCAGACAAATAATGATCTATTAATTTTTCAATAATGTAAAACATAAATAAATAAAATAAAACTAAAAAGCTAGATAAGAACAACACTTTTCACAACACTAAGCTCTGATGCGCCCTTATTGTGCTAAATGTTCAATTTCCATCGCTATTTGATATTACATTCAACCATTCACAATACGCTTAAATTGATAAGAAAATTTAATATACAACAATAGAAAACTAGTCGAACTTGGGTATGTATTTAGTAGGTTTCAGTTGAGAGTCTACTCAGCTCATGATCCGCTCGACAAGTCCTTATACTCTCCTGTAACAAACACCAAGTGTTACGCATTTTCCATCATACTGACGATCGACCACGTAAAAGACTCTTTCGTTAAAAAAAGAAGAAATGTGTGATGAGTTATTACTAGAAAAAAGGAGCAATTTATCACGATTGGTATTGTGGGAGAAGCCATAGAAAACACGTGCTTGTCAAAGCATGAATTTTGAAAAAGGATTTAAAAAAAAAAATAAAGGTAAAATATTATGAAAATAAGAACAACACTTTTCACAACACTAAGCTTTCATGCGCCCTTATTGTGCGATGAATATTTGTATGCTAAATGTTCAATTTCCGTCACTCTTTGATATTACATTCAACCATCCACAATAATTCACAATACGCTTAAATTGATTAGAAAATTTAATACACAACAATAGAAAACTAGCCGAATTTGGGTATATATTTAGTAGGTTTCAGTTAAGAGTCTACTGAGCTCATGATCCGCTTGACAAGTCCTTACTTTCCTGTACAAACACCAAGTGCTGCGCCTTTTCCATCATACTGACGATCGACCACATAAATTACTTTTTAAAAAATTATTACTAAAAAAAACACACACAATTTATCATAATTGACATGACTAGAGAAGCCATAGATAACGCGTGCTTGTCAAAGCATGAATTTTGAAAAAGGATTTAAAAAAATTAAAGGTAAAAAATTATGAAAATAAGAACAACACTTTTCGCCCTTATGTGCGATGAATATTGGTATGCTAAATGTTCAATTTCCGTCACTCTTTGATATTACATTCAAACATCCACAATAGTTCACAATACGTAATAAGAAAAGTTAATATACAACAATAGAAAACTAGCCGAACTTGGGTATATATTTAGTAGGTTTCAGTTAAGAGCCTACTCAGCTCATGATCTGCTTGACAAGTCCTTACTTTCTTGTAACAAACACCAAGTGTTGCGCCTTTTCCATCATACTGAAGATCGACCACGTAAAAAAAATCTTTCGTTAAAAAAATGTGATGAGTTATTACTAAAAAAAACAACACACAATTTATCATAATTGACATGACTAGAGAAGCCATAGAAAACGTGTGCTTGTCAAAGCATGAATTTTGAAAAGGGATTTTTAAAAAATAAATAAAGGTAAAATATTATGAAAATAAGAACAACACTTTTCACAGCACTAAGCTTTGATGTGCCCTTATTGTGCGATGAATATTTGTATGCTAATGGTCAATTTCCGTCACTCTTTGATATTACATTCAACCATCCACAATAATTCACAATACGCTTAAATTGATAAGAAAATTTAATACACAACAATAGAAAACTAGCCGAACTTGGGTATATATTTAGTAGGTTTCAGTTAAGAGTCTACTGAGCTCATGATCCGCTTGACAAGTCCTTATACTTTCCTGTAACAAACACCAAGTGTTACGCATTTTCCATCATAATGACGATCGACTATGCAAACGATGTGTGATGAGTTATTACTAGAAAAATGAACGATTTATCACGATTGATATGGCTGGAGAAGCCATAGAAAACGTGTGCTTGTCAAAGCATGAATTTTTAAAAAGGATTTTAAAAAACCTAAGGGTAAAAAATTATGAAAAAAAAACGTTTGTAAAAGGTAAATGATATGTTTAGCTGGTTACCGGTCACAGGGATGGATCGATCCCGCATTTTCTATGATTTTTTTTACAGGCATGAGTTACAAACCATATCATTCTCTTCAAGCCAAGTACTAGTAATGTAAAAAAAAAAAAAAAATAAGTTAAAAGGACCAAATGAAAGCAATGTAAAAACGGTAGAAGCAAACGTTGACAAAACAGAAAAGAAATAGTATACATCTGAGTTTCAATACAAAATTTTAGCAGCATTAGCAAACTCCCCCATCCCTTATATACCTGCCATATTCTGTTACATCAAAAAGTTTTCATAAATCCTCATATTTAAATTTGACCCCCCCCCCCGAAAAAAAAAAATAAAAAAATAGTAAAAAAAAAAAATAATAATAAATAAATAAATTTAAAAAAAAAAATACAAAAGTATGGCAACATGGGAAATTGGAAAAGACAACGGAGTGATTGATCTATCTTACACATAATTCAAATTATGATAACATACATTTTGTTATTTGCCGTGTCGTCAATTTTTTAGAATGCTTTAGTTTTTATATAGTTTATCATATCGTTATCAAACAGCAAAAAATGAAAATCTGAGGTTCTTCTAATAATGTAGATGTTAAAAGGAGGATGTCATTGATGTGGACAGAGAAACATGTTAAAAAGTAACCTTCCAGCGGCTTAAGTTTTTGTTTCACGTCTAAGCACGCCGTGCATGGTTACATTTTATAAGCATTATAAGGAATCTTCAACGAATACTTTTTACTTTTATCATCGCTAGTTTACTATACAATTTATTTGTAAAAATATGAACTTTGCTTAACTTATTGATTATGTGCCTTACTCATCATATATAAAACGGAAATGGTTCTCTTTTGTAGCACTCTCCACCCCCTATAATACAAATACATATTTTTAATATTTTTAAACAGGCTATATAGTAAACAAAATTGTCATCAAAAGCTACACTATACACTATTTTACCCAAATTCTATAACTTTTTTTTCTTTTCCAGATGTTTGATAATTTGATTTTAAGAACCAACACTTTCAAGTTTGACCTCTGTTAATACCAATATTACTTTCTTGTATTTTGTTTCAAATATAATTTATTGATTGAACTTTATTTTGATTTTGAATGTTTGTATATTTTATCATGTATTTTGTAAACAATTTTGTAAACTGGATATATTTCAGCCTTCGGGCTGCCATGTTCAGCTTTTTAAAATAAACCATTCAATAAATAAATAATATAAATCGTCATGAATGTTTTATGATGAACCATCGATATTTGGCAGACAAGAGTGTACACTAAAAAATACTCTGCCATAAAAAGAAGCCAGCGGTTAATTGGCAGGTTAATTAATTAAGGGTCAAGTTTATATTCCTCGTGGATCATATCAAAACTTTACATAACAAAATAACTTTTTAAAAATATCAAACAACTTGAAAAAAATGAAACAAGCTGGCATTATATAAATATAACATATTTAACATATTCATATTAAAGAAAAGATATATTAATATAGGAGATTAACGAAGAAAAAAGGCGAAGCTTGTAAAATCAATCGCACCGACACGGGCATATTTTTAACACACTTATACTTAAAATATTGTGTTGTTTTGGAGGGTCTGAACTAAAATGTCAGGAAATATTAAAGTCTCCAATCTCTGAGAGACCATTGATAATTTTTAGCTTTTAAATGACATTCTGCTAATTTTCTTTTCTTTTTAAGTATTTAGATGTAGATTTAGATAGTACTGCCAGCAATTTATTGCTGATACTTATGTGACAGCAAAACATTTGTATAACAAGATAAAACACATACAAAATTCTTCTTCTTCTTCTTTTAAGTACAGGCCACCGTCTGGTGTATTGTCGGACTGTTGCACTCGTTTTATGATAATATTCATTTCTTAAGTGCATGTAATGAAGAAAGAATAAGTAACCAGTCCAAAACAGTTCGTTTGATTTCCTGAAAATACTAACGAAACTTGAAACGATGGTAATAACATATTAGATGTATCTTGGACTTTATGGGTATGGATTGCAGTCGCTTTGTTCATTTTTGTTTTATTTAAATACTATATTACTATGCAATAAAACACTATAAATACCACACTTGAGAAATTAAGATTTAATTAAGAGTCATACATAAATTCTAAATCACAAGGATTTAAACATAAATCATGAACAGCTTTGGATCGGGACCAATCAATTTTCAGATTTGAATTTAAATCGTAAGAATTAAATACAAATATTAAAAGCCTAAAAATTAACATCTTTATATTCAAATTCATATCTGAAATCGATTGGCCCCTATTCTCATTCATTCAGGATTTATTTCAAATCCTTGTAATTTTGTAAAGAGATATAGAAAAGGAGCATCAGATAATGAAAAATTTTAGTTTTTGTATAATAGGATTTTTTAAAAACATTATTATCTTTTGCTGTTTAGTAAACCACATATTAACCATTGAACTTGGGTTGAGATAATAAAAAAAGGGGTAATATTTTATAGTAAAGAAAAACTACCGAATCGCATAAATTTTACTGCAATGTATAGGTATAGGGGATGTGTAGAAAGGGAAAGGAAGAGCAGAAACGAAGTTTTAAAAAATGCATAACCACGTTTTGATATATGACAAAGGACTGAATAATATATATATATATTGTGATATATTGAGTTGGGGGTAGTTTAGGATCTCCTGAGACCTCTCCTTTTTTCTGAAAACTGTTTCTCATATTGAAATTCGATGTTTATAAGAATGAACTTGGAACACATCTGTGTTTATGAGAAATTGGACTAAGGTTGATTAAATCAACAACTAATTGAATTGTAGTCATCAACATAAAGAATACTAAATATCTGATGTATATAATTAGTGTTAGAAAACCTCTCAGAAAATCGTATACCATGATCTGATGATTGAAAAAAAAAAAACGATTCAAAGCGGAACCGATTTCAATCAAATTTGGTGTCCACAAAGTTTTATTCTAATACTTTTAAATATAGATGCAATTATATTAAATATTGAAATTTACCAAAATATGAAATACATTATAAGGGACTTATATAGCCGTATTATGTAAATCCTAAAAAGTACTGACTACAATGAATCTAGCTTAAGTATTTCTTTTAAAATGATATTAATGTTTTTTTTTATTTTTTTATTCATTGTTTTAAAAGTATACTATCATATAACATAGTATAATTAATACTTATGGAAACATAGGCCCTGTTTATTTGGCCAGACATTTTTTTTACTTTTGCTATATCAATATACCGTATATCGATATTTATTCATTATTTAAGGATAGTTCATTCTAAAGTCACTAGTTGTAAAATTCGTTATAACCTGCTGTTCAAGAAAACCTTCCATAATGTGCAGCAACTTAAAATGATACATTTGATTCAAAACAATTGACAACATTTTATTAACCCAACCTAATCCTAACTACCCCCCCCCCCCGCGCGAAGTAGTAGGATTTCTTTTTTAAAAAAAATATTGCAGATTTTCAAAAAAATGAAACGAACATGGGCAAAGTGAATATTTAGAGGAACGATGTTCAAAGGCTATAGACCTTGGTGAGTATAAAAATTACGTTTTCTAAATTCTGTCAAGAGTGAACTAATAATTTTCAAAAAATAAAATATAATAATGATAATAAAAAAAATAATGACACCTGTTCAAAATCTCATCACTTATCTATGGCTGTAGTATTAATTGCTCAGGCGTGGCATTTGATGCCACCCCACCCCCCCCCCGCTCCCGTCAGTGCGATTAATGTAATCATGCACGATATTCCGCTGTTTGGGATGATGGCGTAACGAGAATTAAATATGATATCATTTGTCATCTCAAGTGGCATGCACTCATTCATGTAAGGTGCGCAGGTCTAAGGTTACAATCTACTTCCAGGTCACCCAAGAACTTACATGTAAACATTTCGAATTCCACCGAAGAATTTTTTTTTTCGGGTGAATATTACATTCTCAAAATTCATATATTTCAGACAATTAGATGGGTTGAACATCTTTCAAATAAGCACCTCAATTAAAGAGCCTTATACCTCAGACATTATTTTTAAAAAATTATATATTTCAAGGCCGGGATACGACGAAAATTGTGTACGACATCCATGATGATCCGCTTATAAAAAGAACTAGACGCTATAAATATATGACAATGTACAACCAAAAAACAAAAAACAAAAACATATTATTGAATGTATACATGTATCTTGTGTAATTATGTTGAAAATGTAAGTTTGCTTAAAGGCATAACGCGACATTTTTATATCAGCATAACGATTCGTGACTATATTCTCCAACACGGTGTATGTGTATAAAGTTGTTCAAATTTTATGGGATACTGCGGGAGAAATCGGTAGCCCTCTGGGTCCGTTCATACCAGTACTGGCTCATATATACCCCATATCATATCAAGACATCGTAATTTGATCATAAACTGATCAACTGAGGCAGACAATACACTTTCCAATGGCGCTTTTCAAGACGAGAGGCTCGCTACCAGCGAGCAGTGTTCCGATGCACCCTTTGCAAGGTGCAGTCGTGCCGCGGCGCCACCAATAAAGCACGCCAGCCACCCCAGCCCTGCAGGTGCAAACGCCAACGGGCGTCCCGCATCAGTCCACATCATGTCACCCACTCACATTTTACATTGATACTTGAAATATTTTTTTTTATAGAATTTAGTATTGTTACAATTCTCGGATATGATTCGAGGCGACAGTCTTGATCTATGATTCGACGAGGCCTATTGCCAAATATGAAAGATCGAATTTCATTCCACATGTACAGAGCGTACATTACAATATATTCTGAAAATAATACACAAGAAAATAATCCTTTTTACCCCTCCCACAGGCATGTAAAAAAGAAAAAAAAAATCACATGATGTACACTACCTTAGTTGGTATCTTGTTTGTACCTTCCATATTTAAATAGAACCTGCAAATTCGCTTTCAGATTTTTTTTTAAAGTGTGAAAATAAGTGTATTATGAAACACGTTCCTTTTTAAAATGATAAACCATACAAAAATTATGTCCGTATGTAACTTTCTTGAGGTTATGTACATTATTCCCATTTTTCAATGGCTTTCATTTATTCTTTACCTGATATATTTACAAGCATTACTTTGCCATTCTTTAACATTCTAATCCATTAATATTTCTTCAGGTTTAAATGGCTATGCTGAAATTCATGATATAGGCCCTATACCGTTGTCATGTATATCTAGCTAATGTTGTGTGTACAAATGTACGAAACAAATGGGGTGCAAATTAGAGAGTTTATACACCCTCATAGAAACTATGAGGGTGTATAAACTCTCTAATTTCTGACATAATAGCTTCATAATCAATTCAATTAGATTTCACCTCATTTCTAAACTATCTGATACATATACATTATTCACAAATAAATCTTTCATAACTTATTCACTTCAAATTTCATAACGATTTTTTTTTTTTTGGGGGGGGGGGGCAATACATATAAAAGACCTACATCTTATCAAAAGTATAGCTCTGAAATTTTAATAACAATTAATTTAAAGGGCTATTATTTTTAGTATAACGTAATTTAGTATGAAACTCATTGAAATCCTTCTTCCATTCGGTCATACAATATATACATGTACCAAACTATTATTTAATGAAAACAATAAAAGCATGTACCCTTCGTGAAATTTTATAATCCTATTTCATTGTTGGTTTGCATTCCTTCTATATTTCCTTAGTGTATCGTTTGTGTTTTTACCGGCGTGCACGATCTAGGGAAGACGGATGGTGATAAAACAAGGGGATCTCTACAGATCTTATTGGTGGATGGCCGAAAAGCGGCAAATCTCAGTTTTAATTGCCATCGCAATCCACGCTCAGATATGCATAATGAGTTCTCATTCCCTCCCTATACCCGACCTAAACTAATAAATCCATTGATTGTATTTGGGTTAATCATTTATATCTCCCTCGGTTTCTGTCGTTGGAATATTACTATTTTCCCTACCGTCATTATAGAAGCGAAGGCATATGTTCATGCATCCTCTTAAAGCTGAGTTTACAACATTTTACAGGCTATATATATTTTAATTTCAGGGGCTGTAAATTATCCAATCTATACTGACACGGACATAACCTTTATTCTGATTCGAAAGAAGATTTTAAAGGGAAACAACAAGTATCTATAGTGACGAAGGTTAAATTGTATTTTACGTATATCAATTCAATCATATGTATAACCCTTATTTGATAAATCACTACTTGCAGTGTTTTTGTTTATCCCCAAAGCGTCCTTTTACCTTTTCAGGTTCCTCTTTTTATGGCTGATTAAACTAAATGCGAATGTATGAAAACATTTCGGTTCAGAGCAAACTTTGCTTGTTTCGTGAATTTAAAAAAATAATAAAAAAAAACACACACATATATATATATATATATATATATATATATATATATATATATATATATATATATATATATATATATATATATATATATATAAGACAACTTGGGAAGTTATAAGAAAAACCAAAAAGTGTGGTATTTTCTTTGAAGAATCATTTATGATCTCACGAAACGATTCGCATGGGTTGTGTTTCTTCATTAATAACAGCTTACATCTTATCGTCATGTTAATTCCACAATCTGTCTCAGCGGATATGATTAAGCCCAGTAAAACCAACCACAATCGGGTTTTCACCTCATTCGTTCATTTTTATTTATTTATTTATTTTTTTTAACGGCCTAAAATCTTATTGTACATAAAAATGCCTTTTTATCATTAATCATTAAGGTCTAAACTAACTAAAACACAACTAAATTTTCTTACCAAAATGAGGTAGAATTTGTGAAAAGGGATCAAGTATTGTTATTCATCAAATACTCAAAACCATTTCATCACCGACTACTACAGGTTACACCCTTGACAAGAAATTCTATTCTCTTATCATGTCTTTACACTGTTTCTTTTTTGTTCCAAAAAAAAATTGTAATACAAAGTGTGTCGTCAAATTATTAATGTCACGTACATGACGTAGTACGCATGAACCTTTTGACAGCACAAATATGATTGCGCGTTTCATCAGTATTGTTATTGCTGTATTAAAAAGGCAAAAAAAAAAAAAAATGGCCATTTAGTATAAATGAATGACTGTAAACATATTCTAAATTCATGTCATTTAAATTGAATCAAGAACCCATTTAACAAATTTTGTCCAGTAAACTAATCGAGTAAAACTTATAAATAAATGCAGTCTGGACTTTACTTTGTCATGAACTCTTAAATATCAACTGAACGAAATTGCTTATTAAATCTTTTGTACTAATCTGGGAAATTTATTTCATTGTGTGTTTCGAAAAAAAAAATATATGAAGATCCCTCCTTTTATATCACTATGTGAATTAAATCTTAATAGACTTGGGAAGAATATATTTTTTGACAGCTTTAAAACTATACAATTGAATGATTTTTTTTAAAAAATGTCTCAAAAGCTGGTAACTATTTCTGCCGCAAAGCCAAATGTTGCCATAAATACGAAACAGTTTTTAAAAAAATAAATAAAAGGAGATTAGCTTCTTCTAGTTATCTCTAACCTATTATTGGACGTATTTGTCATTAGATTCAGAAAGGTATCTGGAAGAAAAATATCTAAAAATTTGATAAGGAAAGAAGATAAAATAATGCACAATAGAATCTTACCTGGCCAGTTTGCCTTCCACATATGAGCATGAGATTTTGTTGTTTTCATCCATGGAAACTGAAGATTCTGAGAGATATTGGGATTCTTAGACATCTTGGCTGAGGACATAGGGTATTCAGATGCCATGGTATAGAGTGGCTGATGGGCTAGCTGGCCGTGACATTGCCCTTGGCCACCGTTGACTGCAGGGTGGTGAGCCGTCATTGACAGTCCATGCATTCGATGATAATTCGGCTGCTGAGAGGCGATCGAGTTTATTGGGAGTCCTTCGCACTGTTGCGACTGGCTGCAGGCTTGCTGGGCCAGCGCCAGCGGCCTAGACAAGTCCTGGGGGTTCGTAGGAGAATGCATTGGCATATTGGCGCCACCGTGGAGTTGGACGTATTGTTGCTGGATAGCTAGGCCGTCGTCTCCCCGTCCATCTGGTACCTGAATACCGGTAGCATGACCATACCCTGGAGCCTCCTCGTTATGGATCGTTGGTTTGCTCTCGTAAAGGCAAGAGGGAGGCTGAGGGCTGTAGCTGGAGGGAAAGTTGCTAACTTCGCCCGTGGTAATGGGTACCGGGAATTGTCCCTTTTGGATGTAGTGATAGTGGTACGCGGGATTGTTCCCGTCCATCTCTCAGCTGAGGTCTAGCACCCAGATGCGGTATGGTCCAAAAACGAGCCTGAGCTTCCACTCTATCACGGGCAAAATTGTACAAAGCTGGTCGTTGGATTGCAATTAAGACATCTAATGTCATCAATTACAAGGCTTACACCTCGATTAACTATCTGGTAATGGTGAAGTAAAGTTTTCCAGAGGATTATCCTCACCCTTGAACCCTCGCATAAAAAATAAATCAACAAACCAAAATACAACACGTGATGGTGTGCCACCGTCTGCGCACAACGCCTCTTTCGTGAGTTAATATTTCGACAGAAGTTTCGATAGACGACGCAAGCTCGTATCACAACTCATCTACGTCCCGTTTTGCTTGCTAGCTGCGGGCGGTACAAGATCTTTAATAAGTCAAGAATGGTTACTTTGTAATGTAATCTCCATTGGGTGCTGCCAATCGTAAGTTTATTTAGTCCCCGGGTGGACACAAAAGTTATTCCTATATTGGACAAACTTGCCTTATTTCAATCTTTCCCCGTCAATTTTACAACTCAATCAAAGTACCCCTATGCCATTCTTTGATTGGCTGGAGAAAAAGGAAAGTTAAGAAAAAAAACTATAGCGTGCGATGACATGTAAGGCCAAACTTGTTAAATGAAATGAGCCATATAATCTCTCTCTCTCTCTCTCTCTCTCTCTCTCTGTTTCAATTTCTCTCTCCCTCTCTCTTTCTCTTTTCTTTTTCTTGACCCTCTACTATATATCTTACTGTTGATTATAGCTGTCAACTTTCAGCTTTAACTGATGATATTGCTACCTTCCAATACTTATTTTCCTAACAGAATACTCAGAACTGTCAGCGGTGTACAGGATTTTGAAAATGGGGTTGGACGCCCTCTACTTACCGCTCTTCGACAGTCAATGTTAGATATAACAGTGTGGGCAAATTATATTCCGATGGCAAATGTCGTTGGTTGTACAATTTTGCTTGCATGATTACCAAGCTTATCGTTCAATTATACTCCACACCATCTTCTTTAAAATATAACGAACGAAATTATATTCCACGCCGCCTTCTTTAAACTTCTGACTCTTTTGGTTCTTGAACGAAAAGTTGGATACATAAGTATAACAATTGAAGGTTATAATGATTAATGAATCGAACTTTAATCATCTGTTTTTTTGTTGTTGTTTTTTTTGTGTGTGTGTTTGTTTTGTTTGTTGTTGTTGTTGTTGTTGTTTTTTTTTTTTTTTGGGGGGGGGGTAATTTATTGATTTTTTTATATTTAATTCAGAAATCTGAATTGTTTTCAATTTTGTGATCATTCTGTAAACACCAAATGTACTCCCCAACTCAGATGAACGATATGTTACATTACACTGTTAGGAAAAAAACAAACAAGCTGTTTAAAATCTTAAACAACTGCGTGTTAACCGATGAATCGAACAGCGCTGTTTACAAATGAAACAAGCTGTAGTTGTTTAAAACTTTAACACTCTTGTTGCTTAAAAGTTTAAACATGCAGTTGTTTAATGGTTTTATTAAACATCATAGTTGTTTAAAGCAAGTTGTTAAAATATTAGCATTATTGTTTAAGTTTTAAACAACAATTGTTCAACGGTTATCTTAAACAACGCTGTTATTTAAGTTAAGTTGTTTAAATTCTAAACATTGCTGTTTAAAATTTTCTCACATTTTATTGTTTAAAAACTCATGTAGGCCTAGATCTTAGTGATACATCAGAGATAAGCATTTAGACTAAATGTATTGATCGACTAGGTGATATTCAAGACATTTTGTTTTTTCATTGCAGCAGTGGAATACGCTTAGATCTAGACTACACAGATAATAAAATTATGATCTATCATTGAGGGAAATCTACCTCGCAACGAGTGATGTGCGCTGTGCTCATTGGCTCGTGACTACCATGTGACATCGTCTTCCTACTTTTTAAACAACTGGTGTTTAATTTCATCTATAAACAGCTCTTGTTTAAGGTCATCAAACCTCGATTTCCCGGATTTAAACATTAATGTTTTATTTTTTAAATTTTTTTTTAAACAACGATATTTTTTACACAGCGTTCTAACAGTGACGAGTTCAACAATTATAATTTTAATCAAAGTTTTGATGCCTAAATATATGATTTCACACGATCCTGAAAGAATCTTGTTTGTTTGGTTCATTTCATTTTCATTTCAGTCATTTCCATATTAAAGATTATAAAAAAAAAAGTTCATATACAAACATGATAAAATCAACATTTATAACAATTTACAATATTAAACGAGAAGAAACAAATATAAAATATATATGCATACTTAAATATGGATCGTTACCCAAAGCTATGTTTGGCTTATCATGGGTTATTCAAAATAATATATGTTTGTCAGTTGAATTATTTTTTTTAATTATTATAATTTTTTTTAAATACATTTTTCTTTT
>CALNVZ010003428.1:18113936-18175271 GCA_940671915.1 Paracentrotus lividus | reverse complement strand
TTTGTGTGTGTGTGTGTGTGTGTGTGAATGAGAGGGGGAGATGGAGATTGAAGAATGATATGGAAAAAAATCACAGAAAGAAGCAGATAACGAATGATATTAAAATCAAGAAGGAAAGTGGGAGTGGATATAGGTGAGAGAAAAGAGATGGCCTTGATTGGGGAAGTATGAGAGAGTGAGAGTAAGGGTGTGTGTGGGGTGGTGCTTGTCTGTGTATGTGTCCTTTTGTCTGAGACGCACTGGTTTTATATTGTATTTATATATTTTTTTGCTGGATAGGTATATTCGCCGCGGTGGCAACATTAGGTCCCGGCTGTGGTATGTTGCTAGGTGGTGTATTTCTTTCATTCTTTACCGAGTTACAACAACCAGAAGGGTAAGTCGTACTACACACGCTTTTATAGCATTAAAACTGTCTCGGAAATAAGAAGGGGGAAAAAAGCATTTTGACTCAACGGAATTCATGGGCATGGACCTCAGATGGTGCTGCAGATTGTTCCCTGACACGGTTTTATTTATATCATGAAGGTGATGATGATTTTGTGGTGATAATGATGATGATGACATACTTGCTTCGTGTAAATTAGTCTACTACTTCCCATTTGGAACACAGTCCCAATTTAACGGACATAATAGCTCAATCGGTTAGAACGCCCGTAAAAAGGTAGCCTTTCCTGCTTTCATGAACGGGAGGTCGTGAGTTCGAAACCCGGCCGAGTCATACCAAAGATTTACAAAAATGGTACCTAAAAGTTGCCTTTTAACAAGGAGCTTGAGTTTGGGGGTAATAATAACACCATGCAGGGCCCGCTGGGAGAACAGTTGTCAGAACTGAAGTGGCTACCCTGGGTAATAAAACGATATTATTGTTATTATTATTATTATTATTATTATTATTACTATTAAATAACAATGAATTGTTTCTTTATGGTGCTACAGACTTACACTATCGCAACTGGATCCTGGTTGGGTAGGCGCTTGGTGGATCGGGTTTGTGATATGTTGCGGCATGCTCTTCATAACTGCCATACCTATGCATATCAATTCTAGTTGTAAACTTAAGGGGAAGAGGGCGCTATCACTCTCCTCAAAGCGAACGCGGCCATAGACTTTTTGTATTTTGCACAGTTTTTTCACTTTGTTTTCTTGATTATGGCGAGCAACTATCTTTTCAAAGAAATGATCAACTTGAATAAGTACGCTAAGAGTCCGAATTTTTCAAAAATAGGAATAACTTATTGCAAAGGGAAAATTAAGTCCTGTCACTTATGTCAATTCGAAATCCTAGTAAGATCAAATTCCTGTACAATATGGCCAATTTTGCTCTCAAAATAGCTCATACGCTGCATAGTCATCTTCCTCGATTACGCATAATTATATTACAGCCTTAATGATCAAAGGCAGTTTTAAAGGCTTGAATTCTCAGTTTCCAAATATGGTACATTCATCTCGATTGGTTAAAAAAAGTCCTGTCACTTTGAACATTATCACAAACGAATCTTTACTCGATGCGTCAATATTTCCGCATATACATGCATCATCGAATGTGGACGGGTCTTCGCAAGATGTGACAAGATCACTATTTATATCAATCTCGTTAGGAACATCAATCTATGTGAAATAAAGATTCTGATTACAACTTTAGCACAATGGTGTTATATGAGCTTGCCAAAATGTCTTTTTCCCCAATCTGGTCTGAAGGCATCTACCTATATAACGAAACTATGATAAAAGTTCAATTTCATCTTTCATGTCCAGGAAATTTCTCGAACGGATCGACTGACAATCATTTTACCGACAGGGAAGATTTCTCTTAGGCGAGTTTTTGTGCGCTAAGTAATAATTGCATGCAGTTGTCAATCGGTCGCTTCCGCCGTTAGCGCGGGTTTGTTTTTCAGACTGCGTGCATTTCCACTAAACTCAATGAATGTAATGTTGCGTTTCCCCTCCTAAATAATGGACGCGTCTTTATGTTAAGATTTAATGTCATACGTTAGATTTACATTTCATATCAATTCTAGTTGTAAACTTAAGGGAAGAGGGCGCTATCAACTCTACGGCAAATCAAAGCTGCCATAGATTTGTATTTTGCACGATTTTTCAATATGTTTTCTTGATTGGCGAGCAACTACTTTTCAAAGAAATGATCAACTTGAATAATTACGCTAAGAGTCTTTTTTTTCAAAAATAGGAATAACTTCTGACAAAGGGAAAAAAAAGTCTCGTCACTTGTGTCAATTCGAAATCCTAATCAGATCAAATTCCTGTACAATATGGCCAATTTTTGCTCTCAAAATAGCTCATACGCACATAATTAATCTTCCTGATACGCGCATAATTATATAACAGCTTTAATGATCAAGCCGTTTTTAAAAGCTTGAATTCTCACCTTTCCAGAGATGGTAAATTCATTTCGATTGGTTAAAAAAAGTCCTGTCATTGGAACATTATCACAAACGAATCTTTACTCGATGGGTCAATATTTCCGCATATCAACATGCATATCGCATGTGGACGGCGTCTTCGTAAGATGTGACAAGATCATATTTATATCAATAATCGTTAGGAAAATCAATCTATGTGAATAAAGATTCTGATAACAAACTTTAGCAAATGGTGTTATAGGCTGCCAAAAATGTATTTTCCAATCTGGTCTGAAGCATCTACCTACGAAAACTATGATAACAGTTCAATTATTTATTTCATGGTCCATGAGAAATTAGCTCGACGGATCGACTGACCAGACCATTTTACCACAGGGAAGTTTTCTTAGGCGAGTTTTTGTACGCTAAGTAATAATTGCATGCAGGTTGTCAACGGATCGCTTCCCGCCGTTATAGCGCGGTTTTGTTGACATTAATGTAAGACCGTATAATTTCTTGCGCCGCTCAGTTGTATTTCCACTAAACTCATGAATGTAATGTTGCGTTTCCCTCCTCAAATAATGGACGCGTCTTTATGTTAAGATTTAATGTCATACGTTAGGTTTACATTTCACGTGGAGTAGAATTGATATGCACGTGGAGTAGAATTGATATGGCATCTTTCCTCACGAACTGCCAAGTAAGTCCACAAAAAAGTCAGCTTTGATTTGTTAAAATGGAGGTATGAGGCTCGTTCTTCAGATGATTTAATAATATACCGAGTGAGTCAAAAAAAAACTTTACACCTGGAAAAATGTCAATTAAAAGAAAACTAATTTATAAACCCTTAATTATTTTACATATTCTAAAAGAGTAACTCCTCCTGCATCTTCTAGTACTATTTTTGTGTGGCATGTCTTTACACTTGGATGAAAACGACGCATTGTTTGCGACCATGCAAATTTCGAATTGTGCCAGGGTGGGCATGAAATTGAAACAATAAAAGCTGACAAAAAAAGCAAGTCCATCATGAATAACAGAGCATAACTTTTTAACGAAAATGCATTCCGCTTAACAACTTGGCAGGGGTCTTGTTACATGTTGTTACACCTATTGACTACATTTTGTATGAAAATGAGATAAATCTGTAGAGTCAGGCATGACTGAGCACACGTCAAAGACAAAATAATCTCTTTTCAAAAGTATTAGGAGGCCTTTTTAGGTCTGTCAGTGGCAATTTACTCTTTGATGTGTACTCATTCATGCATTACTTAACGAGTCGATCTAATTTTCATACAAAATTAAGCGGAAGACATTTTCGTTAAAAAGTTATGATATTTTATTCATGACAGAGTTGCTTTTTTTGTCAGCTTTTGTTGTTTCAATTTCATCCCCACCCTCAGGCACAATTCGAAATTTGCATGTTCGCAAACAATGCGTCGTGTTCATCCAAGCGTAAAGACATACCACACAAAAATGGTACCAGAAGATGCGGGAGGAGTTACTCTGTCAGAATATGTGAAATAATTTAGGGTTTATAAATTGGTTTTCTTTTTACACTGTTGCCCATAAAGGTTGGATAATTTTTTTATGTGGTTCAGCAACATATTTGTGCTCCGGCTTTAATTTCTTGAAATTATTTGTTCCCATGTTAACTTTTCGGGGCCCTGGCTATATCTTGGACGTTCCCCCAATCATTCCCGGGAATTGAAAAATAAAATAAGTTTGTCAACCCCCAAAATGCCCATTTTTGGAATTTTTTCTCATTTTGGGGCCCTTTTTTTGTTTAACCGGCTGACTAAGGCCCCCTCAGTCCTACCCCCATGAAACGTGACTGAGGTATAGGGTTGTTATTATTCTTTAAGTTAACTCTAGGTTTATGGTCGCAAACTTGGATTTCTTGTCTAGGGGAAGGGTCAACGTTTATTTTGATTGTTGCTCAAAATTGATTTTATTCATTTTTACAACGTGGAAATTTCTATCTTCCCAAAAATGTACTGTAGAATATCAGCCAGACATGAATCATAATGAAAGAAAGACTATAGTCACCATTTACAACCTTGTCATTAAGGCTGAAACAAAATTTTTGGGAAAATAATAATAATTAAGTATTTATGGTTGTGTTTTATTTCCTTTGTTTTGACCATAATGGTAGGATAAAATATTTCAATTTTTCACGGATCTCACTTTTTACTTCAACCCCTCCCCTAGACAAGAGGTCAAATCCTGTGACCCTAAATTTTAATTTAACGTAAAGAACAATATCAACTCCTTACTTCAGACGCGTTTCGCGGGTGTAGGATGGAGGGGGCCTTGGTCAGCCGGGTAAATGAATAAGGGGCCCCAAAATGAGAAAAAATGGCAAAAATGGGCATTGTGGGGGTTGACGAACTTATTATTTTACAACTCCCGGGAATGGTTTGGGGAACGTCCAAAATATAGCTATGGCCACGAAAAATGAAAGTGGGGACAAACGATTTCAAGAAATTAGAGCCGTAGCAACAAGATCTTGCTGAATCACATACAAAATATCTAACCTATATGAGCAACAGTGTATTAACATTTTTCTAGGTGTAACGTTTTTTTTTTACTCACTCGGTATAGAGGTGAGGGATGAAAAGTTTACAAACAACCTATTCCACGCATTATCATGAAAGTAACAACAAGTAGAAACCCAACATCATGCAATGCACATTGATGGTGCATTTTACACCTCTCTGCTCTCTCTCTCTCTCTCTCTCTCTCTTTCTCTCTCTCTCTTTCCCACACGACGTTATGCTCACCACTTTCAGCAAGTTATCGTATAAGCTGTTTTATATTTTGTAAAATAGGCCTAGATTATTCCAATTTCCTGCATAGTAACCATTTCTAAACACAACACAAAAAGAAAGTTCCCCCTATTTCAGATATCAATAATTTTTTAACCAGGAGGAATCTTAAAAATCTAATTATATGTCCGTGTAGGGAATTTAATTAGCTAGCGTAGGACCAAATTTTAGGAAAAATCATTAAGTCATGCTTCAGTGATTAATGGTTGAATGCAAAAATGTCATTTGTTGAAGTTCACAAGCCTAAAATCACAACTTTGATTCAATGGAATCGGACCCATTTTCCAATTTTAAACAATTTACACGTCAGAGTGTATGCAAAACGTGCTTCCCAACATACGGAAACGAAATTTGCGTCAAATTTCACGGTTGAGTGAGCATGCAGCAAAAATTGCCTAAACTGCGAATTTTAGTTCTTTGCCATGGTATAATCGATCAAATGTGAGGGAATTCCTGTTTTGGAAGTGTATGCAACCAATATACATCCATTCACGGTTGAATGAACCCATCAATCAACCAAAAAATAGGCCATTTTAGAATTACAAAGAGTCATTGTAGTACTTTTATGCACTAGAAAGCATCTCGATAACATTTTTGGGGTTTTATTTATATTCTTTGGGCACGTGTCAATGATCCTATGGCATTTATTCAAAAATTCATCCTTCAGTGAGCACGTGAGACAGGAAAAGCCCTTTTCTCACGTACGGACTAAAATTCAAATTCTTACTTTGATTGAATATAACAATTCTTGTTGGGGAGTACGTTTGATTTTATTTCCAGAAAAATCCCGAACTTTCACGCCTCAGTGGGCACAAGATACAAGAAAATCATGAAAATGAGAAGAAAGTTTGGGGCTTCGTCATGGTTCAGTGACTTTTCGAATACGTAATTTGAATCAAGATCATGTTAGTTGGAGATTAGTTGAAGCTGTGTGCCAAGTTTCGTGACATAACTCAAGGTCAAATTAACAATAATCATCAATGAAATTGGCTGAATTTCACGTTTGTCAGGTATTGATTTCCTCCTCCATTGACTTTATGTACAGAGGTTTAACAAAAGTTTAACAAAAGTGAAATTTGGCATATTTTAATTGTCAGTTTTTGTCCATTTGACTGTGAATTATTGTATGAAACTTTGCACATAGCTTCAACTGGTCTCTAACTAACATGATCGTTACTCAAATTACGTATTCGAAAAGTCACTGAACCGTAACGAAGCCTGAAACTTTCTTCTCATTTTCATGATTTTCTTGTATCTTGTGCCCACTGAGGCGTGAAACATCGGGATTTCTATGAAAATAAAATCAAAAGTACTCCCCGAAATGAATTGTTATATTCAATCAAAGTAAGAATTTGAATTTTAGTCCGTACGGGAGAAAAGGGCTTTTCTAGCCTCACGTGCTCACTGAAGCATGAATTTTTGAATAAATGCCATAGGATCATTGAAACGTGCCCAAGGAATACAAATAAAACCAAAATTTTTTTATTGAGATGCTTTCTAGTGCATAAAATTACTACAATGAATCTTCGTAATTCTAAAATGGCCTATTTTTTGGTTGATTGATGGGTTCATTCAACCGTGAATGGATGTATATTGGTTGCATACACTTCCAAAACAGGAATTCCCTCACATTTGATCGATTTTACCATGGCAAAGAAGTAAAAATCGCAGTTTGGGCAATTTTTGCTGCATGCTCACTCAACCGTGAAATTTGACGCAAATTTCGTTTCCGTATATTTGAAAGCACGTTTTGCATACATTCAGACATGTAAATTGTTTAAAATCTGAAAATGGGTCCGATATCATTGAATCAAAGTTGTGATTTTAGGCTTGTGAACTTCAAAAAATGATATTTTTGCATTCAACCATTAATCACTGAAGCATGACTTAATGATTTTTCCTAAAATTCGGTCCTATGGTAGCTAATTAAATTCCCTACATGGACATATAATTCGATTTTTAAAATTCCACCTGGTTCAAAAATTATTGATATCTGAAAAAGGGGGAACTTTCTTTTTGTTTTGTGTTTAGATCAGTTTTATCCAGCTTCGTTCTCTTAAGAACTCTATCACAACTTTATTGATTCTCTTCTCTTCTAGCCACTCCCAAGATCCGTTCTGAGAAAGAAGACCAGTCTCACAAGAACTCTGGTACTAAGGAGACAAGCCAAGCAGGATTTGGCAAGAAACCAAGTGACTTCATCAAGGCCGTCAAGTTCTTGATCGTCAATCCAACTTTTATGTTCACAGTTCTCGAAAGTGTCTCCAATTCGCTTATCATCACTTCCTTTGGGGCGTTCCTGCCAAAGTTCTTTCAAAATCAGTTCGAAGTATCGGCAAGCCTGGCAACCATATAAACAGGTAGAGATTAAAAAACACAAAGTATACCTTTAAATTTGAACAAAAAAAATAGGACGAACAACTGAAAATAATACAGGGGTTATAGGATGGCTTTTCATGTCATATTCTGTTCATGACTGCTGCCTTACTCCCCGATTTTGTTTTTGATTTTTTTTTTTTTTTGTTTTTTTTTTTTGGTAATTCTCTCGCAGTTTTGATTGGAATGCTTTTGCAATATTCCCGCAGCTGCAAAAAAGTTAGAGAATCGGATAAATCGATGCCACTTTATGCGTTTCATTATCTATATAATGCCGATATGCCTCCTTAATTATGTCTTCGAGTTCTTTGCAACGAAGTTTTTCCCTGTATCTTTGATTTCTTGCAGGTGTGATCGTCGTCATAGGAGGTATATTGGGAATGCTAAACGGTGGTCTGATCATGCGCAGATTCAAATTGAAGGTCATTGATCTCCTTCGGTTGATAATCGTCTGTGGTATCGCGTCCAGCATCATGTTTCTTATTACCCTCTGGCAATGTCCTCAAGCTAAACTAGCTGGGGTCACAACGTCGTACGACGGGACAGAGTAAGATTTTAAAACTCATTATTCAGATATCCAAACTAACCTAATGGCTTTTTGTTTTTCATTTTCTCCTCATATTCTACGATACGATTACATTTCATTTAAACTCTATTATGTCACCCATAACTCGAACAGTTTGCTATATTGCTGGTCGACCAATGACAAATGTTTTGATATTTGCCCAAGTTTTTGGTGGTTGCCATAACGAATCCGTTGGCATAAAAACATTCTGTAAATTTCTTCTCCTTTTTTAACACATTAAGCATCATCATATAGCACGTGATCATTATATTACCCAAATTTTCCATGGTTTTTTGAAAGTTAATGGGAGCTATGTTTATTTGTCTTTCTCTACCAGATTCATTAAGAATACCGCCACCAACGTCACTCATTCCTGTAACTCGGCATGTTCTTGCACAGTGGACAGCTATATCCCAGTGTGCGCAGGTGGCGGTGAGATGGAATATTTATCCCCATGTCATGCAGGGTGCACTTTATTAACGGGGTAAGTGATGATGTGAAACCATCGGGACCAGCATCATATCCAGTTTTGGCGGGGAAACACACCAAAAAAATGTCCACGGTCGAATTCACCAACATGGTCAAATTTTTATATCTTTCATGAATTTCCAGTAATCTGTAATTTAAATAAAAACAGAGATTATTCTCGTTCATGCTCCGCAAAATTCCTGGAAAGACTCCAGGGGAACTGGTCAATGCGGTCCGATTTCAACGGGCGGGTGTTTTGCGCCCCTACACCTGAAACTTGGTGAACGCCGTCCTATTTGTTTGTTTAAATTTAAATGGATGTTAAATGAAACAAACAATCCCAAAAATGGGGTAACATGCCTGTTTTATTTTACTTTTTTTACCTAGACATTCACTGGATGTTCGTGCTTGGGAGAGACAAGCCTGTCGACATCGAACACGGTTTCATTAGGGGCGTGTTCGTCATCGTGCCCGTTTTATTACCCATATGCGTACGCGGCTGTCTCTGTAATTCTCATCATTATCAACTTCACCACCACAATTCCAGAGCTCAATGTACTCTTAAGGTATGATTCATAAAATTGCTTTTATCAATTTTCCCCACTTTTTTAAAGTCAAGCTTTATCATTCTTCTACTAAACAAAACAATTTAAAAAGTACACTTTTTGGTAAACCTTTGCCACTAGTTGTCGGTTCCTACTTGTTTTCAACAGCTTTCGTTATTTAATACAGCACTAGTAATAAATCACCATCAATAGCATGTATGATGAACCTCAGAGGCGTCGGAAGCCTGTGCCGAAAGAAAGCATTGATGGGGTGAGCAAATGGCGTCACCGAAGCATCGAACAATATTATATAAATTATGTTTATTAAAGGTCCGGTAGCTTTCTGCTTTATTTTTCATAAATGATTCATAACGTCATCATTACATCGTCACAATAAAATGCTCTATTAAAGTAAAACTGTATGAATTTGTTTTTGTTTCGTTTGTGTTGTTGTAGAAGTGTTCCTGAATCTCAGAGATCCATGGCCCTCGGAATGAGCTCTGGAATCCAGAGAATCCTGGGTAATAATAAACGATTGAATTATTATATTTTTATTTCTATACTTCACTTTCAAGAAATCCCAGTTTAATTAATGGAATCGGTGCTGACAATTTTTTGTTACCAACTATGAATGCTGTTGTTTTTTGTTATGTTACGTATGTACGTAGGTCTAATGATTTTTTCTTCTTTTACGGTCACAGACCATTGAATACCATGGTGAAAATACACTCACCCCCAAACACATATTAGGATAATTTCATTCAACTCTAAACAAGAATTGCTTTAAAATCTATAAAGCATAGGACCATAATGATTTAAACATGCTCCGTGAGGAAATTCGAAAACTCAAGGCACTAGTAATAGAATGGTTAAAGTGATATATAGCTAAGTAAATACTTATTGTTTTGGCCATTCAAGTTCAAGTTCAAGTTCAAGTTTATTTAAAACCAAAATCATCACAATACAATCATATTGATATACATATGTGTATATAAAATATATAATGAGTACATTACGCACTATCAAATTAGAGTACATCATAGATGAAATGATTAGGACCCTTTGGAAGCTAGGCTTGTTAGCGGGGCCCTGGAAGTAAATTACATTAATTACATGATATATAGAAGATATAATCTACACAAAACAATGCAAACAGCGATACTAAACATGAATATTTAAGGTAAAAATTTGAGCTAAACTAGTAATTATTACAAAGAGACACGTATGCAAACACAGAAACATGCACACACACACACACACACACACTTCACATTGATGAGTAGGTCCTTAGTTTAAATGTAACAAATATTAGAATACAAATGAAGGAAAATCATCATAATCTTTCAAGAAAGTAGTTTTGATAACTTTTCATAGAAGAGTTGTACTTTTTTTATTCAACAGCAAACTGTTCATGCTTTAATGCAGGATATATGAAGGAGTCAGAGTACATTTGTTCTTGCAAAAGCTGATGAATAAGACCACTTGACGGTATTATAGTTATGAATTTGGAGATTCTTAAGAAATAACTTTGTCAACGTACACTCATGAGGAATGATTGCAGCTTGAACATAAACAGTACACAATTGACAACACAAGTTCACCTAGTGGCACATTTTCACGACATGGAATAACGGAACTCGGATGTATATTAATGAGAATTAGTATAAGTCGTACTGCCTTCTTCTGCATACTCTCAACTTATCAAGATATACTTGAAATGTTTCCCAAGCAACATTACAATAATTCAATAGTAGAATAATACATTGTATATTGTTATCAATATCATTTCAGGTAAATAAATTTAAACTATAAATAACACCTACACTGCGAGACGACCTTTGTGCAGACGGTATCTAAATGTTTTTTCCAAGATAAGTGCTCATCATATACATAACCCGAGGAACATTACATTGCACTAGGTTCGACATCATCGCCCCCTATTTGAAGACAAGTTATACGATCTGGAAGTTTTTCCCTTAGAACGGAAATTACACACTTAGTCTTTTGAAGATTCAACAATAGTTATTACAAACAACCATGCATACAATTTCTTAATTTCTAGATTTGCAACTCGTAACAAGTTTCTACTGTCCTATCAGTCACCAGCAGACTGGTATCATCAGCAAAAAGGGAATACGAGAATAATGTTGACGAGTGTATAATATCATTTATATAAATCAAAAACAACAGGGGACCAAGAACAGAACCCTGAGGTACACCATACTTAATAGAAGCGTGTTTTGATCTACATCTACCTATTCAACAAATGTGTTCTGTTACACAAATAACTCAACCAGATAATGCTAATCCACGAATGCCATAATGTTCCAGTTTATTTAAAAGGATACTATGGTCAATGGTGTCAAATGCCTTTGACAGATCTAAAAAATACCAAGGCATATTTGTTTCCATCAATAGCTTAGATGTAATCATTATGAAACCTGAGTAATGATAATAGTAACATATATATATTGCTTAATACTTATATCCACATGGTGTTTCTGAGCGCTTTTTAACACATGCATATCTATCAATGAATGTAATCCAATGAGCGGTCACTATAACGATTCTATTCCGTTTGTCTTCAAATCATGTAGGTTCTTTCCCAGGTCCGATTCTGTTTGGAGCAGTTATAGACGGAACGTGTCTTCTATGGCAAGACACCTGTGGAACTCGAGGATCCTGTTGGGTCTATGACAACTGGCATTGGCTTGGAGACTCACACCATCGCTATATCTTCAAACTCGAGGCGTTATCCTGTATACGCTCGGATTGGTATTGTACAAGACAGGAGACAAAGACACAGACCAAAAAGATGGCGTCAACAAGGAGACTGTTTTTAGACTAGCAACGTTAGTGAGACTTACTTTTAGCGTCATTGTCTTAAGCTCGAGAGGGGTCATCCTCTACACCATCGTCCTGTTATTGTACAAGATAAGGGACAAAGACACAAACCAAATGAAATCTTGCAAAGTCTTGTTAAACCTATATTTTGTGGATTAAAATCATGTACAGTTCTACACTGTAAAAACATTACGGTCGCATTTACTTAATTCATTTATGTTAAGAAACTGCCTTAATTTGTTCGAGTATTAACAACTCCATTCTATTTTAAGTATCTTTTGCTGAAAATGATATGAAGTTATAATTACTTGATTCAATTGAGTAAAACTTAATTCAATTCAGTAAAAGAATATAAAAACAAATAGGGAGGGGACTTTCTAAGCACGAAAGTCCACTGACATCATTTCAACCTCCGTGTTTAAACCAAATATCAGACTTCATTTTGTCACTTACCTGTAATTGATAAAGTACTGACAGTGAATCCTAACAAATAAAACAGTGAGAACTTTTCCCTGAAACCTAAGGGAAAAAAAAAAAAAAATTAGTTGAGTTGCTCTTTAATGTTGCTCTTTCTTTGCTTCAACAAAAAAAGAAAAAGATTTTTTTTTTCACACCCTATTCAAAACAATTTCAAGCACAAATATATATATATGACATTTATCTAAAATTTTGAACAATTACTTGCTCTTAATGAATATTCATGTATTATGTAAATATGGGGTTAATTGAAAAAATAAGTACATTTAACTTGACTTTTTAAGTAATAAGTATTTAAAAGAAATGTGCTTAATTGAAGTTAAATTTACTTAATTAAAGGAAGTTAGAATTACTAGAATTTTCCTAAATGTATATTGTACCTTTTAAAAAATGAATAAATTCAACGACACTTAAATTTTGAGTCAGTAAGACTGAATCTGAATGTTTAAATATTAATGTTGTCTTTTTAAAGTTAAATCTACTTAAGAAAATCATTGAATAATTACAAAGGAGCATATTATTTTTTACGGTGTATTTTTTATGTGATATTCAAATAGATATCTTAACGGGCTTAAAGGGATCATTAACTTGTAGACTTATTGTGAAATGTTTGTGTGGACATACTTTTTTATATTTAAGTTTTATGTCAATAAATTAATAGATATTATATTCTTAAATTTCATGCAGTACTTCGAGAGCATTCATACTTGTTTTGGTTTAACAGCCCGAAGCTGAAATATTCGCACCTTTTGAAAATGACATGTGAGTGTGGGTGAGTGAGTGGTGAGGGTGTGTGTCTGGGTGTGTGTGTGTGTGTGTGTGTGTGTGTGTGTGTGTGTGTGTGTGTGTGTGTGTGTGTGTGCGCGCATGTTTGTGCACATTTTCTTTCAAAATCAATTGTTTTATCTTCACCCCGCTACTTGGCACAATTGAGACTTGTAGTCTTTTGAAGATTGCGTGTTATTTAGTCATACGCGGAAAATCCAAATCAATAGGGTGCGAACAAATGCTAGCAGAAACGCATGATTCAATGTTCATACTTCAAGAAGAACAACTTCAAAACGATCTTTAAACTCATATTTAAACCGTAAAAACATGGAATTAGATAATAACCAAAATTCTCTAGAACGTTTAATTTCAAAGGTATCTACCTGCTAAACCATGTACTCAAGGCATCCCTCTCTCTACAAAATAATATTCCAGTGCGTTTGAAGGCCTTACTATAATAAATGTAAAAAGGAGATATTACCTTAAATATTTATTATAAGCAATTAAAATTTCAATTTTGTTCTAAGATTATAAAACTTCCCCATTTCGTACTTTGATTTAGAAAATAATTCTATGTGGTAATTTCCGCATTAAACTACCAACTAATGTATTAACTGGGTATGCCATGAGCTATTTCTTTGATAGATGATGCTCTTAATCGGTCTATCCATCTGCTAATACGTCATGACCTGCCTCATTTCTCTTCATAGGTGTCAAACTTTGGAATTGAACTCAAAAATAATTGCTGTCTAATACGAGGCAACGTTGATATCAATCGTGGCGCGATGAACGGTAGCAAAGGTTGCCCAATCATGTCTATAGCAATTGGCAACACATACCATGAAGAGTTAATAAGGATTTAGAGAGCCATTGCTCACTTCAATATCTTACTTCAGTGTCAAGCATAATTTTACGAAGAGATGCAGGTGTTGATATCAAATGAATATTTAGGCAAATATGATTTTCCAATCGGTTATTAAGCAACATATGTGTGTAAACTGGAAATTTTCTTTGACACAGTGAAAGCTCTGTTAATTGGATTGAGCCGATAATAACGTCATTTGACTGAGCGCTGTGAAAGTTTAGGCCTTACCGTAGCAGTTCTACCATCATCAAACAGAGACCATTAAGATCCTAGGCTTTAAAAATGGAAAGCTCGTCATGTTTCAATTTCTTTAATGTCTCACAAAATACGGACAGGACAGATTTTGAAACAAGCCAAAGTGCCACGATCGAAACACCTGTGATACCTTACAACCATCGAGTTATTATAGCATCAATATTGGTGTTATTGGCAGTGATTGGTTTATTTGGTAATACCCTCGTCATCGTTTCTGTCGTTGTGTCTAAGAAGCTTCGAACGGTCACCAATGTCTTGGTTGTTAACCTCGCTTTCGCTGATTTCTTGACGTGTTTCATCATGCCTTTCCACAGCGCTGGTCTTGTAAGTCTAACCGGTAGGTTCCCTCTCCATGAAATGGTGTGCGCAGTCGTTGCTGGGATTGGCTACATCACGGTATGTTGCAGCGTTTCGACCCTTGTCGCCATCGCTTTCGTCCGTTGGTACGTCATCACTCGGCGTATTCGAGGTCATCGGGGCATTCATACGCCGAAAAACATCGCCATCGTGGTGGTTATCATCTGGATTGAGTCAATCGCTTTCATGATCATACCACCGGTTTTAGGACTCGGGACTCTAGGTTATTCCGAATTCTACAGCATGTGTTCTCTGACAGATACGAATCCACTGGAGATTTACTACGTCATATTGCAAGGAGCTTTGATTATCATAGCACTGCTGCTCGCCATGGTATTTTACCTTCTCATACTGCGCCATGTCTTGCGACATAATAAACAGTTCCGGGACAAGTATGGGGTCGATAATGACACAAGTTCAAGCTCGACACAGATAGAAGGTCATCCTTCCATGATCAAGTCCATAAACCAAAAGGAGATTGCAATCACTAAGAATCTTTTCACAGTTGTTTGTTTCTTCATAATCTGTTATTTACCAAGTAGTGTGAATTTCTTCATACCAGGTAGTAGTGTGTTTACACTCTATGGCAATACGATCTTACTTTTGAACAGTGTTGTCAATCCGATAATCTACGGACTTAAACACCCTAACTTTCTGGAGGTCTTCAAGAAAATCTTATGCTGTCGTCGCGACTGATAGGTGCCGGTAATACGAGACCATTGACATTCAGACAAGCTGATTTCGGAAGTTCTTGTTCTAATATCAGGCCCGTAACCAGGGGGGGTTCGGGGGGTTCGAACGAACCCCCCCGCAGGCGAGCAGGGTCCGCTTAACCAAAAAAAAAAAAAAAAAAAAAAAATCAGAACTCCCACTTTTTGGCAGATATACAGCAGATACTTAAATAGAAATACAAGAAAGGAAGATTAAAACTCTTTGGTTTCAGTCCCCCTACATGTAAAATCTTTCGCTCGGGCTTCGCGCTCGCAACTTTTTATTTTTGGGATGATAATCATGTGTTTCAGAACAAATTACCAGGAATTACATTTAAACCATTTCGCAAGAATGTTTTCGTTTGCATTTGTGTTCTATTTTTGTATTTTTAAATGATATTTTCTTCAATGTAAGGAAATGATATAACAGAAATAAGGCCTAGTGGCAGAGGAAGTGGAACTGGGGGGGGGGCGGGCGGGCAAGGGCACAGTGACCCCAACTTTTTCATCCACCCTATAAAAGTAGTGCTTTATACTAAAAAGAAGACTTTCAGAGTTTTGAAAAGTCCCGTGGACAATTTATGTTTAAAAAAGGGGCACTTTTAATACTTAAAAGGGCCCCTTGTTACTCCATATGTCTTTAAAACCCCCTAATTTTCGGCTCGCGCTTCGCGCTCGCGGATACTAAATAGGGTCTATAATGCACAATAAACTACAATTTTGAGCTCAAAGTTTTCTACTCGCGCTTCGCGCTTGAGGATATTGGGGTCTAACAGAGGCGGTGGAACCGGGGGGCAGGGGGCATAGTGCCCCCATTTTTTTCATGCACTCTAAAAGTGCCCCTTTTCTTAGCTAACAATGCCCTTTTTATACTAAAAAGAAGCCTTTCATACTCTTTAAAAGTCCCATGGAAAATAATATTTCTTAAAAAGTATCACTTAAAATACTAAAAAGTGATCCTTTCTTTACTTCATATGTCTTTTAAAACCCCAAATTTTCCTGCTCGGTCACTATGCGACCTCGAACTATAAAATTAACAAACAATAAGTATTAAAAAAAAAAGGGTTGTACCCAGTGCTCTCTGCTGGAGAAAAACCGTGTCAAAAGAATTGTTGTTATTGTGTTTGGGCTAGATTGGAGGAGGCCTAGGTGCTTGCAGCCCACAAAATATTCAGGGCAAAGATTATTAATGAGCCAAGATTTTTTATGTATCTTCAATATGGATCCTAGAAAGAGTTTATAAGGCACGATTTTTAGCTCAAAACTTTCAGCTCGCGGATACTAAATAGGCTCTATATTGCACAATTAACTCCAATTTTGTTCTCAAAATTTTGAGCTCGCGCTTCGCGCTCGCATTCCTATATATTCATTACTCAAAGAACAATAAAAAAGAAAAGCCATTAAGATTCTTAAACTATCAAATTAACAAACAATAAGTATTTAAAAAAAAGGGTTGTACCCAGTGCTCTCTGCTGGAGACAAACCTTGTCAAAAGAATTGTTGTTATTGTGTTTGGGCTACATTGGAGGAGGCCTAGGTGCTTGCAGCCCACAAAATATAGTAAATAGGCTCTATATTGCACAATTAACTCCAATTTTGTTCTCAAAATTTTGAGCTCGCGCTTCGCGCTCGCATTCCTATATATTCATTACTCAAAGAACAATAAAAAAAGAAAAGCCATTAAGATTCTTTAAATTGTCAGCTCGCGCTTCGCGCTCGCGGATACTATAAGTAGAGACTATAATGTACAATTAACCCCAGTTTTTAGCTCCTAAATAGAGTCTATAATCATGGTAATGCATATTATACTCAAAGTTTAACTCAAAATTTTCTGCTCGCGCTTCGCGCTCGAAAAAAAATCCTTGAAAAAGGTCCACTTTTTCAGATGTCGAACCCCCCCGTAAAAATCCTAGTTACGGGCCTGAATATACTTAAGTCGGTGCTCAGTAATGTCGGGAATAGGAAATACACTGTGGTGCCAATATCCAAGAGGTCTACAGGTATAGGACATGACAATACGGCGCGGTATTTTGAAAGATTTTTTTTTTCTTCAAAAAACGACACCATAGTTACAGAAGACAACAAATGTCATATTCCCTTGTGTACTGGTGCAGCTTTGTATTCATACTTAATAAAATATATATGCCATGCCAACATAATAATGGCGCAGTCACGTACGACGCATGACCAACGCAGAGTATGTGCTGGTCTCGCGTTGTTTACATGTGACTGCCGCATAATTATTAGGGTGCCGATCTTCGGAAATTAACATTTGGTCTTTGAAAGAATAGAGGCTTGCATGCTGGATTCGGATAATGTGAAGAAGTTTACGGTTTTCCATGTGGTTAATCCTGGAAAATAATATTGAGAGGGTCGAGGCACCTTGAGGAGAAAATGGAGGGCAGATGGACTGTCCATCAACAGGAGTGAAGACGGACGGTCTTTCTGCCCAGAACGTCGAGCCCTCTCAACAACGACAAGCCTCCTTGGCCTCTCGCCATTTCGTCTGGTTTATAATCCTTTTTCAAGACTCATCCAAGAAAAGAATTCTTCTATTCTACCCTCCACTCTCTTTCTCGCTTCAATACATCCTATATACTCTCTATCTCGCCTCTCCATTTCTACTCTCCATTCCCTCCTCCTTTCTCTCAACAGTCATTTCCAGGACTAACCACATGGTCAGCATGGTGAACAGTAAAACTCATCGGTGTGCTTCTAGTGGATGGTGCCGATCTGAAGGACCAGTATTCATCGTCACTAACAGGGGCCGTGGAGCCGGGGGGGGGGGTTAGGGGCTGCATCCCCCTACTTTTTTCCCAGTAAACGTGTACAAAAACGCCAAAATTGCCATAAATGTGTGACATTTAGCCTGTTCAGCGCCCAACCCCCCCCCCCCCCCCACACACACACACTTTCGGCTCAGCCCCTCCATTTCAAAAAAGCTCCGCGGCCCTTGACTAATTTTATTAAATTTATGCGGCGGTCACAACTCGTCGTAGGCTACGGGGCACGTGCCATCAACGTAGCCTGCGTTGCATGCACAATGCACGCACAGGTTGTTGGTCAATTTCTGCGATTCCTGCGTTTCTGTAGTAAGGGTATTAGAAAAACTTCCTGCACATCGTACATGCAATGTGCCTGCGAGGTACCTGCGCTGCACGATTTTTCTACGAAATCCATCGTAGGGAGTTGCACGTCGAAGGTATGGCGAGTTGTGATCGCCGCATTACAGGGCGATAATGATATAAATAGGTTCAACGCATACGTCGCCCTATCATTATTTGAATATTATGTACGTCATACCATATACTTTGTACTTTTAATCGTTTGTGAGTAATCTTTTTAAAGTATGTTGAATAAAACTTAATTGGGACAGAAAATGGATCTTATCTCTCTACTTTTATGACCTTTAATTCATGAATGGGTAGCCGTGACCTTCCATGAGGCAAAGTATCATGTTTACTTTATGTTACCAGTGCCCTGTAACATAAAGACTTCCGATCGGTAAAAAGTTACGATTGATTTTTTTTTCTCGGTAGCCTCATCATGGACAGGGTGCTCAAAAGTTGATCATCTTAATCCTAACCCTAGCCCTAACTCTAATTTTAATCATATCCTGATCCTAATCCATGACTGTACCTGCGTTCCTAAAGAGGCTACCGAGATAAAAATCGATCGTAACTTTTTATCGATCGCAAGTCTTTATGTTACAGGGCACATACTGGGCTGATATGATACTCACAGAAACTTGCTTGTGAAATAACTACAAGGCATTGTATAATTATTGGCATAAGATACTAATTATTTTGTTGTAATCACTTCCAAAAGGGTTTGATACGAACTGCATTCGATTGAATGTGACCTACTCGATGCCCCTTTTCTCTGTTAAACTCTTAATAGAGAGCTTTAAATTTCACCAATGGATTGGACAATCTCTGGAACAGTTTCAAGACCCACGATAGAAACACCTTCAGTATCATTTAACCATCGAGTCATTGTTGGATCTATTTTGATGGTTCTTGCAGTGATTGGTTTATTTGGTAATGCCCTTGTCATCGTTTCCGTCATCGTCGCTAAAGAGCTTCGAACGATCACCAATGTTCTGGTGGTCAATCTCGCCATCGCTGATTTTATATCGTGTTCCCTTCTGCCGTTTCAAAGTACTGGTCTATTATCACAAACTGGAAGCTACCCTCTGCCTGACATAGTATGTACCACCGTCGCCGGGATCGGTTACGTCACCGCGTGTTGCAGCGTGTCGACCCTTGTCGCCATCGCTTTCGTCCGTTGGTACGTCATCACTCGGCGTATTCGAGGTCATCGGGGCATTCACACTCCGAGAAACATAGCCATCGTGGTGGTGATCATTTGGATTGAGTCAATCGCTTTCATGATCATTCCACCTGTGTTAGGCGTCGGGACTCTAGGTTATTCCGAATTCTACAGCATGTGTAGTCTAGTAGATACAACGACTAAATCAGACGTTTATTATGTCATATTTCAAGGAGTGTTAATTGCAGTCGCCCTGTTACTCTCCCTGATGTTCTATGTTCTCATTTGGCGTCATGTCTTGCGACATAACAAGCTATTCCGGGACAGTTTTGGTGTTGATAATGGCACAGGTTCAGGCTCAAATCAGCTACGCCAGAGCCAAACTTCGTCAGTATCGACCAATTCTCGTTCGCCGATGTTCAGAGCCATCAACAAAAGGGAGATTGCAATCACCAAGAATCTCTTTACCGTTGTGTGTGTCTTCATGATATGTTATCTACCAAGTTGTGTGAATTTCTTCATACCCGGTAGCAGTGTGTTCACACTCTATAGCACTATGATTATACTGATGAACAGTGCTCTCAATCCGATAATCTATGGACTTAAACATCCCAACTTTCAAGAAATCTTCAAGAAAATCCTTTGCTGCTGTTGCGATTGATAGGACTGTAGATAAGATCATACCATGGATGATGAAGTTTGACTGCCGAACTAAAATAAAATGAACTGAAGAAATGAAATGATTAATACAGACAGAATTAGACAAGACAGTCTTGCCTTACATGGCGAAAATATGCCTTTGACTTCACAAGCAACTGAAGGTCCAAGTCGCATTATAACATAAATAAAATATTTACACGAATCTCAATTTGGGTTTAGGAAAAACAAAACACAACACACGCTCTTCTGACGTTGATAAATAAAATTACCAAAATCGCATGATAATCGAACCAATACAATCGGGTTATTATTGACTTTTCAAAAGCCTTTGATACCATTGACCATGACATTTTACTACACAAACTAACAATATTTGGGATACGAGGGATCGTTCTTAACTGGTTTCGAAGCTTATTATATGGACGCAAACAATTTGTTTTTATTGATAAATATGCATCTACACTCAAAATATCATATGTGGAGTACCGCAGGGGTCAATCCTCGACCCCTCCTTTTTATTATTTACATCAATGACTTACATAAATCTTCCAATTTACTTACCCCGATTATGTACGCAGACGACACAAATTTATTTTTTACACACAAAAACATAGACACTTTATGTAACTTAGTAAATACAGAACTTGAAGCAGTTACAAAGTGGATCAAAGCCAATAAATTATCACTAAATCTAGAAAAAACTAATTTTATGTTATTTAGCTCAACTTTTCAGGAACTACCACGACCAATTTACATGGATAATGTACAAATACAAAAAGTTCGAAAACTAAATTTTTAGGTACTATAATAGATGATAAACTAACATGGAAATATCACATTGAAAATATTTGTATAATCTCAAGAAATATAGGTATGATGAATAAGCTAAAATACACATTTCCCTCAAAGGTTCTTTTATCACTTTACTCTACCTTGGTATTACCATACCTTAATTACGGGATTTTATCCTGGGAAACAGTGCTTCATACTTATTAGAAAGATTCTATTACTACAGAAAAAAGCTATGCGAGTTATCAGTAACGTCCATTTCCGTCACCATACCTGATACACTGTTTTTTTCTAATAATGTTTTAAAAGTTCATGACTTATTAAACTAACCTTGCAGTACTCATGTTCCAGAAACAAAATCAGGAATTGCCCCCAGCGCTTGGCAACATGTTTACTCTAAATAATGAAATACATCAGTATCCTACCAGGCAAATTAACCATTACCACTCACCAAGAACGCGTACAGTGCTCACACAAAACACTTTATATTACTGCCCTAAATTTTGGAATTCTCTACCCAGAGACATGCGTGAGATAAGAAGCATATTTTTATTAAAACACAAACTTAAATTATTATTGTTATCATCATATAACCACTAATATCACTCTGTTTCTCTAATGACAGACGGATATCACCAAGGATCAAATAACACCAAAGAGCAAACTTTACTTTTCATTCACACTATATAAAAAAAATCATTATCTAAATCTTCGACCCCCCCCCCTTCCCCACCTAGTCCCCTCCCGGGTATTTTTTGTCTCTCTAAGTTTGTTGTTTTTTCCTTCTTTTTGTATAATAATTGTAAATTATATTTCTTGCCTCATCCCGGCATGATAGTAACTGGTTGACAGTGCGTGCGCTGTTAGTCAGTTTTGTCCGTGTTGGGATGGGGCAAGAATTATTCAATTAAGATTTATTCAATTATGAATTCTTTCATGAATATGTTTCAGTTAAAAAAAAAATAATAAAAAAAATTGCTTACTTTTGTATTCTATTTTATATTAAAGGGACAGCGCCTTACAAGCTTTGCTTCTTGCTGGGTTCCTGAATTTTCTTTATAATTGTTTTCTCTGTTACTTTGAACAAAATGTTCTATGTTACATACTGATGTTGTTAATTTGATTATTTATTTTGTTAACTTTTGAAAACATGAAAGAAAATCAATAAAGTAATCTTGAATCTTAATCTTGAATCTTGAAAATAAATAACATACATGTATATATTTAATTATTTAGTGCATAATTGACTTTCAAGTTTTTAATCACACCGTTTATGTGTTCTCATAGTCTTATCTAATTTTATATTTCTCTTTCTGATTTGATATTTCCGGATAATAAGACAGTGGCGGATGCAGGCGGGGGCGCAGGGGACGCGCGCCCCATAATTTGAAAACCGCTCATTGACTGCACATGTTAAAATCGGAAAATTTCGGCGGTGAAATCCTGGATCCGCCACTGTAATAATATGAATTCCAGTTACTGGATTACATGTTATATATAATATTCAATCATATAGCTTAAACTGAAATGAAGAAATAAATTCAGAAACTGAAAAGCTACAGAATAAGCGAAGCTTGGAATTTGTGTCCGCTAAAGATGGATTACCTTTTTTTTATACGGACTGTATTTGAGAAGCAATACAATATATAGACAACAATGGAAAAGGAGTTTGACTTGCCAATTAATTGCACAAACCCTTTGTTGCTTCTTGGTCATTTTCATGTTTTGGTGGTTTATGTCCAAAACCTATACACAAAGGCATGGCACTGCGTGCGCAAAATAATTTTTACTGATTGTAGAAGTAATTAAAATGAGATTGCAGAAAAAAAACCTTTTTTTTTGTTGCTTTTTTGGAAATACCAAGCATTACCAAGTTGTGCCTAATTTTCATACCAGGGGGTACCAACCTGTTCATACTATGTTTAAAAAAATGTTTCCCACTTGTACCATTTTATTTATTACACTCTATTTTTTTCGAACGGAGTGAATGAAACCACACCTTCCTTTGTATTACTATATTTTGTGTTACGACATAGCCAAAATGCATGTTTTACAAGCATATTCCATTTTGTTAAGCAAAGTGCATTCAATACCAAAGGTGTATTCAACCATATTCTGACAAGATAGACTTGTGACTTTTTATTCCTGACAGCCGTGCATCACGAGACCCCGTCATTTTCTCTTACTATCACACATATAGGGAACAAGACAAAGGAAAAAAGTGCCCCACCTAATAAAATTTTGGGAGATGGGGATTATCAGCGAAAGAAATAAACTGTTTCATGTTTTCTCACAGAACTCTTTACAGGTTTAGTGTTATTGTGTATAGGCCTACTTTTCCCCAAATAATTTTCTTGCCACAAAAGTCCCAAGTCAAGCGGCGGGAAATGACAGTGGCCCCCCTAGAAGATGATTATTTTGTGCCATTTCTAAGGGGGTTTGCTTCGAAATCACAACTTTTCCAGCAAAGTATAATGAATGTGTAAAATAATAAAAACAAAAATAATAATAATAGATATTAATCACTAACAGCAGTAAATTACAATATATTCATTTCTAAACACCGACTTTAATTTGACATTATGGATGAAACAAAATTACATTGAAACAATTTTGAAATATAAATAATGCAGGGTGGAACCCAGGCTCGTAACTAGGGGGGGGGGGTTCAGGGGTTCGAACGAACCCCCCCCCCCCCTTTCCGCTGGCGAGCAGGGGTCCGCTTGACCAAAAAAAAAATGGATTAAATGGATTATTATTTCTTTTTTGGTAGTCAATTTCTGTGGGGCCGATCGAACGACCTTAACCTACCCCTATTTTGTCTTCCCCTCAAATGATCGGGTCTCGTCGTCGACTGCCCCTTTCTAAGGCATAAAAGACGATAAGTCTACCATTTCAGAATACAAAACTAGTCGACAAAACCCTGGTTAATAAGAGGCCTAAAGATTGGATTCCATAACAATAGTGAAACTTTTTAAAGCCATACTAATTTTTGAATAATATTCAATTGTTTTTTTAAATGCATAAAAGTTTTTCTCATATCTTAAAAAGATTAAAGAGAACTTGGACTCAGTAGCTTGTTGTTATTTTTTTACTTGTTGTCGTTAACTTTGTTGTTAACTTTTAATTGATTTCGTTTTTTAATGAACACGAATGATACCCCTTCATTCAGTCACATTTGAATAATCTTCCCCTTCTCAAGTCCTTTCTCTCAAATGTTCTTTCTTGATTTTCGAAAGGTCGAACATAACAATTAATGTTTCTCACAAAAGGAAAAGAAAAACTTGCGTTTTAATGTTATTTTTCAGGCGCGGATCCAGGGGGCCCGACCCCCCCCCCTCCTAGCAAAAAGAAAAAGAAAAAAAAGCGAAAGTAAAAATAGACGAGCGGGCCGATTGACCTCCTACCATACCCCTATGGCTGATTCATGATGACCTCTTTGATGGCCGAAGGCCAAAAAAATAACACCTACCCCCCCCCCCCAAAAAAAAAAATCTGAAATTCTGGTTTTGGCCCCCCCCCCCCCCCTGTAATGAAATCCTTGATCCACACTGATTTTATTCACCGATTTTTCTTCTTCAAATTAATCGAATTAAAATTTATTATCAACTTCACGGGACAAAATATTTTTCTTTCTCCTCTCTCTCTCTCTCTCTCTCTCTCTCTCTCTCTCTCTATCATATTTTTTTCCCCATTGGTATAGCCTACAGGTCTCTAATAAAACTTCTCATACACTTTTCTTCATTTCTATCTCATTTATCATTTATTTCACACAGCTTACACCCTTTACTTTTTTTTACTTGATTTCCTCTTAGAAAAGAGATCCCTCGCGTTCTCTCTCTCTCTCTCTTTTTTTTTGTTGTTTTTTTTGGGGGGCCTGGGGTTTCAAAAATCACGGGCCCCTATCGAGTGTTTCCGATAGTTTTCCACCTTCTATGGTTGGTTAGTTGGTTGGTTGATATGATAATTTACGACCAGGACCGACCTTTATGTCACCATCCGAAAGACTGGATTCGAACCAGGGTGACAGAAATTTTTTTCTGTGACGTGACCGTACCGGGGTCTGATCCATCGAGCATGCACCCCTTGGCCTTAGCTCAAGAGTAGAGGGCGCAACATAATTAACGCGCGCATATCAAAATTTGTTTTCAATAAAATCATAACTGAAACTAAAAAGTCAAGAACACGGAAAATGTAAAAGCAATGCACAATGCCAGGGACGAAGAAGAAAGGAAAGGCGACAAAGTCAGCAAGAAGATCGAAGAAGAGAGGTAAATACATTCCAATTTCAATCATTTTAACGTTAAATCTGAATTTATTCAGGCTAGTAAGACTAGTAAATTATTTAACACAGTCCCTCCCGTAACATATTTTGTGGGCTCCTCAAGTCTCTGTTCACAATCACACTTCACAGTCTAACTTTTTTTTATGTCTGTGCACCTTAAATTTGACCTCAATTTCAATATAAAGTAGAGTATTTGTTTGGCCTATTATTTTAAGATTCATCAGTGCTATAGATCTACTATTTTTTATATAATTCTAATGATCAATTAAAACATTTTGATTTGAGTGTGTTTGAGTGTGTAACTTTTGGGGTTTTAAATTTTTATTTTCAACATTTGTTTAAAACTGGTCGAATCTCGGCAAGGGTCGAATTTCAGGCACTTTACTCTTTACCAGCGTTGCCAGCCGTACGTTAATTATCGTATTTGTACGATAATTTGACCCTCTGTACGATGTACGATCAATAATTGCAAAAAATGGCAAATGTACGATAATTTTGTACATTTTATCAGATAACGCTTATCTAACATTAGGCCTATAGGAAAAATCAGTTAAAACTGGCCTATAAAACCATAAATGCCTTAAAGCTCTGGGGGCTCTGCCCTCAGACCCCCATCCATGAAATTATAGAAGATTCCCTGATCCGCAAATGTTAAAACATATGTTTTGATTCAAAGTTCCGGGGGTCTTTTGGCTCTTGCCGGACTTAAAGTTCGAGCTCATCACCTAATGAGGGGTGGATATTTTTGCAAATTGCCACTGAAGCTTGCATGTACGAAAATTTTGGCTAAAAAAAGATAATTTTGAGGCTCTGGTACGATAATCTGACTTCTTGAACCTGGCAACGTTGCTCTTTACTCTTTACTCTAGAGTAAAGTGCCTGAAATTTGACCGCTTAAGCTTTTTGAAGCTCTAGTTTGAAATTGAAAAATACATTATCTTTCATTTTCAACAGGTTTTTAGAAGCATATTATAAATTCAATAATTGTAACAATTTTGAAATGAAACAGAAAATATTTGATAGTAAAATCGGAAGTTTTGTAACACCTACCTTGTTGCCGAGATACGACAGCCATTGTATAAATTCGACCTGGCGTGAAAAGTCAGCACGCACCGCACACCGCAGAAATCATGGCTCACTCGCCGCATTGGTAGCACATCGCGCCCTGCCGAGAG
Source organism: Paracentrotus lividus (assembly GCA_940671915.1). Lineage (NCBI taxonomy): Eukaryota > Metazoa > Echinodermata > Echinoidea > Camarodonta > Echinidae > Paracentrotus > Paracentrotus lividus. The sequence goes on along the minus strand of CALNVZ010003428.1, from coordinate 18,148,669 downwards.
ATCGGGGGATATGAGTGTGATATGAGTTGATTGGAGTGTGTTTGAGTGTGTTTTGGAGTCTTTTCTTGAATATTTTTGCCAATCCGGTCGATTCTCGGCAAGGGTCGAATTTCTGGCACTTTACTAGGTCTAGAATCTATGTGAAAATGAGTATGATGGAGGTACCTTAGACCACACAGTTTGTTTTCAACTGCTAAAAAGTCAAATAGTTCTTCAATACTTTTAAGATACTTTTAAGGTTTATTCTCTCTATTAAGTGTTTTAATATTCCATGCACATGACAAGCTGAGTTGATTACTTGTCATTTTTTCTTTGACAAAACCGACCGGTACATTAGTCCATCCACATACAGTAAACGAATGTAAAGTTTTGTGTCTTAATGAGCAATCTCTATCTTATCATGAGAGTAAACTGTTTGACATACCAACAGCACCCTACTGATGATCTCCAGAAGAAGTGGAGGAAGAAGAAGAAGGTTTCATGAATTCATAAAAATAAAAAATTAAATTTAAAAATGATTGTCACCAAAAGTTTTTTTTTATCTCTAATGTGCTTGTTCTTTTCTCATCTGTTAAAAATATTTAGCGTTCATATCATGTCACATCCCATGTATTTAGAGGTGTGTGGACTAAGGTACTTCTGCCATACTAAATAATGATCCAGTTAAGACTTCCTTTTGCAACAGTGAACAAATTGAAGAAAAAAGTAGTAAAAGAGGAGAAACTCATCACTTTTTCATGCCCATATCCTCGACAGCAGTTTCAGGTAAAAGAAAATAATATGATAGGCTAGAAATTTAGCGATTTAGTGATATGCCATAAATTCATTTTAATTGCTGAAATTTGTATAGCTCATCTCATCTCTTGGAACATTTAACCTTGCACAATAGGACACAAACTCTATAGCCCTACTAACGCTTCACCAATAATTTACTCAACGCATTTTTGCCTCCAGGTTCCAAGGAAGATGTCAAGTCATCTACCAGTCTCCCTCCTGCTGTGGAGGGTCCTCTAAGGTGCTTCCTGAGGGTAGCTGTTACCAAGGTAACGTGGACCACACCCAAACTTCCCGATGCGACACACGTCAGGTTGAGATGGTGGGGAGAAACATCCAGTGGAACGCTCTTCAGGTCTGTTGGACATTTCTTTTTAATAAAACTAATGATATATGGTACATTTAGGAGCGCTAAAAAATAAAAAGTAACATAGCGTGTACAAAAATACATACAAGTGTAGGAATTAGTATAGGAATTATAGTTTTTAACTTAAATGTATTGAAATTTCACAGTGAATGGCAAATGATATGCAACTTGATTGATTATATATTCGATCAAGAGCAAGATTCCTGTAGCAAAATGTAACTGTAGAATCTAAAAATGATTTTCTCTCCAAGTACATATTTCTCCAAGCATATAGATATACTCAGTTCCGAACATTTCTGATCTTAAACAATGGCTTTATTTAAATCCCACTTAGTTCTTTATCTTATATTTGTATTTTAAGTCTGTTATATGATATGAAATTGAAAGGGACTTGCCATATTGGTGACCCGACATTTGCTCCTCCGACAATTGCTCCGGCCTTTATTTCGTCTAAGATGAAGGGCTACGATTAGAGTTGCAAAAGGGTTTTATGTTAGGTTTAGGGTTAGGTTTAAGGAAGGGTATAGTGGTAAGTCCAGGGTCGAAGTTGGTAATTTGATTAGTGTATGGAATTTACAGCGGAGCAATTTTCATGGAATCACCATATTATATATCTCTAATGTCACACTTTTCTATCTACCCATATCTTACTCTCCAGGCCTGTTGATGGCAAGACCCAGGGAAAGGCAGAGAGCCAGACCATAGCTCGATTCCCTATTTGCTGTGGACCTAAGCAGTTTACAGCTTACCTCAATGATATCCTGAATATTCATATGTAGTATAATCATAAATCAAAGTCGGTATGGACTAATAGTCACTTTATTGTACCCTTATTGCCATTGACTCAAACCTGCATGTATATAATTATCAACCCAAGTTTAGTCACGAAATTATCATCAATTGGCGAAGGCCTAAGTTATATATTTATCATCAAGATTTAATCAAACTTTAATATGAATTTTCGTATCAATTTATGCATTTTTTTTTTTCATTGAAACATTTAACCCTTTTTTTCTGTACTTTTCATATTGCCATTGACTATTGACTGTCTCATTTCAATAGGTAATTATCCTGGCCAGTAAAGAAAATATTAGGGTGGTAATAAAATTGAAGTAAGAATGTCCATGAATATTTGTTGTTTTTTCGCATACTTTTATTGACAGTAAGTTATTTATGTATCATAGGAAAATATAGCATCTTATCTTTTAGATTAATACACATCTTCTTTGAAAACATGCACATCTATAAATATGTGTTCATGTAAGCGTAAGAATTTGGTTTAGTGTAAATATGTTCAGTAAAAGCATCAATGTATTCATATTCTAGTTAATATTTCTTTGAAAAATGCACACCAAATATTCTGACAGACATGTCCAATATTATTATTATTATTATTAATCCTTAATTGATGTGTGTACATATGGGGAGTCTAAGTGTTGATGTTCTCAGAGGTGCTTCAATGGCTGTAGCAGGCAGAGCTCAAATTAATGAAATCAGTGTCATATCACCACAGAAACCAATCAGTGGGTAAGTCTTTGGTTCACACTCTGAAATTGTATTCAAATTTGTAATATTTTTATGAAAAATGAAACAAATATTTAAATACTTCGTATGGTAAATCGTATATTGGATGTAGGAAATGTTTGTTGTTATTCTATTTTTCAGAAATTTGAAAATGCATTTGCATTTGTGATCTCTCTATATTAATTTAGAGAATTTATGCATATCTTAAATGATAAAAAATCATTTAAGGTTTTACTAATTATTGTGACATTTGATGTCACATTACTTGAAGATTAAGTCTTAAATACAATGACATGTAAATTGTTCCTAACAGAGCATCATAAGCCTTCAAAAATTAAATTTGAATTTAAATTCTTTTTCTCTTGCAGGACTTATCCAGTATTCTCTGTGAAAGATTCATCAAAAATTGCTGAGGTCCAGCTTGCAATGACGTTTGAACCTCTTATCAGTGAGTGACTTTATATTAATTTTGTAAACCAAGTAAAGATAGATTAGTTATGGGTCACAATTTCAAATCTTGATCATGAAAAGCATTTGTAATTCTGGGAATAGAGATGATGAGAGAAGTTTTGGTATATTTTTGTGTTCACATTTTAATTAATAGACTAGATGTAAATCTATAGTCTTCATTGCAACATGTGGCCCCACTGAAATACTTATGAATAAAGAACTTTGATGAATCGTAGACGTAAGAGGGAATGGACAGTCATAGGCCAATGCCGATAAAAGTATAGACAGTCACCGCCAGTTTCGAATTTCACGTTATCAGCTTGTTACCAGCTTGACGGTCGAAAAATCGAACAGCCGATGGGTTCATGCCGAAGATGTCACTTACGTAATCTCCTCATCGAGTTGCTTATATGCAAGAGGGAATAGACATTGAAAAAAAAAGGTTTTAAAAGGGAAACACAAAGGAAATGATATTTGTGTTTTTGTTATAGTCCTTTGAATCACAGAAGAAAACTATAAAATACAATGTATGTAAACCCCACATTTCTTCCAAATTTAAATTATAAATATAATCATCGTCCTTTTGTTCCTCTCCCGTAGCATCTTACGATAGCTCCAGCTCCCTGCCAACAACAGATGCCAGTGTGATGGCGCCCTCTAGACATACCGATCAGGACAGTGTCCGTTCAAAGGCGTCTCATCGATCCACCTCATCACATGACTCCTCCAGAGCCGGCAAGAAGAAGAAGAAGATATTCCCTGGGTCCAGCTCTACTGAGGGGCCGCTCACATCAGGCAACTCAAAGGTTGGTTTTCTTTACGTTAGTCATTATGAACAGAACTATTTTGAAGGGTATTTTGTTTGTTGATGTTCCCCGAGCACTAATAATGCACAGTGAAATGTGTGTTATGGATATAGATGGCCTTGAGTTAAGTTCATCTTCAATCATATTTTGGAAGCCAGGGGAGCGTTTCATGAAAGGACGTTTTATCCGACAAATTTGATCTCACCCAATCAGATGCAAGCATTTCAGTAGCTTATAACAGTTGTTAGTGAGAATCAGTGAATATTTGTTTCATGAAATGCTCCGGATGTAAGTTAGAGTGCATGAAATCTGCACTGTATCGATCTTTGAATATCCATTTTGTGCTCATCTGATTCAAAATGGTTCTTCTCATAGGAACAACAATTGGAGAGCTGGTTTTATTCTACATACTGAATAAGTATTTTTTTTTCCCGTACCGATATTTTCGCGGTTGGTGGGGGTCCCGACATTTTCGCGCGATTTTAAATTCGCGGTCGGCAAAATCTGGAATTTAAAGTAACTAGATATATAAGTAATCCATCTTTTCCTATCTAAAAAACGAGACATTGTTTTAACACATTATGTGCGATAAACAGTACAATGACCGTATTCATTTGACCTACATACCAGTCATCCACGCATTGCGCTGTATTGTTCTGTGTGCTATTAATAATGCTGACAATTAACTGTCTCTGTTCCACGAGCGCATGCATGGAGTTCAAAACATTTTCTACAGTGGATAAATTCGCGGTACTATTCAAAACCTTTTCGCGCGATGTTAAATTCGCAGTTGCATCCCGATTCGCGAAATTTGCGAAAATAAAAACCCCACGAAAGAAACCACTTATACAGTTAGTTTATATGAAATATTCATAAATGAAAATACAACTTTTACATTGATCATTTCATTCAATTCATTTGTTCCATAATTCTCAGAAAGGAAAGATTTTTTTACACAAATGATAAGCAGAATATTTCTTGTGCATGATTGAGGGTAATAGAGAACTTCTGAAAAGTTTCCCCAAATTTCAATGTATCATTATTGTTGAAAATGTCAAATTAATCTGTCTACCTGATATCTCTAATACTTCCAGATTCCTTCTGATGCGATGTCAAGAGATGTCGAGTCTGATTACAGCTCTGTGATTGGTCGATCATCAAAACCTACATCACATGACCTGGAGAAGATGGTCCCTACTGGTCACATGATGTCAATGGATACAAGACGAGGTAAAGTACTGTATACTCTTAATATTTTGCTGTGGTTTTATTTTCGCGAATTCCGCGACTTACTAACCGCAGAAATTTTCAAGTTTGATATGTCTGTACAAAGTGAATGAAAATACAATAAATTTACAAAAATATTCTCTTGTGAATTCCCTGTCTTGAAGCAAAATTGCAAAATATATGGCGCAGACGGTAGTTGTTGGCTTAAAATGCACAACTATTGTATCTACCTCTTTATTAGAAAGAAAGTAATGATAGAAGATTTTTGTTTGGGGAGGGGGTGGGGTGGAGGAGGAGGGTATAGCTTGGGCTGAAGGTAGCAAATTAATGTAAAAGCAATGATATCATAATCTTTTCATTGAAGTTGCCTGAGAGTTATTGTTTGTAACCAACAGAAACGTAATTGAAAAATACATGTTTGCAGAGGTAGTACAAGGTAAAGTATGTTTCTTTATTTTATTGATAAACTATATGTTTATTCATAATCAGATCACAATCATAGAGGACAGTATAAATGAAAAACCTGATAATGCTTCATACTTCATACTCTGATATAATCTTTATACCATATGCTCTAATGGTAAATATATAGAAGACCTTTTTTACCTCATACTGATATTCGTGTTCTTCTTGATCAGACCTTTTGAGGAGACCACTCTCTACCTTACCGATCACGAGCAACACAAGATCGCTACCTGCTCAGCAAATGGGCAACACTGTCCCAGACAGACTGAACCCAGATCTCATCTCTGCCTTGCTTGATAGAGGCAAGAAGCTTAGAGATGCTATGATCAAAGAAGAGTTAGGTCACCACTCTTCGAAAGGAAGACATGTAGTGAGTCAGGGGACCATGGAGGCTGGGAGGATGGGAGAGGTTGCTGAAGGACCGAGGAGACATGGAAGGTATGAAATAATAATAATAGTTATAATGATATTATTTATAATGCGCTTTCCCCCATAAGGCTCAAAGTGTTTACAGTGTATTATTATTACCCCGTTCATTGAACGGTTTATATCCCATTTGGTCTTACAGCAGTTGGTATAATTCTATGTTTGTCTAATACTGAAATGGGCTACACCCATGTGGTCTACTAACAGTTTGGTCTAATTCACCCGTAGTGTAATGCATACTTGGTCTAAACTTCACGTGGTCTAATTGCCAATTTGTCTAATAGAATTATTGCCTCCTTCAATTCTGAAGATTCTTGCAATTTCACGGGGATGGGCTAGGTGCAATACATTGGTTTTAACGTGCATAGGGCCATGTGTAGCTCTCCCATACACGGGACCAATATTTGCGTCCTCTTCCGATGGATGGAGTGTGGTCCAACTGCATTAACACCTGCACTGAATACAGCGGCTAGGCACGCCTATACACACAACGTTAGCATCGGTTTATTTTTGCAAGACGTCTTTCGGCATGCCAGGGACTCGAATCCACGCGTGGTCATACGATCACCCAATAGCCCAGTAGCTATCAAGTTTTTTCATCCTACTTTTAGGAGAGGTTCAACTGGTGAGCTTTTCCGTGAACTCCTTCATGGAGAACGAGATGAGATTCCAGTTCGAGATGGAGATCCCACAATCGCCCTTGGCAACCCAGATGATGAAGATGATGATGTGGAGGATGGTGATACAGAGAACAGAGCTGTGGAGCTCCTTGTGGGTGACATGCTAAGTGCAAAGGATCTCAAGAACCTCAAAGCCCTTCATGTGAGTTGTAGAAGATATTGATGTTGATGATGATGATGATGATGATGATGATGATGATGATAAAATATTTGCTCTGACTACTAAGTACTACTACATGGACTTGTTGGTCATTCATCAGCCTAAACTTTTGCTATACTCATGTATCTTCCAAAAGAGTTAGCTCCTCCCATCCCTCAGCGGACTAAGCAGGCAATATTCGTATGCCTCATTAAACAGGAACGTATGCATATTTATTGGATATTTTTGTTCTCCGCTTGTGTGTTGTAAAAAGGAAATGCTGCTCATTCAATATACCGTAAATTTGAATAATTAAAATCATGTTTTGTGATTTGTTGCAATATAAATTCTATAATGTTCTTTCATCTATTTTGAGGTGTCTTATAGTTGAATAGTATTATCACTTTACTAGGGTGCAAAGGTTATAGTTTTGACCCCCAGCCTGGCACTTCCATGTATATTCTTGAACAAGGGATTTTATCTAAGTTGCTTCTCTTCACATGGGTGTAGATTTGTAACTAATATGTTTGAATTACTATTCAATTAGACTGATCAGCTACATGTATAACAGCTGTAACAGCATGAGTCATCAGAATGTGGTAGATACCAGTACTCTAAAGTAACCAATATTATTATTATAATTGTTATTACCAGTCTGGGGTTTCCCCTCCAGCCAGTGTGTCGTCACACAGTGATGATGATTACAGTGAGGAGGAGGATCCTCTCCATGACAACAGCATCCTGGAAGAACTATTCTACAAAGGAGTGGTAAGATGAAGTCATTTATAGGAGAGAGAATGAGAGTGAGAGAGTTGAGAGAGAAAGGGACTTGTGAAATATGTTGAAATTTAAGTGAAGAAAAAAGAAAGTACCTTATAGAATAAAAGACTTGAAAGAGACAGCTTGGAGAGGTTTCCTGGACAAAAAAGAGAGAGAGAGAGATAGGGAGAGAAAAGAAACAAGTGAGGAAGAGAGGGAGGCGAGGGAAATTGTATACGTAAAAAAAGGAAATTAACAATTCATTGTTGATGATGATGGATTTTTGTTCGGTACGTAAAATATAAATGGCGCCTCCAGAGGGTGTAGAAAATTACAAGATTTGTTGTGTTTTTGTGGTTGATGTAATTGCGTATTAACATATCTTTGCAGGCCAGTAGCAGTAGTGAAAGCCTAGCTGATCTCTTAGACTCAGATTCAAGTGATGGGATGGAATCTCACAAAGTAAGTTTCTACACTCATTATTCTAAGAAATCAATCTTATAAACAGCTATCTAGTGCTGGAAGACACCCTTTATCGGATTGGGTGATAAAGTTAATATGTGAATTTCATTATTACTTTCTTTCATTATAGATGACAAGCATAGTGGAAGAGTGCATTTACATAGCAAAATTTGATTTCAAAAAGGCATTTCTGCATCATATTTATAAAGAATTGGAAATAAGATTGTTACCAGATAGTATCATTGTTTCATTATAGAAGTACATCTTTAGTTGTGCCAAACTTTTAAAAAAGGTGTCGTCCAATGGTAATAAATGAAATAAAATTTTAAAACTCAAATACGTGTAATATCCTATTTGTGGTGATTGTTGTTGGTTAGTTGTTGTTATATTTTGTTTTCGAAATGTAGTTTTGATAGATATTTAATAGATTAGGAATAATCTAATCTTGTGCTTGCTTTAATTTGTGTTCATCCTATAATATCATTTTGCATGCAGATGAAAAGGACCAAACAAGCTTTGAATAAGGATGCTGCATCACCGAGAAGTAAGAAGGAGGATATAGAGGATGTAAGCAGCAATGGTTACCTGGATACCAATGCAGTAGATGATGCCATCCCTAGGAGTTTTAGAGCCGAGATGGAGGATGGGGAGGAGGGAGATACATTGAGCCAGTCTTTAAGTGATTCTAGAACATCAGCATCACTTTCACTTGCCTCATCTCGTAATACAAGTCATCTCCATCACAATAGAGGTAAGAACAGTGAATATCTTTTTTTATTATCTTCATCTGCACTTTCTTATTTTGTTGCTATAATGTTCTGTTTCCCTCCAATTTTCTTTGTCATTATCTCTTTGTTTATTTTCATGATGGATTAATCCTTTGAAATATTTCTGAATATTGTTTTTCCAGTGTCACCAGATTTCCAAACCTGTTTCCAAACCATCAAATTTAAACACATTCATTTCTTTGTCAGAAAAGTAATGGCGAGTTTGTCATTTCCAATGTTACATAATTCAAATTGTTTGAAAATGTTCAAGTATATTTATATTATTTTTTTTTTATTACTTATAACTGCCATTTGATTTTTTTTTTATTCTAAAATCATGATAACAATTATTATGTTCTTGCAGAACATGCATCATATATTTCAAGTGATTATGTACTTCCATCCAGCTTTAGTGTTTAGAGTATGTATGGGTGAAAAAGATCTGAATATTTCATCAATTGTTCTTGTCTCTTTGAAGGTCACAGTGAGACCGACCCAGCATCTGGTCTGAGCGTGGAGAGGTTGACGCTTCTAGGGCGTGTCCATGTTGCCAGGGTAACCATTGATAAGCTCAATCTCCGAGCTGAGCCAGCAAGCCGTATCCCTGTCCGGATTGGGAAAGGACCAGATCAGAGAGGATCAAGAGGAATCAAGGGAAAACCTCCTAGACCACTAACACAGAGGAAGATGTAAGTGAAGATGATACAATGTTTATTCCAGGGTCATTCCATCGGGTTGGGGCAATTTTTCATGCAATGTCCCCTGTAACGGAGGTATCAACTTTTGCAGTTCACCATGAAGATCAATTCAGATGTGTTTAAGTTTTGAGTTGTCAATGAAAAATTGCTCTCTTTTCTCAGTAATAATCATTAAAATTGGAAATCTTTTATGGATTTCAAGCAACAGGCATACAAAAATCTACCACCGTTACAGGGACATCATATTGCTTTTAAATGGACAAGAAATTTTCATGAGTCAAATTGCAATATGCCATTGTCTTTGAGAAATGATACTGGATGGGACCCCATTTTTTTGCTCATGCCATTATTGGAATATATTTGCCTGGTTGTTGAAAAAGATATGGATTTGGAGTTGTGGTATGTCACAAAAATTGCCCTAACCCTGTTGAATCACCCTCCATTTAAAGCCAATACGAACCAGCAGCCTTGTGTCCCACCACCTCAAGTTCTCAACTACTCAAATCAGGCCCAATTTCTAACCCATAATACAACATTCTGAGCAGCGTAGTCTTATAATCTAGCCCTATTTGAATGATAACACACTAATTCACTACTCAATACAGCAATAATAATATTACCAATTAGTAAACCAATTACTTTTCCCATCAAAATATTTTAGTTTTCTTATACAAATAAAACTATAGGTTCATTTATACACTTTATTATAAATAGTTATTCTAGGTATATTTTATAACACACTGTCAATTAGAGGTTTGGTCAGTTTGCTCTAGCTTTAAGGTGTATAACCTGCTTGTTAATAAGTTAAACATGAAGTAGATAGTTTGATTACTCTGCCTGACAATTATTTAAATGAATGATCATGACATGGCTACTAAAACTTTAAAAAAATTATTTCTATGCGTTATACGCTGTTAATAAATTGTGGTATAAGATTCATATTAAAGTGTTCTAAACGTAAAAAGTGATTGACTCAAAACAAATATAATTGTGATTTATCCATAAAGTCACTTTGCATAGTTTTGTAAAAGCTGCGAAATTAAATTTTTTAAAGATTGTATAATAGTTGTGATTTCAAACAAACCTATAGACTAGCAATAAGTGAAGACTTGAAGGCAATAAGTGATATGTGCTTTATAAATTTGGTCTATGATTATCATTACCATTTATGACTTATTATTTCTAGGACGTACTTTGTTGAGTATCAATTCCCAGTGAGTGAAGCCTCCAGTGGGAGGAATGGAGCATCATCCGGTACCATGGCAACTGAACTGATGAGAGTGGTCTCTAAGAAGGTTAGCGGCAAAGAGGTATCGTTTGGGCACCGGTCAGTTTTTCCTGTCCAGTTTGATGGTCAAGCTGTGGATAGATGGTGGAAGCAGCTCCTGGTATTCAAGATCTTCTCAAAGGTTGCTGGGGATAAACATGTAAGTGCTAATTCTCTCATAGGTCATAGGTTAAGGGTCACAGAGGTTAATTTATCAATTATAGAAGTCTTTTTAATCTAGTTTGATGGTCAAGCTGTGGATAGGTGGTTGAAGCAGCTCCTAATCTTGAAGATAATCTCAAAGGTCGCTGGAGATAAACATGTAAGTGCTAATTCTCTCGTAGGTCATAGGTTAAGGGTCACAGAGGTTAATTTATCAATTATAGAAGTCTTTTTAATCTAGTTTGATGGTCAAGCTGTGGATAGGTGGTTGAAGCAGCTCCTAGTCTTTAAGATCTTCTCAAAGGTTGCTGGAGATAAACATGTAAGTGCTAATTCTCTCATAGGTCATAGGTTAAGGGTCACGGAGGTCAACCTATCAATTATAGATATGTATTTAGTCCAGTTTGATGGTCAAGCAGGAGGTAGGTGGTGGAAGCAGATACGAGTCTTCAAAATCTCAAAGGTTGCTGGTGATAAACATGTAAGTGCTAATTCTCTCATAGGTCATAGGTTACGGGTCACAGAGGTTAATTAATCAGTTATAGAAGCCTTTTTAATCTAGTTTGATGGTCAAGCTGTGGATAGGTGGTTCAAGCAGCTCCTCGTCTTTAAGATCTTCTTAAAGGTTGCTGGAGATAAACATGTCAGCAATAATTCTTGCATAGGTCGTAGGTTAAGGGTCACAGAGGTCAAATTATCAATTATAGAAGTCTTTTTAGTCCAGTTTGATGGTCAAGCAGTAGATAGGTGATGGATGCAGATACGAGTCTTCAAAATCTCAAAGGTCGCTGGTGATAAACATGTAAGTGCTAATTCTCACATAGGTCATAGGTTAAGGGTCACAGGTGTATCTATACATGTATGTTCATGGAGCAATAATGATTACAAAATTTAACAGATTATTTCCAAATTATTTTGGCTACAACAACTCCAATTGAGCTTTAATGTTTCCATTTCAGCCGACGATTCTTGGAGTGGCAAGTATTCCTCTGAGGTCACTCATCCAAAGTCCTGACTTGGTGACCGTCTCAGAGCTACCGGTCAAGGACAAAACTTCACCAGCAAAGACAACTGACCAGGACACCACTCCAAGAGGGAACGTGATAGGACTCATTTCGGTAAGGATTCATGTGTAAATTCAGGGGGATTTCTATTAGAATAATAGCAAGAACAGGAGGAAAAGATGTGAAATCATCGTCTATCACATGAAAATAATGAAATGATTGAAGAATTAAACTCTATGATATAAAGGGTGTTAGTTTTTTACAAAATATTGAATCCAAATAATAAAACTGATATAATAATAATAAAAGAAATATATCTTTACTTATTTACTCTGTATTTGAACTGATTCTTGATGTAATACGCAATTCTTGAAACATAAATGTGTTGTGGTCAAGTGGAACAGTTGTAGACTGTCAAGGTTTGAATCCCTACCACCTCACAAATGTTAATGCCAAGACACCAATCTGTATGAACTTGTGCCACACACGACCCAGGTGAGCTAAACAGATACATTGCAGGAATTAAGTTCTTTAACTTCTAAAGTGCCATATTATGGTAGCCACACTGAAGGCAGGGTAATGAAAGGGCACCTGTTAATAATAATAATAATGGTGGCTTCTTATATAGCGCTCAGGTCCGTCATGCATGACGCTCATGGCACTTTACAAAGGATTATTTTACACATTATTACCCCGGTCATAGCTGAGCGGCCAAGTATATCGGGTACCCACTTTGCACCTGGGTGGGGAGGAGCATTGTAGACAAAACGCCCATGCCCAAGGACGTAAGTATCATACCGGGGTTTGAACCCACGGTCCTTGCTTTCTCAGTCCAGTGATATGACCACTAGACTATGACACTTCCCTGAAACATTAAAAGTTCTGGTCCCATATTCATAAAACCTTACTAAAGCTAGTTGTCACCTAATTACATAAGGAACAGGACACAGTTAATAATTAGGCCTGTGAAGGTTTTATAAATATGGGCCCTGATCAATTGCAAATCGATAGTAACCATTCAGGATTCTTGTTGCATAGACTTACAGGGTGTATTGCATAAAGTCTCACTGTCAGAATGGTTGTTTCATATTTGCAATGGATTGTTTCCTTTTATGTCACAGAGCACAGAAGTGATAAATCTTACGGAAAATGACTATTATCATTAATAATAATAATAACACCCATTATCTATAATGCGCTTTTCCCATAGTGGCTCAAAGCGCTTTACAGTATATTATTACCCCGATCACTGGATTTAACTCCATACTTGGAGTCAGCCATTTTATAGGCGCCTTATATGGAATTATCCTCCCGGGTACCCATTTGCACCTGGGTGGAGTGGACGTAAGTGCTGTTATTACTGTTATTATTGTTATTATTATCATCATCATCGTCATCATCATCATTGTCATCACCACCATCATCATCATCATCAACATAATCATCTTCATCATCATCATCATCATCATCATATCATCATGCATATGCATGATCCACCCTACCAGCCTCCACACATCATCATATCATCACACACACTGACCATCATCATCATCATCATCCCACCAGATCATCACATCCATCATCACATCAATCATCATCTATCGCTACCTACCGTCATCACACATGCATCATCATCATGCTCTCATCATCATCATCATCATCATCATCATCATCATCATCATCATCATCATCATCATCATCATCATCATCATCATCATCATCATAGGTGAGTATGGAGCTGGCATCAGACAGCAAGGATTTTGCTTCAGCTTTAGCCAAGACCAGAGTGGCTGAGATGCAGGGTGCAAGGATTGTACCCCTACCCTCATCAGACCCCAGGGTGGGGCTGGGTCATCTCCCAAGGAAAGCATCACCATCCTCAGCATCATCCTCCAAGCACACCTCACCAGCTGGCCATCAATCAAGGGATGGAGAGCCGTTAACATTGAATCCTACCAGCCATCCAGGTTTGTTTGCTTGTTATCATAGGACCCTATTCACAAATGTTTCCTAAGTTAAAACAAGCTTAAATCTGTGGTTTAACTATGGCTAGCAAAATGTGACACAATCTTGAAAAGTAGATGTTCGATTTCTCAAAAGTTTTGGTAATTGTTAAAAACTGACTGGGAATGATAAGTACAAAAGTTTTCCTAACCATTATAGCACAATTCCAGACTACAGTAAACGTGTACGGAACATGCAGCGTAGACATATTGTGTCACATTTTGCTACCCATAGTTAAACCACAGATTTAAGCTACGGCTTAACTTAGGACACCTTTGTGAATACGGGCCATAGGACCCATCTCAGGACAGACTCAGAGAGAGAGTATTATCTTCTCCAAAGATTCTGTCTCTCCATCTTGAGCTATTTCCTCTGTCCATGTCCCCCTATTCCACCAACATCATCAAAGAAATCATTGCAGATTTTCCTTTCTCTCACATGATCTTCCATGACTGATCAATAGGCCGTCTTATCACTTGTGAAAATGTATACAGACCAGTTCCTCCCTTGATTTTAGGAATATTTGTGTATTTTTGAAAAATAAACTATTGGTTTCAATCATTGTTAAAAATGATCCTACATAAAACAAACATGGTCTTGTGAATGGTAATTTAATCTACAGATTATGAGTGTGAGTGCATGTAATGCGGCGGTCACAACTCCCTGTACCTTCGATGTGCAACTCCCTACGATAGATTTCGTAGAAAATTCGTGCAGCGTATGTACCATGCAGGCACGTTGCCTGTATGACGTGCAGGAATTTTTTCCAATACCCTTACTACAGAAACGCAGGAATCGCAGAAATTGACCCACGACCTGTGTGTGCATTGTGCATGCGACGCAGGCTACGTTGATTGCACGTGCCCCGTAGCCTACGACGAGTTGTGACCGCTGCATAAGACGTCATAACCTAGATACAATCACAGGGAAAACTCTTGCTCAAATTGCTATAATATCTGTGCTTCACCATTAGGATTTTGTTTTATCTTCATTCAAGTTTTAATAATCTTATATCTCTATAAACTCTTGCAGTTCCCATTTTAGAATGACTATACTGCAGTCATGATATAGCATACAAATGTTTTCTTACCTCTGGTTGTAGAAGCAGAACCAGGCTACTCAAGATCAGATCCTACCGGTCATCAGGCTACACAGATGACCAAGACAAATAAGGATACAACTGCAAAACATCAAGAAGGCTTTGAGGTTGGTCAAGAACTCTTTCGGGAATAAATTTTTGAAACTTACGTAGTGAGATTTTGCTTGATTACTGTGTCTTTTCATCTTGTATACATAGTAGAACTTGTAATGTGCATCAGGCAGAGCTAAAGGATATACATTTACATGTTAATTTTGGCCGATGTTTCTTATTTCATGAATTAAAGGGACGTATAATTGATAAAACATGGGGAATTCACCTTATCTCGGGTGAAATGATAACATTCCAATCAGAGCCCGGCGTGTTGCGTAATCTCCAGGCGTCAGGGTGTCTGGAGTATAATCCTTCATGGCTAGACTAACTAACCAGAAGTCCGAAGTAAATCTAACCTATGTTTTGTTTTTGAAATGGAGCATTATACAAGTCCTCTCTTTGAATTAATACGAAGAGACCCGTTGAGAGTCTATAAACTAATCCGAAGCTATTGGCCTATTGACAGACTGAATTCGGCCAACTTCGTCATGTTCGTGCTGTCCGAATGTTAATCCCTAGTAGGCCGACCCTTGCGTAAGCCTCACTGTAGATTGTGTATGAGTCAATGGAGCTCAAGAAAAACGCGCATTCCCCACGATCTCCGACTTGCGAGGGCCTTTAAAAAGATTGCCTGAAGTTAAATTTTTATTCCACTGGAAGCGTAAATATTTTGAATTGGATTGTATTGGTATTGATGATGTATGATAAATTTGCTTGAAATATGGCATGCAGTCAGAATTCAACCAATACCCTTGAAATCGTATCATTTCATTTTACCTCAAATGTAGAATAGTATATCGTTGATCTCCTATGGCTAGTGCACAATTGAAGTTTTTATTGTAAAAAAAAATCCAATGCAGCCTTAGGCGATTATTATTTTCATATTGAACAAACCACCAGTATATTATATCTAATCCTATTTCATATAATGGTTACCTCTTTTTGAAGATTGAGTTTATGCCATCGTGTGCATTTCTCACTATTTCATATTTTCTCCTCTCCAGGCCCTAACTCTACATTCCTTGCTGTATGTTAGGGACGGTCATCTTATGTCCTCATCTAAACCAGAAGGCTCAATACCAAGGCCACATCCACATCCATCTGTACAGTATGCCTCGGGTTAGTTAAGAAAATTATTTTTAAAAGGTCATTATGGATGATTGATAAGAATAGAAATAGCGAATTGGCTTGAGTGCGATGGTACGAGATTTCACATGAGTTGAATTGAGCGTCTCTACGAATGTGAAATGTCGTACCATTGCATTCGTGCGATGATGTTTCACTTTTAGCCTACCATTTGCTTGCATACAACAAGCTAAGTAGGCCTTGTACAATCCACTACAGATATGGATGAGTGTTTCAAAGATGACTTATGCTCTCTAAACATATCTAAGTTAATCAAGCAAGAAATGTGTAAAAAAAAAAAATAATAATAATAAAATAAAAACCTAGTGCAATTCAAAATGCTTATTAAATCTTTCTGACCCAATGAGGTTCAGAAATAGACGGTGAATATGATTTCATGTTTTGAAAAGTTAAGAAAAGATAATGAATGTTACTTGGTATACGAATATTGGTAGATGACAATTACAGGAAATATTACACATATTTTTTTTAAATTATACCTAATTGGTTGCTTTCAATGTCTTGTTATTCTTGATAGGAGGCAGAGACAGACTGGTGCATAATTCCTACTTGGTGGGTCGTATGTTCTGGTTGGATGATGCAGCTAGGTCGGATGTGTGTTGGGGTACCACTCAGCCAAACTTTGACTATGTGCAGGTAATAAGGGGATGGTGCCAATGCAATATCAATTTATTAAGGAGTTATAAAGTACAATAAAATAGAAATAAAGTAGGAAAAGAGTTGGATAGATGGTCAAATTGTCGATCAGAGAGAGGGAGGGTTAGCTAGAGAGCAGGATTTAAAAAGAAATAGAAAGACATGGACAAATAATGTTTTTTGTTTTTTTTTAATAGGTTTCTCCAGTCTTATTGACACAATCATTGCTGGAGAGAATGAGGAATAACTTCACTGTAATAGAAGTCTGGGACAAAAAGACATCAGCTCAACATGACCAGGTAAGCATGTATAAAGTAAAATGTTTTAAGTGTATGTTAGAATTGAAAGTAATGTAATGTTAATGGTAGGTGACTACTACAATATGCCAAACCAAAAATTCCTCACAGGATTGTTAATTCTTACCCTCATGGTGCAATACAAATGGCCATTATTAGTAGTAGTGTTATTATGAACATGTAATTTATATCTTTTTAACTGTTTCATACTGCTTGGATGTTCAAATTGAGTTAAATCCCTTCATTAATTGTCATAAAATAAAAAACCATTCTTCCATTTTTACATAAAGAATAAAATCTTTTGTGTAATTTTGTAACATACATGTGTACAAGTGTAGTTAATTCAAAGTTGTATTGAAAAATATTTACCTAAACAGAAGTTATATGTCTTGAAAATTTACTCTTGCCAATGTTTTTGATACACAAATCAACTCTGTCTCACATATTTGTTAAAAATAAATGTTCAATTGTTGCTCAGCTGCCTTTAATGCATATCCCATATGTTCTTATCTTTGTTATTTAGTTACTAGGTATAGCCAAGCTTCCCTTACATCAGCTGTACATGTCATACAGGGATCAGAGAATCGGCAAGACATTACTCAAATCACAGGTAAGTCTACTCAAATTAGAACTTTTTGTCTTTAGATTAGACATCCATAGTTCATCCATACTGTACAATCCAAGTGCAAGTATTGGTGCATAATTCACGTGACCCACAAAAATCCTGATGATGTTTTGGTATCTTCATGTAAATGAAAAGTGTAAGAAACATCGAAATTGTACACAATGCAATATACATTCTGTGCTGCCTTCAAAAAAAAAAAAAAAAAAACAATTTACTAGATCTACATGTATCTGCTGTATGGTGGGATATGTGTGTGTATTCTGATTAATGAAAAATTATTTGATGAAAACTTCTTTATAAGCCATATATTCCACTAGGGTTTTATTTTCGCAAACTTGGCAAGTCAGTCATTGCGAAGATTTTCCCTTCAATATAAGTCCATGTATAGTCATTAAAACATTACCCAAATCACAAAAATTAGCCTTCGTAAATTATCTCAACTACTCCAAAATCGTGAAAATGTTGGCTTATAAAATGTGTAAGCATTTGTGAAGAATACTCAAATGTCCACTGTACAGCGTATGAGCAACTTCTCAAATGTATGAACTATAAACCTCTATATTTCACTCTTTTCCCCTTGATATGTCAGTATCCTGTAGTGGCCGTAGACAGTAAAATACCTATTACTGACACTTTTACTCGTCAGCAGCGTATATGAAAACATCAAAATCACAAAATTTTGCCTTCACAAACTTCCTCAACTAGTCCAAACTCATGAAAATGTTTGCTTATAAAATGTGTCTGAGTTTGTAAAGAATATTTAATACAACATTTAAGCAATGTCTGAATGATAAACATTGACATTACACTCTTTCCCCTTGACATGTCAGTATCCTGTAGTGGCTGTAGACAGTGAAATACCTATCACTGACCCTTTCACTGGTCAGCGATGTGGACAGCTGACCATACTACTGGCTCTAGGATCCCAACAACAGGTCAGTGCATATAATCAGTCAGAACTTAGGCCCATATTCTCAAAGGTGTCCTAAGCCGGAGTCCTAAGTTAAGCCATAGCTTAAATCTGTAGTTTAACTATGGGTAGCAAAATGTGACACAATCCCGAGCAGTAGATGCTCGATTTATCAGAATTTTTGGTGCTGAAACTATTAAAAAATTGCCTGGGAATGACAAGTTCCAAAGTTTTCTGAACCATTAAAGCTCGATTCCAGAATCCTGTAAACTTATGTAGACAAACAATGTAGACAGATTTTGTCACATTTTGCTACCCACAGTTAAACCACAGATTTAAGCTATGGCTTTCATCAAAGGACTTGTCAGACATTTTATCCGACAAATTTGCTCTCACCCAATCAGATGCAAGCATTTCAGTAGCTTATAATAGTTTTTCGGATAAAATGTCCAACAAGTCCTTTCATGAAACGCCCCCAGGCCTTAGTTTTTAACACGACAAATTTTATAATTTGAGACACCTGGGACGTGATTCACTAACGACTACAACCAATCCCAACTTGGATAAAATCATTTTTAGGATCAATAGCCATGATATAGCTCCATATGTCCATGGTTGGGATTGATTGTAAATATTTGTGATTCACCACCCCCCCCCCCCCCCCCCCCCCCCCCCCCCCCCCCCCCCGCAGCCCTAAAGAAGTACCAGGGTGGTGACAATGATATGCATTTATATATAGAATTGCTTAATCATTGGATCATCAACTCTTTCTTTCTTTGATATCATCTTAAACTAATTAAGGAAGATATGATAAAAAAAATTTGAATATCATTAATGAGACAAATGCATTGTTGGTGCCCAAAATGAAAAGATGTATACCCTGTGCTAATGTTTGATCCAATTTTGTAAACAGTGATTGAAAGAAAAAAATGAGTGGGGGGACTGTCCATGGGAGGTAATTTTCTAGAACAAAGTCTGCTTGGAGAAGTTTCTGCAGATGGAATTCATTTTTTATGCCTCCGCCACCGAAGGTGGTGCCGGAGGCATTATGTTTTCGGGTTGTCCGTCCGTCCGTCCGTACGTCCGTCCCGTTTTCGTTCTCAAGCGATAACTTAAGAAACCGTGTTGACGGATCACTTTCAGAAACTGGAGGATCATGTATGCATTATGGGTAGGACAATGATCTGATTAGACTTTGGGGTCATGTAGGTCAAAGGTCAGCAGGGCTCATTGTGGTGATGCATGAAAATGGCTCGTTCTCGCCATAACATTAAAAACACGGTGGTTGAGCGGGTAACTTCAAACTTGGGGGGCGGTAATGTGTGTGCCTATGGGAGGGCGAAATGAACAGGGGGGGGCTGATTAGAATCTAAGGGTCATGAGGTCAGGAAGGTCAAAGAGGTCACAGGATGTATTGTATACTTGGAAATGTTCGTTTCGCAGCAATTAACTTAAGAACGGTTTGCAGGTCAACTTCGAAACTGTGGATTCATGTATGCATATGGTAGGGACAATGAACTGATTAGAATTGTGGGGTCATTAGCGGTCAAAGGCAACGCGCGGAAAGAGTCGAGCAGGAGGTCATTGTGTACATGAAAAATGGCTCGTTCTTGTGCGAGTAGACTTAAGAACGTTTGAGGGAAAACTTTGAAACTTGGGTCATATGTGGGCATATATGAGGTCAATAAAGCTTATTAGATTTTGGGGTCATGAGGTCAAAGGTCAGCAGGTCATTGTGGTAGTGTGAAAAGTGGCTCTCGTTTCTTGCAATAACTTAAGAACTCGTTTTGAGGGATCAACCTTCAAAGCTTGGATCATATTTAATCATATGGAGGGAAATGAAGCTTATCAGACTTTTACGCGGGTCAATGGAGGTCAAAGGTCCACAGACGGTCTTGTGTACATGAGAAAATGGCTTGTTCTCGCAATAAACTTAAAAACCGGTTTGAGCGGATCAATGTTTCAAACTTGCGGGCATATTGCATATTGGCGAACGGGACAATAAACTGATTAGATTTAAGAAGTCCATGAGGCCTCAAAGTTTGCAAAGGCCACAGAAGGACATGTAGTAGCGTGGAAAATGGCTTGTTCTTGCGATAACTTAAGAACGGCGTTTGATGGGATGAACATCAAACTTTGGGTCATGTGTGCATATGGTAGGGACAATGAATTTTTATATTTTGAGGGTCATCGAAGTCAAAGGTCAAGAGTCACAGACATCATTGTAGGCAATGAAATGGCACGTTTCTTGCTGATAAGCTTCTGAACCGTTTATGGATTCAAATCAAACTTGGGTCATGTGGGAGGAAAGGATGAACCTGATTAGATTTTTTGGAGTGTTAGACTATCAAAAGGTCCGGAGTTGATTGTATGTAAATGACTCGTTGTTGGCAATTTGCGTGAAGAGACGGGGCCTTTGTACAGAGTACATGTAAACACATGTTTTATCCTTTTCGTATTACATCAGATAAAGAGCCATCCTTCACCTGAGTTGGAAATAATTCTGATGATACAACAATGTTAATAGATTTGGGGGTCACATATCTCAAAGATGCATCAGGTAGTAAATATGGTTTAAAATACCAACAGTGCGCAAATGTCTTTTTTTTTTCCAATGTCGCGGCAATACGGACCACGGCATGCCTTCGCGACCGTGCGCGTCGAAGATGTCATCTAGTTTAGTAAATCCTTTGGTATTTTATGATTCTGCAGGTCAGCATTCAGAAGATTGAAGTCTATCAGAAGAGATGAACTGATGTACCAGAGAGACCATCACTATGCAGAGGAGGTATGTTTTAGTTCTCATATAAGTGGAACAAAAATAATTGTGTTCCAAGAAACTTTGAGCAACCTAAAGACAGCATTTTGCAATTTGCTGAATTTTTTACTGAAAAAAACTGTTCAAGTTTATGATATACATGGAAATACCCGTTTTTAGAATTATAGCACAATTAATAGGGCAACAACCTTGTTTCAAATTTACATGTAATGAATAAGAAGGGAAAAAAAAGGAAAACTATTTAAAAGTAGAAATTGATGTTTTTTCAAATCAAATGGCTAAAGTTTTGACTTTATTTTAAAGAGCGATATGTAACTTTTAGAGATGTTACTCCTAATTGACAACAATGCTAAACATAACAGTACTATGTAGTCAATTAATATGGAAAAAAGTTTTTTTGTTTTTCTTAATCAGCATGTATTTATCTTTGTGCTTGTTGAAATAATGTAATGCACACCAACATGAGAGGACGTAATTTATCCACAAACTTGACATTTTTTTTTTTTTTTTTTTTTTTTTTAATAAACGAGTCGTGTACCTCAATCTCTCCTCTAATTATCAATTGAACCTGGACACCCTTTTTTTTTTTTCTGCTTTTGTAATGTCACATTCCTCTCTGTTTACAAATTACACTAGTTAGGATGTCAATTCCACAGATCCATTTCAGCACTTCAACATTGCTTGATGGTCGATTACCGTTGCTTGCTTTGTTCTAATACATTCCATGTAGGTTAGCATGAATATTGAGGTGTTTAAAAATGACATTGTTCAGGGTGATTTTCATCTCCTGTCTCAGGAAGGGAATTGACAAGGTACCGCCACCTGTTGACCCAAATACCAATCTACACGTTTCCCTTGTTTGAATTCTGTAGCATTTTAAGATGAAGTTTTTTGTTAAACAGGATTATTATGGAAATTATGGTATTTTTATTAATAATTTTTTTTTCAAATTTGTTTCACGTCAATTTAAAAAAGAAAAGAACAAACATTCAATCTTGGTGCCAATTAAATTTTTTTTTTTTTTTTTGCACATAGGGCCTACATGCTGTAAAAATTTTGTAATGAAATTGAAAATGGATGTCAGTTTTTTAAATAAGGAGAAAAATAGTATTATGGTGGTTGGTTTCTTTTGTATGTAATGTTCTTTCCTCCTATTTTTTGCAGAAGCTATGTTCACTCTACAGACCAAGAAGAGCAAGACTCTGGAGCAGGTAAATTCATTTTTAATCGGGCAAAGACAACTATTCTAATTGAGATTGATCATAACGTACTTACCTAAGTGGCAGAGGCGTCGGAAAGGCTCTGAAGTAGACAAATGCATTTGGAGGGGCAAGCCATTGCATAACACACAATGGCTTGCAGCCTCCAATGCTTTCTTCTGCAGAGCCTTCCGACGCCTTTTTCCTGGGGTTAAAATTTGTTTTTAAAAACCTTTTGCCAGTTTGGCCTAAACTGCTGAGACAAATGTAGCGTAAGATCAAATTCAAAATGAACAGTTTGTATATGTACCATCTTAAGGAATGAAATACAATCGCTCTGCTTTGGGAATATACGCGTATTTTAAGTGTAAAAGTGTCATCCATCTCTGTATGCCTACTGTTCTGTTCTCTTTTCTCCATCCATTCCTCTCCTCTTCTCTGTCTCTTCTCTATCAAACGTTATATACAAGTTTGATTTTATAGTGATTGTTTTGTGCTTTTCCTCTCCATATCTTAAGTTACGCATGATGTGATGATGATTTAATGAAAAGGAATCTCAGAGTGATTATACCAGTACGACAAGATCTAGTACCATGAACACTATCTATCTGGTCATGCAGAGCAGTAGATACACGAGTATTAATGTTTGCATGTCAGAGGTATAATTACCACCAACTTGTAAAATATAAAATTCATTATTAATATCGATTCATGTTGATCTTTTCCTTCCATTTCCATTTTGTTTTTAGTTAGCAAATAAAATGTTAATTTTGAGTTTTTGTTTTTTATGAAAAGGAAAATCCATTTGGGGGGGGGCTTCCCCTCCAGCTTGAAAAGAAACCCTTTTCCTGTTTAAGGGGGAAGCCGATGTTTGCATTCCAAGTATCACTTTAGGGTGTTATATTGTAATAAATTCAATAGTTTATTATTATCATTTGTTTTCTCTCACTCACTATCGTTTTCTTGATATAAGTTTGAGCATGTATTATGAGGTTGTTATATTATATGGATCACAGGAGTCGTATCGCCACAGCATGAAGAATGACTAGTTATATTGGGGATGAAACGACAGACTGTTCCTCACTTCCACGATACTATCGTCCAGGATAGTGTCTTCCTACGATGCTCAGAGGCACAACAGCTAGCACGCAAGCGAATCAGCTAAGATTTTCGCGAGAGCATCCTTCAGACATGTTAATGTTCTCTACATATGTACTACAGATATTGCAGAGACGCACCCAGCGCATATGTCACCACTCAGGAGGAAATATGTATTCAGAGAAAACGCATGAATGAAAATGCACAAAAAACCATTACATGTAGTCCAAATAAACAAGAGCCTGCTTAGTCCCATGACAATGTAGTGCCTGCAACAATGTCTATAAACAGAAAGTTTGGAATATGATGGTTAGAATCCGACGAGGCAGCTGATTCATGGTCAACGATGATGTAGGTTATATTGAGCTAATGTGCGAGAGGAGGAGAGACGAATCATGATACATGATACAGCTGGCAATTATCACGACCACTGAGTAGAGGAGATGTATTTTTGTTCAACGATTCAAGAATTCTTGTAACACAACTGTTTCTAGAATAATTACGCAAAATGGGATGTGTGCTCGAAATGCTCTGCAATATAGCAATAGTTAGTCGATTGCTAAAACATATGACCAGGAAGCTAATTCCAGTATCTCTTAGTATATTCTTGTTACATAATTATGACATATAGGACTCTGCAAAACGACTATGTAATAACAGGATATATGGTCAGATATATACAATATGTAGATTTAAATTGCGAGAAATTGGTAGAAATTAGCCATATTTTCTGTGTAATCTGATTGGCGGTCATTATGACTCTTGATGACCATACACTTCTAGTACGAACACTTTACAAAGACTTGTTGTGTCGTAAAAATCGAATAAAAGCATCATAAAGGAGTCAGGAGACAGAATATGATGAACAGAAAAAGTTTCATCTAATGTGATCTGAGCACATTCGCTCGGGATTGCAGTTTATAGCTTCTAAAACCCTCTAGAGATAAGAGATAAGCAATCGCTTTTGAGATTGACCAGTGGCAGCCTATTTGCACATGAATGTATTTAAGTGCATTAAACATGAGTTGTATATGTTCACTGCGCTCTTCGCTATATATACTTCATGCTTAGTATAACTTACTGATAGATCGCTGCTATTCCTGTACTGCACCATGGCTTGCTACATGTGCATGGACCTAAGTTATACGGTTATGCTAATGCAGATACTCTACTAGAGATAGTCCGTAAGTCTGGTCAGACGCACTGTTAAGTGTGTATATACCTGAAAGAGCTTTGCTCAGCCTGCTCTCAGACGATCGGTTAGCAGACTATAGAATTATCTCTGGTCATGGGGAGTACTGCCTGACAGCAGATGTAAGCTACCTGCATCTTAGGTAAAGTACATTAAGTGAGAGTAGTGAAAGGTTGAGAGTACATATATAAAGCCATACAAAAGAGAGGCTAACGAATGCATGAGCTCCCGATTGTACTCAGTCTTTACTATCATCAAAACTTTGTATCCATTCCGATTATATGTTCTCGACTCATTCTCGAGTAGTAAAATATATATGTGCTCGCTGTGCATTCGCATACATTCTCTGTCATGATGTAATATTACTTAATGTTTTGAATATTATTTTATAGACATAGGTTTGTCGCAAGTGCGATGTAGGAGAGTTGATATATCCTGAAGTCCTACATACGATTACATTTTTTTGGCAACTATTGAGAATTATAGCAAACGTAACAGCAAAAAAAAAAAAAGAAGAAAGATTCCATCAATGTGTCATGTATGATATAGAGTTTCTTGGTATGCATTTGTATTATTTAACAGTTAAAGAATTTCAATTACTATAAAATACCTGACACACAAATAAATAAATATATAAGAGTGGCATCGAAATATATCATTAGAGGTGTTCTCCTGTTCCCTTTTTAATTAAGATGATGATCGCGTCACAACAACGCCATTGTACCTTTTACTTAGGCCAACGATACATGTACTATTGTATCTGTCTCTCAAGAATTAATTACATGAGTCCTCATAGCATTTATCTCTGTATCTGTGAATGTAGCAGCTATAGATGCGTCATGGAGTAGGTGGTCATGGCTGGTAAAAAGGACATTCTTATTTGAGGTAAACTAGGTGTCGCATTCTACACATATCCACTAACGATCAGGGATCAGTCATTCACGCCAGTCTGTGTAACATAGCAACTACTGTGAATCACCTCTAGTATACACAATTGTGGCATGAACACGTCGTGAATGTATCACACACGCCAGCAGACGAAGCTTGGTTCAGGATGCATGCGTATAAACATTCCGTGTCATATGCACAGACGCATTGCAGGGGATAATCTTGTACGTGAGGGCAGCTATATATGTACTGGCCCACTTCCTCGTGATGGCTGAGGAAGAATGATCTGTTTGCAGGGTCTCTTTCTTCCGTACGAGCAAAATCTTCGACTCGCTTTCATGGCTAATTATCGCCTTAGTGTATCTATGCAGCAGCTAAATCTATTTATTCACACAGTAGACAGTATATAATAGATTATTAGATGCATTATAGTGGAGGGCAAGACAGCAATCGCAGTAATTCTGACCATCTAGCAATTTGTTGAGTGATTCATTCTGTGGAGTAAGCTCTTCGCGTGAGCTCTTCATGAGATCTGTTATACATTTAGGAAGTATGTCAAGTGTTCTCTTACAACTTCAGAGGTATTTTATAAATAGAGCCAGCACAAGTGCTATTTTTTGCTAAGATTGTTTACTAGCTGATGATTCAAGTTTTAAAGCACGCACATAAGAACATATTAAAGGTGTCCTACAGTACGTTCAGGGTCTAAGGTATGGTATGATTGTCATGTTAATAGGAGAGTGGTAAGGGATCGCAGTCCAATTGAAAAAAAAAACAAAAGACGCAGTAAAGTAAAGTCTTTATTGTTTATACTTGATATTCGACGTATTCTATAATCACATATGAATTGACTAAAAGTAATGCTTGTATAATTTATTTGATCTAGATCAAGATACAGATTTCAAATTTTTACTTCAATATTCATAATAGTAACTTTTTGTCTAATAAATTTGTTCAAGTCTCTTTGAAGGCTACTTTACCATTAGCTAGCTATGTGCCATGGTGACCATGCAAAGGAAAGAAGTGAACGCTGCGTCGACATTCTGCAATTGCCGTACGAACCCATCAAGATGATCACAGAGGCAGCAAGATGAGGCTGGTCTAAGGTACGTCCATTGTAGCTCCGTAAACACTTTAGAAGTTCAAACAAACCCAAAGTGGTATTCTCTCTCCTGTCAAGTGCACACTCTGATTTTCCTATACATATATTAATTATGTTCTGTTTAATAGAAATGGTATTATTAATTTAAGATTGTATTTCCTAATGCCATTGTTTTGATGTGTTGGTGTTAATAAATTTCAATAAATTCTTTGAGAGTACCATGTTATGCTGTTATTTAAAAAAAAATTCCAGGGTACACTGAACTACCTTATACGCAGCTTATTATTAGGCAATGTATGAAATGTATGCTTATATGGCTTACACCTGTACATCAATATAAAGACCAATTGTATTAGCATTTAACAAATTTGACTTTAATATAAAAATTATTATCATGGTCCTATAATTTTTAATTACAAAGGAACGTTAAAATATAATTCGCATGATATTTGTTCCAGCTACATTTGCTCAACCATCAAACCTGCACTTAACTTACTACTTCAGCCCTGAACTTCATCCTATACCTAAAACTATAACGCTAAAATAAAGCCTAATTCAAATAACCCTACATCTTAGACAAAAAAGCCTGAGGCTAGTAGAGTATAAAGTGTTGACATCAAATGCGCCTTCATCCTAAGTTAGCTGGTTCTAAACAAAAAATCTGAGCATGATGTTTAGGCCAAATGTGGTCGCCAGCAAGGGGCTAGTCTGCAAGGCACATACACAAATGGGTTTCAGTGCGATCATTTTGCTATTATTCAACAAAGATTGTCTAGAACCGCAGGCAACCAATGACACACCACCGTTATGAGCATCACACTTCGGTACTCTATTGTCGTCAGGAGCCGATGTCGTTTCAACCAAATATTTGCTCCAATCTTGTGTAGACGGAAAAAAATTGAATCGTAATTACATTCGACAACAATCTTGCCTTCATAAACTTTCTTTTTGCTCATAGCTTCGTGACAGTGGACCTAAACTTATGTAACTGGTGGAGCTATAGACAGACTGTTATCCAGCACAAGACACACGCCAGCGCAGGGAGAGAGACGCTGGTAGCGGAGGTCCTCATGTATCGCTAAGCACTCACTATTCATAGAGCATGTGGACTAAAGGTTTGCAAACTCTCTGCTAAACGTACATTGTCCTGATCTTTAATTTCAAATCCTAGCTTTCTTCTCTTCTTTCCTATCATCAGATAGTTATTTTCCATTTGAAAAAAGATGCGATCTTTATGTCAAATGAAATTCTTACAGTACACTGTTTATTTGTTACATGGCATTCCAAAATCAAAAATGGTGAGCTTTCTGTGGTTTTCTCCTTCAAATTATCTGTTGAAAGTATTCATTAGCTTGTATCTTAGTTTATAATGCTGTTAAAGGAAATAATTTAAAAATCAATTTGATAATGTCATTTTGAGTAGCAGTCATTTTGACAGGTTTTTGCACTAGTTTGTTTTGTTGTTTTTTTCCCAGGAGCAAAAAACAAAGTCATAATGTTTATATTGATGTTGTCTTTTTTTTCCAGGCTGCTGCAACATCCCTTGCTCGCTACGACAATGGGTATGCAGTACCCGAGTCAGGTGGGAGTCAACTCATACATCAAAGATCAGCTATCATTTATGACCACAAAGATGTAAGTAGTTCTTATTCATCTAGAATGTGATAATTGATTTCTTGTTTCATGATTTAGCAGTTTTAGCGAAAGTGGTCATTGAAAATAATCACGTGGACCTCTACTTAATAGTTGGAGGATTAAAAGTGACTCTTGCCAAGTTGTTGTTCATAATGGACTGAAGGGAAAGGGCAACAAAATAAGGCTCATGTAGAGCACTTATAACTTAATAAAACAAAAATAATTGTTCCTTATGTGGCTCAATGTTTTTCTTTGAATGCCTAATATCTCACGGATGTTTTTTTTTCAGCCTGCGTTAGGCCTACCTAGGTTAAGTATTATTCAGATGAGTTACATGTATGTTAACAATATTTTTGAATTGCAAAAAAATGATCTAGATACTGAGTGAAGATATAATTTACTGAGCCCTGTAACATAAGACCTTACGATCGATAAAAAGTTCATTTATTTTACTCGGTAGCCTCATTTAGAGTGCAGGTAGATGTCATGGATTAGGATTAGGATATGATAAGATTGGGTTAGGGCCAGGGTTAGGATTAAGATCAATCAACGTGGGCTCCCTGTCCATAATGAGGCTACCAAGATGATAATCGATCATAACTTTTTAATCCATTGTAAGTCTTTATGTTACAGGGCACTAAATGATATTCTAGAGTGATCATCATCTCCACTTTACTCATTCTACTTTATTTTGTACTCTCGATTCTCAGGAGTGCGTGTACAAGAACATAGCAGAAGCTTCTGCCCAGTAGTAACAACGCACCACAATAGAGCTGCCTTGCCCCTCCTGCTTGCGCTAGGAGGGGAGGATGATGATGTGATGAGTCTAGCTGAAGCTTAGAGTCTTGCTGATTCTGATCTGCAAGTATGGCACGCAAGTACCTGGGTTAGATCAGCGTATGGAAGAGAAAGTTAACTGTTAAGGTTTGATTGTGGTCTAGCTGAGCTATTATAGTCTGCCAATCTGATTCTGCTAGTATGGCACAAGTACCTGGGTTTAGATGAAGTAAGAGAGGATTTGACAAACAGATAAATATGAATATTTTACTTAGGGAAAGAGATGTGTAAGAGCAGACATGCAGAAAATGAAGAAATACAGTGGAAGCAAATGTAATGGAGAACAGAATTATAGTCCCTGGTAGCAGATGAGTATTAAATCTATTGTAAATTGGAATGACAAATGAGAGAAAGAACACGGGGGGGGGCTAAAAAAAGGGGGAAAACTATAAATGAGTGGAGAGTGTCCTTGTATGCAGTTTGACTAAAGTGGTGTTAGACAATATACATTAGCAAAATGGCATTAACCGAATAGGAATTGGAACAAACTGGGTTGTAGAAGCGAAATGGGAATTAAGATTATATATCGTTGAGACAAAATACGGTCATTAGTCAAAGTGTGTTTAGACCAAATAGTACTCTTTAAGTATGTTTTCAGTGGTCACTAAATTACACTCTCCCTATCTCATTTTTTTAAGGTGTAAGTGAGAGACCGCATGCACGTAGAAGATACATACAGAGGGAGGAGGAGGTGGGTATGAGGGTCAGTAGGGTCATTGGCAGAGACGGGAGATATTCTGATCGCTCTTTGCTACCATCCTCTAGTGAAGCTCCTAGCAAATAGAACAGGTGAAATAAATTCATACTTTCGGGTGGTGTTTCATCACCAGACGTTTATAAGTTATGAACAACTTTACAAAACGACTGGTGATCAGTTCTTGCGCTAAATTTTTTATAAGCATGTGAATTATTATAGCACAAGAACATGTTCGAGTTGTTCGTAAGTAATTCGAACTTATGAACGACTTGGTGAAACATAGCTTTGGATTGTTTTCACATTTATCTGTGTCCAGTATTGCTTCGAGGTAAAGACAGAAGCCCCTTTTTTTTTTCTTTTTTTTGGGGGGGGCATACTTTAAACATAGAGCTCTGCAGAAAAAATGCTTTGTTTATTTTCCTTTTTATATGATCAGCAGGTATTTGTACCTTCGTTGCAATGTAATTCTTGTTATAGCACGTGTGGAAATCTTATGTTTAATTATACTGTTGTTTATATCAAGTGTAAAATCTAATTTTTTTGTTGAGATTTTTATTCAAAGGGATTTGTAAATAACTAATGACATGCTGGTAAGCATTTTATTATAATGCTTTATCAAAAATTGGATGGTTCGCTGAAGATATTTGTTTCCATAATTTATTCTGAATAATTCTTATACATGCAGGTGCCTTGAAGGTTGGTACCGATTAGTTTACCACCAATGGGGATGGGACGCTACACCCCTAGAGAGACCGCCCTGACCCACTGAGTGACACGCCCTCCGACACACCCCATGACACGCCCAGCCAACACCACCAAGCTGCGTAGACAGGGGGCGCAGGAGGGGTGGAGCTATAGGGTTAAGTTTGGACAGCCAAAGGAGTCGTGAGAGGGTGGAATTGATGCTGGTCGTAAAGTGGGGTGGAGTCCTGATAAGTCTGGGTGTAGAGGATCTGGAGAGATTCTGGGATGAATGGTATACCAGGGTGAGTGTCTTTACAGGGGGGGGGGTGGAGCTAGGGGTTAAGTTTGGACACCAAGGGATAGTGAGAGAGTGTTGATGCTGGTCGTAAGGTGGGGTGGAGTCCTGATAATCTGGTGTTAGAGATCTGAAGAGATCTGGGTGATGGTATAAAAGGGTGAGCGTCTTTACAGGGGGGGGTGGGAGCTAGGGTTAAGTTTGGACACAAGGGGAGTAGTGAGAGAGTGATTGATGCTGGTCGTAAGGTGGGGTGGAGTCCTGATAATCTGGTGTTAGAGGATCTGGAAGAGATCTGGGGTGATGGTATAAAGGGTTGAGCGGTCCTTTACAGGGGGGGGTGAGCCTAGGGGTTAAGGTTGGACCACCAGGGGATAGTGGAGAGTGATTGATGCTGGGTCGTAAGGTGGGGTGGAGTTCCTGATAATCTGGTTGTTAGAGGATCTGGAAGAGATCTGGGGTGATGGGTTAAAGGGTGAGCGTCTTTAACAGGGCGGGGGGGTGGAGCTAGGGGTTAAAGTTTGGCACCAAGGGAGATAGTGAGAAGAGTGATTGATGCTGGTGTATGGGGGGGGGGGGGGGGGGTTGGGTGGAGTCCTGATAATCTGGTGTTAGAGATCTGGAAGAGATCTGGGGTGATGGTATAAAGGGTGAGCGTCTTTACAGGGGGGGGGGGTGGAGCTCCCTAGTTTGGAGACCAAGGGGATTTGAGACGGTGATTGATGCTGGTCGTAAGGTGGGGTGGAGTCCTGATATTCTGGTTTAGAGATCTGGAAGAGATCTGGGATGGGGTCTACAGCGAGTGTCTTTAGAGGTGAAGGGGTGGAGCTTGTATATAGGGTAGCAGGGAGGGGGTGGACTCGGGGTTAAGTTTGGACACCAAATGGGTTGCGGAGAGCGTTATTGTGCTGGTGGTGGCGTTAAGGTTGGGTGGAGTCCTGATAGCTGGTGTAAAGGATCTGGGAGAAGATCTGTTGGGATGGTGGTCTACAGGGTGAGTGTCTTTACAGGGTGGTAGGGGGAGGGTGGAGCTAGGAGTGAGTTTGGAGCACCAAAATGGGATCTTGAGAGGGTGATTGATGCTGGGTTGTAAGATGGGGTGGAGTCCCTGATAGTCTGGTGTTAGAGGATATGGAAAAGATCTGGGGTGATGGTATACATGGTGAGTGTCTTAACAGGGTGAGGGGGGTTGGAGCTGGTATATAGGGTGCAAGGGGGTGGAGCTAGGGGTGAGTTTGGACACCTAAAAGGTGACCGTGAGAGGGTTATTATGCTGTTGTAAGGTTGGATGGAGTCGCTGATAGTCAACATCGCAGTCATTTTCCAGGTTATTCTTGAAAGCTTAATGCAGGAAGTGACATTATTGGATATTTCACAGAAATTCTTGAAGATATTTTTTTTTATAGATCATACACTTTATATGATTTTTGGTTTCTCACTGTTCCCCTAGTTCTTCAGTCTTGAACATATTTTGTAAACTGGGAGGTAGAGCAAGTTTAAGTGTCAGATGCACATGTCTAACCCTATAAATATGGATTGCAATGAACGACTGAGTAATATTTTCCCATATACTTTACCCAAGGCAATAATCCATCCATTATTTCTCTTTCATTCTCTAACCATCGCCATAATAGTACAACCCTAACACACTCTCCCTTCCTGGTTCCAGCACTCTCTTTAACAACCATGTGGGTTTGCAAGAAAAGATAAAATGCATTTGACCAAAAACAATACCTGAGTTTATACTCTCTTCGTGCCCTAGCCTGCTTCAACAAAGCCCCTCTGTTGCTGAACTAAATTACCCTCCAAACTCTGGTCGCGTTCACATACACCTGTTATACTATACTCCATATATCACTAAACGACTAAAAGTTCACTACTTTTACAAAACTATGATGAATAACTTACCTTATTTTAACAGATTCGCGGTCATCTGTCTCCGTCTGTGAGGTGACCATTGATGTAGACGGTGCTTTTTCCCCATCCAGGCATCCCTCAGGCCAGGTCAGACCAGTTGACCGCTCAGCACGCAAGGCCTTACATTCAGATATAAGTTATATGACAAGGTAAGTCAATATCTTTTGACGCGCTATTATCTCTATCTCCCTGTCCAGTTGTCTTTCAGACCAGGGTCAGAGCCAGCTTGACCGCTTACACCAAGGCTTACATCAGATATAAGTTTTTATGACAAACGAAGTCAATATCTTTGACCACAGTGATGTATTTCACCGTCTAGTCGTCCCAACAGGCCAGGTCAGACGCCAGCTTGACCGCTCAACATCAAGGGCTTACATGAGATAACTTTATGACAAAGGAGTCAATAAATCTCTGAATATTGATGTATTTGCCGCCGTCCTAGTTGTCCCTCAGACCGGTATGCAGTGGGTATTTCACATACAGCTGGGTGGTGTTTCACCAAGTCGTTTTAAAAGTTACATGTACGCAACACGGAACATTGTTCTTATGTGCTTTAACTAATTACATGATTTAATAATTTAGCACAAGGAACTGATCACCAGTCGTTCATAAGAGTCATTCGTAACTTAAGAATGAATAAGTGAAACACAGCGCAGGTCAGTTTGACCCTCAACAAAGGCTAAGATGAATGAAAATATCGCCTTTAAAAAACTTAGCTTAATAATAAATACCTATTTTAAATATGCTTTATAATATAAAGAACCATTATGTATTCTTTCTTGGGGCTCCTGTTGAAGCATATGCAGTGTCAATCGTGCCTCTGACTGGAAACTTTCCATCTTCCAATATTGTGAAGGTAAATGTGTTGGCTCAGTGGATAGACCCCCGCCTCCTAATCGGGAGGTTTGGTTTGATGCCTGGCGCATGTATACCAAAAGAAGTAGTCAAAAATGGGAGTTGCTGGCAACCCTGTTTGGCGTGTGATAGAGCAATGTAGCATCTGGAGCTGCTCGCCGGCTATCAAGCCCCGCGAATAAAGGGGCCAAAAAAGAATTGCGGCGTTCACCTTTGTTTCGACAATAAATTTGGAGCGTTTAAATAATTTAATCCGATTAATTGAAGACTTGGTTGTTTGTCTACGCAGGTGCAGTATGTTCCAAGGCTTGCTACCTAGACCAGACCGGTGATGGCCAGCTATGTTGCAGACCGTCAAAATTGCATGTGCTTTCATGGCATCAAGTCACAACCATTTGCTTGGTTAAGTTAATCTTAGATATGTGTCTGGCTCCTATTTTCTTTTCAATGTTCCTAAATCTTGTTTTTAATTCTTTTCTTTGATAATTAATACCAATTTTTCTTATAAAGCATTTAACCTGTTAAGACGCTAAGCGCTTCAGCATTACCTCTGTCATTTGATTCATTTACGATCCCGTACTTTACAGTGCACAATCTCGAAAGAACCTCCTTGAGGGCATCCAGCTGGTTGCCTGTTAGGCGCACTCCTGCTAAAGTGGAATCAACAAAGCATGCATCCTGCCATGTCCCATTTATTATTTTTTGTTCAAAATCTCTGGTGGGGTGACGTATAGATAAAATGCGCTTGTTAGGGAAGTAAGTGCTGGTG
>CALNVZ010003428.1:18097457-18104109 GCA_940671915.1 Paracentrotus lividus | reverse complement strand
ACCAAGGGGATCGTGAGAGCGTTATTGTGCTGGTCGTAAGGTTGGGTGGAGTCCTGATAGTCTGGTGGTAGAGGATCTGGGAGAGATCTGGGATGGTGGTCTACAGGGTGAGTGTCTTTACAGGGTGGTAGGGGGAGGGTGGAGCTAGGAGTGAAGTTTGGACACCAATGGGATCTTGAGAGGGTGATTGATGCTGGTTGTAAGATGGGGTGGAGTCCTGATAGTCTGGTGTTAGAGGATATGGAAAAGATCTGGGGTGATGGTATACATGGTGAGTGTCTTAACAGGGTGGAAGGGGGGTTGGAGCTGGTATATAGGGTAGCAGGGGGGGGTGGAGCTAGGGGTGAGTTTGGACACCAAGGTGACCGTGAGAGGGTTATTAATGCTGGTTGTAAGGTTGGATGGAGTCCTGATAGTCAACATCCAGTCATTTTCAGGTTATTCTTGAAAGCTTAATGCAGGAAGTGATCATTATTGATATTTCACAAAATTCTTGAAATATTTTTTTTATAGATCATACATTTATATGATTTTTGGGTTTCTCACTGTTCCTAGTTCTTCAAGTCTTGAACATATTTTGTAAAACTGAGGGTAGAGCAAGTTTAAGTTGTCAGGATGCACATGTCTAACCCTATAAATATGGATTGCAATGAACGACTGAGTAATATTTTCCAATATACTTTACCCCAAGGCAATAATCCATCCCATAATTTCTCTTTTCATTCCTCTAACCATCCCATAATAGTACAACCCTAACACACTCTCCCTTCCTGGTTCCAGCACTCTCTTTAACAACCATGTGGTTTTCAAGAAAAGATAAAATGCCATTGACCAAAAACAATACCTGAGTTTATACTCTCTTCGTGCCCTAGCCTCTTCACAAAGCCCCTTCTGTTTGCTGAACTAAATTACCCTCCCAAACTCTGGTCCGTTCACATACACCTGTTATACTATACTCATATACACTAAACGACTAAAAGTTCACTACTTTACAAAACTATGATGATAACTTACCTTATTTTAACAGATTCCGGTCAATCTAGTTCTCCGTCCTGTGAGGTGACCATTGATGTAGACGGTGCTTTTTTCCCCATCCAGGCATCCCTCAGGCCAGGTCAGACCCAGCTTGACCCTCACACCAAGGCTTACATCAGATATAAGTTTTATGACAAAGGTAAGTCAATATCTTTGACCGCTATACTCTATCTCCCTGTCCAGTTGTCTTTCAGACCAGGTCAGAGCCAGCTTGACCCTTACACCAAGGCTTACATCAGATATAAGTTTTATGACAAACGTAAGTCAATATCTTTGACCACAGTGATGTATTTCACCGTCTAGTCGTCCCACAGGCCAGGTCAGACCCAGCTTGACCCTCACATCAAGGCTTACATGAGATAACTTTTATGACAAAGGTAAGTCAATATCTTTGAACATATTGATGTATTTCCCCGTCTAGTTGTCCCTCAGACCGGTATCAGCTGGGTATTTCACATACACTGGGTGGTGTTTCACCAAGTCGTTTTTAAAGTTACATGTACCAACAACTGGAACATGTTCTTATGTGCTGTACTAATTACATGATTTATAATTTAGCACAAGAACTGATCACCAGTCGTTCATAGAGTCATTCGTAACTTAAGAATGAATAAGTGAAACACAGCCCAGGTCAGTTTGACCCTCACACAAAGGCTAAAATGAAATATCTTTAAAAACTTAGCTTAATAATAAATACCTATTTAAATATGCTTTATAATATAAAGAACCATTACTGTAGTCTATGGGCTCCATGTGAAGCATATGCAGTGTCAATCGTGCCTCTGACTGGGAAACTTTCCATCTTCCAATATTGGAAGGTAAATGTGTTGGCTCAGTGGATAGACCCTCCGCCTCCTAATCGGGAGGTTTTGGGTTTGATGCCTGGCCATGTTATACCAAAAGAAGTAGTCAAAAATGGGAGTTGCTGCAACCCTGTTTGGCGTGTGATAGAGCAATGTACATCTGGAGCTGCTCGGCGGCTATCAAGCCCCCGAATAAAGGGCCAAAAAGAATTTCCGTTCACCTTTGTTTCGGACAATAAAATTTGGAGCGTTTAAATAATTTAATCGATTATTGAAGACTTGTTGTTTGTCTACGCAGGTGCAGTATGTTCCAAGCTATGCTACCTAGACCAGACCGGTGATGGCCAGCTATGTGCAGACCTCAAACATTGTCATGTGCTTCATGCCAATCAGTCACAACCATTTGCTTGGTAAGTTAATCTTAGATATGTGTCTGGCTCCTATTTTCTTTTCAATGTTCCTTAATCTTGTTTTAATTCTTTTCTTTGATAATAATACCATTTTCTTATAAAGCATTTAACCTGTTAAGACCTAAGCGCTTTCAGCATTACCTCTGTCATTTGATTCATTTACGATCCCGTACTTTACAGTGCACAATCTCCACTCCTTGAGGAGCATTCCAGCTGGTTGCCTGTTAGGCGCACTCCTGCTAAAGTGAATCACAAAGCATTTGCAATCCTGCCATGTACCCATTTATTATTTTTTGTTCAAAATCTCTGGTGGGGTGAAGCGTATAGATAAAATGCCTTGTTCAAGGGAAGTAAGTGCTGGTGCCGGGGACAGAACCTGAGGCCTTTGAAATCACAGTCAGTAGTGAGACCACTAGACTACTGACGACACTTCTATGAATGCCCTTAACCATTTAGCCCTCAAAGACTGTGTGTAGCAGGACAGCTTGCTCGTCAGAGCTAAATACATATAACACAAAGAAGTACATGTGTTGCTGTGCACTGGAGGACGGACCGGTGGTTTCAGGCAGTTTATGGATGGTTGGGGGGGGAGGGGGGAGAAGGAGGCCATGGCCAGCTAAGACCGGAAGGCCTGTTTCGGGTGGTCTGAGGAATAAGCTAAAGGGCCGTTAATGGCAGTTTGAAGACTAGAGGAATAATCGATTCTGCTATTTTCAATTATCTTTATATGTACTTTCTATTCATTTGTTCATCTTGTCATATTTGCTAAGTTGTTGCTTTACAGTGTTGATCTTGAAAGTATTTGATCATAATTATCGTTCCTTTGTTAGAACAGAAGATTAAATATAATTACCCTTTGCCTTCATGAAGTAATGGAGAACATTTTTAAACCACTTTGTTATGATATAGGTACCTACGTGAAGAGCAGCTGGAGGTCCAGCTATGGTTGAGTTACAATGCAGAGCTACCCAAGGAAAGCACGGCCAGACCACGACATAGAGACAAGCTGATTGGCTGTGCATACATTGACCTTTCACCTCTGTGTCATCAGAGGGTCAAGAGACATCGGGTCAGGTTAGTACT
This sequence comes from Paracentrotus lividus, assembly GCA_940671915.1. Classification (NCBI taxonomy): domain Eukaryota; kingdom Metazoa; phylum Echinodermata; class Echinoidea; order Camarodonta; family Echinidae; genus Paracentrotus; species Paracentrotus lividus. The sequence continues at coordinate 18,100,778 of CALNVZ010003428.1, read as the reverse complement.
TATGGAGGTATAAGGATATCAGTCTCAGTAACTCTGTTTGTTTTACCAAGTTGTTGTTTAGTGTTAGTGTTTCGAACGACTGGTGATCAGTTCTTGTGCTAAATGATTGAGAATGTGATGAGTGATCAAGAACATGTTCTAGTCATTTGTAACTGTACAGTGACTTCATGAAATACCACACAGGTTGAGAGTTCTGAAGCCATTTTTGAAGTGCAGTAACTTGTTCATGTAGGAGGTCTTTAGTCTTGTGTAGCCTAGTCCAATATAATATTGCTTTCATAGTAGCTTTTAGAAATGTGTGCAGTATGGAAAGAAAGATAAGGCAACTTACCAAAAGATAAAGCTGCCGCCCCCTACGTGAATACCACACAGCGGGATAATATGCCGGATATATTGATCCCCTATTATTCTTCCATTGATTTAATAGGAGGGGATTAGTATTTCTGGTAAAAAAAAACGCCACTATGCGGCTTTCACGCAGCAGGTCGCGGCTTTATCTTTTAGAAAGACACCTAAGAGTCATTGCTAATATAGATTAAAAATGCTAATATGAGAATTAATGTTGATGATCTAATAGCCCCTAATGTTATATGTCTCTTTCTATCAATAGTGGTGTCTTCCCACTGTTCAAACCAGGCTGTGCTGATATGGGAGGGGCATGTCTTAGATGTCATGTGACCATGAAAGTGACATCAGATCAACAGCCAGTATCGCCTCAGAAGGTAACTTTGAATATATTATGTATATTTATGCCTGAGCTGGTGCTAGAGGCATCATGTTATGGGGTTGTCTATCCCTCTGTTCCCTTTTCCCCGGATATATAAAGAGCCATGTGAGATATGAACTTCAAATGTATTGATATTGTGTATCACCATAGTAACATGAACTGATTAAATGTCATGGAGGTGAACTTTGTGAAATTCCAGATATTTGTATCATTTTCAACATATCTCAAGAACTACAAGTATTTGGGATAAAGCTTTCAAACTTAAAAGATTTCCATAAGAAGAGCATCTAATTGGATTTATAAATCAATGAAGTTGGAGGTCAATATCTGAATTTACCAGTACTTAGGACAGAGGCTTATAGGAGATTTGTTTGATATGTTTGAAATTGATTAGTTCATTAGTAAGGAATTAGATTTTTATTGTAATTCCTCATACCTACATGTAAATAGGACAAACCCTTTCTGCATTGTCCGTAAGCTGCGAATAGCTTTGTGTTGCATACATGTACATGCTTCATTCTAGAGAGTATGAAATATATGTCTGCATCTTGACTTATTTGTTTCAATCCAAAATACTTTCTTTTTTAAAGGATCATCCTGCAAGATCTCTAAATCAGGTAAGCTTGGATGAAGAAACAGTGCCCAGTGATGGTATACAAGAGGATAATGGCGTAAAGGAGAGAGTGGATGAAGGGGAAGAGGAGAGACAGAAGAACCAACCTGTGTGGATGACAGTATTGGTAGAGAGAGCCATGCATCTGAGTGATTTGACTGATCCATCCAGGTAGGAACTGATTCAGTAGTTTACTTAACCCTTTAGCACCTAGAGACTGAAAAGTGTCAGTTTACTCCCTAACGGAAAGGGTTTTGTTGTGTTTGCATCAGGGTGTTTTAATAAGAAATACTTGTAAAACATAATCTTGGGGGCAAAGTCGGACAGTACTTATCCCATGGGTAATGTACAACAACTATGGGCATGTTTGATCACATATTTTTTATATTATTGTGATTATAGCGTGCATAAAATGGGCGGTTTGGGGCGGTTTAGTGAGTAAGCTGACAGGCATTCTCGGGCGGTTTAGGTGCTAAAGGGTTAATATCCAAGTGTACATACATGTATGTTCCTTAGATTAGTTATTCCAAGGAACAATAGGGCCATTCCACGTTACGTAAGTTACATTTCAGAGAAAAATATTGACTTTTAAGGGTGTCCTCTTCTTAATAAACTGCATTGGAAGTTTAAATCCTATTATGGTAGATCCTTGCCATATACTCTCAAATTTAAGAAACAAAAATGAGCTCACTTGGCCTGAATTAAAAAATGACAATCAATTTTTCGAGCATTACGTAAGTTACGTCAGAGAAAATGGGATCATCAACCTTTTTTGGGAAATTTGAAAATCCTGTGAAGTGCTTAGTTCTCCTGACTAACTTTTATTAAAAATCAAGAAGGAAGACATAAAACTACATTTTTCAGTTGAAATTAGGAAGACCTTATCACCCATATTTTTATGCCTCCGCCACCGAAGGTGGTGCCGGAGGCATTATGTTTTCGGGTTGTCCGTCCGTCCGTCCGTACGTCCGTCCCGTTTTCGTTCTCGCGATAACTTAAGAACCGTTTGACGGATCACTTTCAAACTTGGATCATGTATGCATATGGTAGGGACAATGATCTGATTAGACTTTGGGGTCATTAGGTCAAAGGTCACAGAGGTCATTGTATGCATGAAAATGGCTCGTTCTCGCCATAACTTAAAAAGCGTTTGACGGGTCAACTTCAATCTTGGGTAATGTGTGCCTATGGGAGGGGCAATGAACTGATTAGATTTTAGGGTCATGAGGTCAAAGGTCAAAGGTCACAGATGTCATTGTATACATGAAAATGGTTCGTTCTCGCAATAACTTAAGAACTGTGTGACGGGTCAACTTCAAACTTGAGTAATGTGTGCATATGGGAGGGACTAATTAGATTTTGGGGTCAAAGGTCAAAGGTCACAGAGGTCATTGTATACATAAAAATAGTTTGTTCTTGCGATAACTTAAAAACCGTTTGAGGGATAAACTTGAAACTTGGGTCATATGTGCATATATGAGGGTCAATAAACTTATTAAGATTTTGGGGTCAACTGAGGCGTCAAAGGTCACAGGTCATTGTGTACGTGAAAATGGCCTTGTTCTTGCGATACTTAAAAAACCGTTTGAGGGATCAACTTCAAACATTGGTCATATTACATATGGAGGGACAATGAACTTATCAGATTTTGGGGTCATGAGGTCAAAGGTCACATGTAGGTCATTAGTGTACATGAAAATGGCTTGTTCTCGCAAATAAACTTAAATAACGTTTGACGGATCAATTTCAAACTTGGGTGTATATGTGCTATATGGTACGGAATACGGACAATAAACTGATTAGATTTAGATCATGAGGTCAAGTTCAAAGGCCCAGCAGAGTCTAATGTTGTACATGAAAATGGCTTGTTCTTGCGATAACGTTAAGAACAGTTTGATGGGATAATCATTATAACATCAAATTGGGTCATGTGTGCATATGGTAGGGACAATGAATTTAATTATATTTTGAGGTCATGAAG
>CALNVZ010003428.1:18025996-18085499 GCA_940671915.1 Paracentrotus lividus | reverse complement strand
GGGTCATGTGATTATCTCGTAAATAATAAAATTAGTACTAATTTTACTAATTGGCTTGTAATATGCAAGACGTCCCTGACTGACCTATATGTTTACAATCATGTTGGCAAAATGAGCTTAATCAAATTACAAGTGTGAATGCTACTGATCCCTTTAAGGTGTAGTTATTTATTAAGGTGTGATAAAGATAAATTCTGAATTTCTGCTTCATGGATTGTTATTTCTCTCCCTACCACTCCTTTGCAAATTCCATATTATGTTTTCATTTGATAATCCCTTTTCATCTTTTTTGTTTATGTTTTATTAAATTTTCAGGTCTCCATCGAATGGAGACAGATTCCTGTTCCTCAGAGGATGGAATCCAACACACAGCTACCCATGATCCTCCAGAGGTTGGAATACAACAGAGTGACTTCCAAACATACCTCTCAGAAAGAACCCCATCATCATCATACCTCTTGGAAAACTTCAGGTGTGTTTTTTTTTTCTTTATCAGTTGTTGTTATACGTTTAAAAGTTGGAATTGAGGATATATACAGTAATCAGTACTTTATCTGTCAATCTACAGGGAAATGTATTGGTCAAAAACACAACCAAGTGCTTTTTTTGTTTGTTATTTTTTCGTTTCTATTTTTTTGAATTGTATTTCTGGAATATTGCAGTCGTCATTTTAATATGAAAGTTGATCTTATACTCCTTTTCTGATTTCAGAAAAAACATGGTGGAATTAGATGAGTTACACCAGCATCTCAAGACAAAGCTTTCAGGAGGAGGAAAAACATCATCTTCATTGCCTAATGCAGCAACATCCTCAGTGTTAGCATCTCATCACCATGGCAACATAGATAGCGATGCAGAAAGAAGACAGTTTTCCACCGATGGGAGTGATGACAGAGTAGGGAGTTGTGGACAAGATGAAAAATACAAAACAGGGAATATGGTGTCTGGTGATAGGACAATGCTTCAAGGCAATGAGAATAATAATCAGCATCATCATCGTCAACATCACCATTCATCTGAAAGTGGTCAGAGGACAGTGCTCAGTGATGGAGAAGAGAGAAATGATGCGAGAGAGGATGATGAAAGGACTAGTAATTGGAGCACAGAAGGGTATCCCTCGGACGAAGCATTGCATGACCGTACTGGTAAAGATGGAGGTGGTCATGAAGGTTTTACAGAGGATACAATGGATGTACGGTATCAGGACAGCAGGGCGAGGAGGGAGCATGTTGTCGGAGACAATGACGTTGATGATCATGATGACGGTGGTTATCAGTTCCAGGAGGATGTAGCGGGGGGTGATTATAACGACAGCGTTGTGTATGTGAGACCACTGAATGATGTATCGTCAGCAGCATTTAGTAACGGCATCAATGATGATGTTATAAGTCCTCCATCGTCTCCTCCTACCAGACCTATTCTCAACATCCTATCTTCCTCTCATCCAGGTGACCGTTACCCTAGTAACCAACACCAAGAGGATGAGCAACATCATCAAGGACATGATGAATTCAAACTGAGTGGTGACATCGATGAACATATGTCAAACAGAGAAAGAGTCGATAGTAGAATAGATGCATATCAGTACCAAAGCTTGAACACTAGAGCTGGAAAGCTGGATGATTACTATGACAACCAAAATAATGATGCATTCAAAGATGGGATGGGAGGAAATGGAAAACAGGTTGAGTTGCATTCTCACCCAGGAGTGGACCCTGTGCCGCCAGCTGGTTTTGATGTAATGGACAGAGAAGCAGTCAGTGGTGACGTTGCTCGCAGAGGAGAAAATGCCTCGCAGGGGTTTGGAACTGATGACCTTCAGACCCTAGACACTCAGAGTGACCATACAGGGAGGTCATCTGATATGACAAGGACTAGATCATCTACGAGCGATAATAGACCTGATGATGGATGGAGCAATGAGAGAGTAGGAGGAAGTGAAGATGTTGTAGAGGATGACATCGTGCTGACATTGAATGCTCAAGAGGCTGATCTTCAGAGGAGACAACTAGAATTAGAGGAGGAGGCGGCACAGAGGTCAGCTGCAGTGAGACCAAAAATGTATCCTTTTTCAGTCAATATGAAATGTTTTTAAATCTTTATGTATGAATTAATCATATTCAACATGCACTGTGCTTCTATATTTTGTCACCTTCCCGCAAGAAGGTCCTTAGCACAATGCTCCCTTTCCACAAGAAGGTACTTGGCGTATACGTGTTACCATTGCATTAAGTACCTTCTTGTGGATAGAGGACATTGTTTTTTTTTTTTTTTTTTTTTTTTTTTTTTTTTTTCAGGTCTTCTTTATACAGGGTGGCCCTTTCAATATTGAGTATTGCTCTTCCAAAGGGCCTTGTCTGAATTGTGCTAAGTACCTTTTTAGGTAGGAGACGATTTGTAAACGAAAAAAATAAAAACAGGATAGTCTTTTTCAGATCCTCGAGATACATGTAGCCATACAACTTCAAGTTAAACAGAATAAGAAGAAATTATAAATAAAAGTATAGTAAACTGATTAAATGCAATTTAATAAAAACTTAAAGGAGCAGAGGTGACCTTATGAAAATATTCCTTTTTACACACCCAAGAAATTTAACTTGAACAGGTTAGCTTTCAGAAGCTGGTGATATTGCGATTGAAATAATATGTCAATCAAAAATGTTGATTCTTGATTATGTAAAAGGAAAAATTTTAATAATGTTTTCTTCCAGTTGTATAATATTATTACCAACCCTGCAAGCTTGGGACACACAAGAAGACAGTTTCTTGCTATGGAATATCTTCAACTCTATTCCTTGACTACACCTTTCACTCAGACATAGTAAGAATGCAAGTAGCACTCTCCCAGATTTCTTCTTGCCACCCACTGACCTGGAGGCATCAATGAGGGCGCTATACAACACTGTGTCTGGACCATCGACCCATGTAAGTCTCATCTGTATCTTGAATGCATATATATTTTGCGATGAAAATATGACTTTCTTCTGTTACATCTCACGCACATTTTAGGGAGAACACAGGGATAAGGTTGAAGAGAAATAGCACATACAGTATACTCTGCAAAGGTCAACCTTCTATAAGTCGAATAATCATCTAAGTTGAAGCAATTTTTCAGTCCAGATTATACAAGAAATTATGTTATTCACCTCTAATAAGTCAATTTTCTCATAAGTCAAACAGATTTCATTGGTCCCAAGAAATTCACCTTTAATAGGCGGGGTTACTTTTACTCATGAACAATGTCACAAAAAATAGTTGTGCAAACAACATTACAAAAAAAAAAAAAAAATTTCTGTACAATTGATTGGTTTTATTAGAAGTGTTGTCAGGAGATTTTCTTTTTAAGAATTGTCATTCTTGTAAAATACATGATGCGACACAGACGTGCCAATTTTCATCATAATAAGTGGATACATTGCCAAGTACCGTGAGGCCAAAAGAGCTCGACTACCCACCAAGGCCATGCAGTTTTTAAAAAATACGCTTTATAGGGTTGAAACATGAAGAGTTATATATTTCAAGCTAGCTAACTCGAAATGGGGCACTGATGCAAGCACCATCCGCACAACAGCCCTTGCCCTCTGCTACTCAGCTGCAGAATATGCATGTCCTGTATGGGGCAGGTCAGCCCATGCTTCAAAGATAGACCCATCACTCAACAGCGCGTGTAGGGCCATAACAGGCTGCCTTAAACCGACCAAGGTAGACGATCTCTACATCCTCAGTGGCATCGCCCCTCCTCACATCAGGAGATCCAGGCATAGTTTTCTTCACTCTACCGTGCCCCTCAACCAGAGCCTCCACAACTGTAGGTTAGACCTTTGGTCAACCCATCTTGAGTCTGCGCCTCACAATGTCATCATCGGCCCCAAGGAGTCCCTCCCATCAGGATCCCGTGAACCCTGGCCGTTCTGGCTCTGTTTGAATCGCCTACGGGCTGGAGTCGGCCGGTGCAAGGTATTAATGGCCAAATGGGGCATCGACACTGTAGGAAGGCCAGTATGCGAATGCGGAGCGGAGGAGACCATGAGTCACCTTCTACAATGCCCTCTTCTCCCCTTCCCCTGCTCCCAAGCTGATCTTACTTCTCTTTCGCCTGCGTTCAATACTTAATGGGTAGAGTCTAATTCGGATTCCCCTAAGAATCAATATAATATACAATGCATACTATGACCTTTAAAATGTAATCAGGTATAATTACAAATCAAACAGAAGAAAAGGAGAAAGGACTCGAGAAGAAGAAGAAGAATACATTTCAAGCATAGTTCAATGGAAATTCCTAATATTGTTCTTTTTGCTCTCGTTACTGTAAACCAATATTTTCACTTAAAAAGATATTTTCGCTATTGTGGACTTGCTGGGGAAATTGGCGAGTGGATGATTTTGCCATTTTTATGATGTTTTCATTACTTTAAAAGGCCTTTATATATTGAAAATGAACTTGTGAAATTTGCGAAAATAAAAACACTTGTACAGTACTTTTTCCATTGATTAAATATCTTTTTCTCTGTTATAGGAGCTTAGTGCCAGAGATCAGGCAAAGTTTGAAGCTGCACAGGAGATGGCTCAGCGTCTTGGTTCGGGGGGTCAACCAAGGTCACAAGCTGCTAGTCGGACGACTCTACCTTTTTCATTTAAACAACCTACCGCTGACCAGGCCAAAAGGATTGCAAAAATCTTCTCTGCCAAGTTTTGAGGGATAATGTAGTCAACTGAGTTCACAAGTCGAACGATTCTGCATTTCCCGTTTCAACCTACCGCTGACCAGGCCAAAAGGATTGCAAAAATCTTCTCTGCTTAATTCTAGGAGAGAAAGCGTTCAACCGAGATCAAAAGCTACTAGTTGGACAACCCTACCTTTTTCTTTTACACCTATAACTTTATGTCTTATAGTGCTACCCTTTGTGTTGAAAAAAACATCTGTAGAAAAAAAGACTCGAAACGTGGCCAAGATTTCTTCATGTGCTATCTTTTGAAGTACAGTCTACTCCCATTATGATTAGCATGGATACAAAAAGATTTTGTTGGTTCAAGACTTTTGTCCTGAACCCTATGGCCTGTTTTCACAAAGATGGCCAAAAGTTAAGCCTAGCTTAAATCTGTGCTTTAACTATGACTAGCAAAATGGGGGACAATCTTGAAAAGTAAATGTTCGAATTATCAGAATTCTTGGTACTGAAACTATTAAAACTGCATGGGGATGATAAGCATAAAACTTTTCCTAACCACTAAAGCATGATTCCAGAATCCAGTAAATGTGTAAGGAACATTGCAACGTAAACACATTTCTCTTCCATTTTGCCAGCGATAGTTAAACCACAGATTAAAGCTAGGCTTAACTTTTTAGGCCACCTTTGTGAATACGGGCCAATATCAGCATGTATGCATGTGTCAACTATGTGCCCATGTGTTCAGTATAACATGCTTTGATTATAATTAAGAAAATGGCACCTTGTTGTAACACTTCTTGTATTATGTTCATAATGAAATAAGTCAACCTTGCCTAAATCAAATTCATTAAGACTGAGAAAATACATATAGTCAAACTTCGAAAAAAATTGAGGGGTAAAACATAATAATAATCTAAAGAGAAGGTTACTTGAAAAGGCCTTGACTTGGGCAATTATTTGGCAAAGCTGACTGTACTTATCTGAAATTCTAGGAGACTCCTTTGAATTTACCATAAGCAGAAAATTGAGAAAATTGTACTTTTTGACTAATGTTATTAAAACGTGAACAGTACACATCTACAGCTAGAAGCGTTTCAAAATAAACAATGGCTGTAAGCTTAACGCGATTGTTTGACATTTAAACTTGAGCATTTGTGGAATTAATGTTAGAACTTAAAAATTTAAGACAAGTAATTTTTTATCAGTACAGACTCATGTAAATTTGGTTTGAAAAGGTCATGCACTTGCAGTAACACGTTTCCAAATTTTATGAATTATAAGAGTATTGAAGATTAAAGAAAAGGCAAAAGAATTATAACACTGGAATGTACAGCTTCTATAATATTTTTACATTACTATTGTTTTGGTAGTTTACAGATTTTGAATTGACAAAAGGTCATAGTTTGGAGTTGCATGTACAGCCCACTCCTATTAAAATAGACAGGGATATGAGATTACAACATAACAAGGTGATTCGCCATGTCCTATATCCAAACAGACATTTTTGCTAGTCCCTTTGGTTATGTTTTAAATGAAATTGATTAGATGAAAGTGAATTGTTTCATTGTTAGGGGAAATGCTTTTACAAATATGTAGCAACTTCATTATTCTGTATGAACTAGTACTAAAAGATCTACGTAACATACTTGTATATTGTTTGTATATAAATATGTAGTGTGTATGTGTATATAAGAGATATATTTGTAATTAAAATGCATTCTGTACATATATTTTGAATAAAACATGAATGATTATCGTGCTCTTTGAAACTCAATCCATTTTCCCTTTTTTTTTTTTAAACAGTTGTACTGTGCCATGCAGAAGGGCATAAAAGGATAAGGAAATGCTATAGAGAAGTTACATGTGACATTTTATTGTAAAAATTCAGATGATGGATGGACAAAGTGCTTTGCATAATATACATTCTTACACTAAATTGCACTTTTTAAATCTGCCAAACTTATCAAGCAGACAAACCAATAGCTTAATGCTAAACATAGAGGAATTTTTTTTTTTTAACGCCGTTGGGATATTAAATAGACAATTAATTTATTCATTTGTCTCCAACGGTAGAAACCATGCAAATTGGTAGAAACACACGCAACTGCTGTGTGATATATATTGGAACCAGACAGCCATGAAAAAAATCATAGGCTGCCCGAGCGGGATCACTGCAGATGCCGCCGGGAGCATAGTTTATACAGTGGAAACTTGTTATAAGGAGATCAGATATAACACGGTTCCTGATATAACAAGGCAATTTTGCAGGTCCCAGCTCTTTGCGTTCTTTTTTTTTTTTAACCCAGATATAACAAGGAAATTTCTATGGTCCCAAGGACCTTGTTATAACGAGTTTCCTCCGTTCATGGCATTAAACATGATTTCATACCTTTTTTTATTTCTGCTTTTTTTTATCATCACTCGTCAAAATCAAACTTTGTCATGAAATAAATCACAAAGAATAATCTGATATACTGGTTCATAATTAGATGTATCTCATGGAGACACTTTAATCAAATTCAGTTCATAATTTATGATATTCAGCTATGGTACAATCAATTTGCTTCTTAACAATCACAATCCTAAACATCATATTATTACACAATACTGATGCACTTGGATATTTTGCATTAGTCATAAACCCGAAGCAATAATTACTTGTCCAATAAAAACATATAGCTAAAAATTGTGAATAACATACAAATAGCTGTCAATTGCTGAATGTAGGAAATATCTGACTCCCTTTCGTGAATGAATAAATTCTCTTTCAGAAATTGATAATGAGGCAGCTTGAATCTAACAACAGGTTTTACTTGTTTAAAAAAAAAAAAAAAAGTTTTACTTATGTTAAATTTTCAAATGTGTCAAATCTGGACAAATGCAAGTGTAATGTGTAAAGGAACTTATTTAATGGTATTGAATCTGAAGAATCGTTCAGATTTCCATTAATCATTTAATACATTGAATAGATTATCACACACTAATTTGTTAATATGGTTATTTTCAACAACAAAACACTAAAATGTAAAATACAAAACTTGTATCTTGGAAAAGGAAACCAGCATGCTACTTAGAATTTTTTTAAAGTCCTTTCAATATTCTGCTGTGGAAAAAAAAAATCGCCAGAAAGTTTGGAATTTGAGTAATAATTGATAACCTGTAACAAAGTCTACATTCTTTTGATTATAAATAAACATAAATAAACACATTATGGTACAGAGCTGAACAATGTCAAATAATTGGATGCACTTTTCCATACAAATTTTCACTGACCTTCTTCCTAGATATTAGATTTATTCCACAAATTACATGATGTTAAATGAATACATGAACAGTATACACTGACGGATCCAGGGGTTACAAGAGGCCAACCAAAGGAAAAAACATAAAACATACAGTCAGAAATTTTTCTGACTGTCCATCCAACATCATTTTCAAATCCTGGATCCGCCAATGCATTTTTCAAGCTAAAACACAATAGGAGTGAACTAATAGAATTATGACACATAATATAATAGTATATTGCACAAGACATAAATACTATTTTTGAAGCACTGATGTTGGTGGCAATGGTGATTATTTGCAACCATTGATTTGAACCCTATTGAAAAGTTGTCTGAACTTCAAATCCACTCTTTGTTACATCAATCGATACTATGTACATAAATCAGCCCTTTTTTAGTTACAAATAAAAATAATATTAGAGTTTGATGTCAAATGAATGTATACTAGATTATGAAAAACACTATTTTCACACAAACTACAATTAAGCTTCCAGAAAAAGTTCACACAGAAGTGTCGGTTGAGAATAAAACTACAAACTTCATAATTGTTACAGCTTGAACATAATTGTTAAAAACACAAAACAAAAATATATAAAATACTAAAAACTATAATTTGAAACATCTCTGTGTGATCCAAAATTGTTAACACCTGAGTTTATGGAGAGAGCTTAATTACAATCTAAAATGAGAAAATAAAAATTAAGTAATGGGTAAGTTTATATTAATGTAGATGAAGTAAGGTTGGATTTTTAGGAATAAGATGTTTTATTTTCTTAAACCAGGGGTTGCAGAATGATACAAAAGTACTTGTATTTTTAATATTTAAATGTGCTCAAAAACTTGAAAATTCTGTGCATGAATAATACCCACAATATTTTTCAAAAATTTGTTTGTACTTCATGAATATGATAAATAAACAAAGCTGTCCAATGCAATAATGTTATTGAAGATACCTACTAAAATATACCAAATTCTAGATTCCATAAAACTTTCCATGGTTGCATGTACATCATTATATATTGTACAGTCACAGTTTTCAGCCATTTATAACAACAAAACCAAAATTGATGAATAGCAATTTATACAAATAAAATAATTTGATTTTGCATTTAACTGCCACATTTCAATATTTATAATTTTATATCCAGTACATTTAATTAGTTTTCCCAGTACTGAAACTTTAATTATCAGCATAATCTAACATATATCCCAGAGTAAGGCCCAAATGAAGACCTCACAATTGTTGCTCAATACATAATTACGAAAATTATATAGGACTCTCTTTTGAATATATATTCCAACGATCATATAACATTTCATTGTCCAATTAACATTTTACATTGATAGAGTATACCCTTATATAAAGCATAAACATACATGTATTATGCCAAAAAAATCTAATCAATAATGTGCTGTTTGAATCTGATATGAAATTTATTTATGTACATTTATGTATATTAAAAAAAAAAAAAAAAACATAAACAGACCAACTTGTAGAAGTCTGTGCAGAATCTGCCTTTTCAGAGGACACATTTTTCTACACTCAAGTCCTTTGTGCGATAATACACGTAAATGAAAAGTCAGCTATCACTTTGGGCAAAAAAGCACTAACTCATATCAGAGAGTTGATGCCTTTTTGCGCCCCTGATGAAAATATCTTGGTATACATTATTACATCAATGATGAGTAGTTACATTTCTTGAATAATAATGTACAGCACATTCTTTAATAATATATATATGAGATATTTACATTCCTTTCATAAGTAGTTACCTTATTAAGCAGCAAAGAAGATTACAACAACAAAAGCAAATCTTCAAATACATTTGATCAAGACATAATTCATATCAAAAGTGATAACATTTGGAAGACAGATTGATTGGTTCAAAGAGATTCGATCAGGGGCAGTGAGAATTCACTCTCATTCAGACAGGGAAGCCACCAAATTTTTCTTGCTTAAAGATGTACGTTCCCCATAGTGTAGAGGGAGTTCAAAATAAGTACGCGGTAACAAACTTTGCAAGCTGCCATTCATACCAACGACGTGCGACTCTTACGCAGTGGTCCAAAAACCAAAAGCTAGAACACCCGAATGATTGCCGAAGTCATGAGCCAATTTCTTATCGGCAATGATTCGCGTGCAAGTGAGAAGGTGATACTAGTAATATTACATCTCGAGATCCGAACACTGAACACTGCAATGTATTCGGCCCAGGTATCCACTCATGCACTGATACAGTGCTTTATACCATGGACCTACTACAGATCCATGTTTATACACACAAACAGTATCCACACACATGTTGTATATCGCGAATTGCTCTCACAGCGCGATCGCGATTGGCTGGCGTGTAACCGTATGCAAATTAAGTCATGCTCTAAGCTTCGTGAACAATATGGCTGCGAGCAAACATAGCACATCTTGATTTCTCGTTTTAGTTTAGCGATGCTCGTTAATGACCACCTTTAAAATAGCAATAGCATTCATTAAATCACATTAAATCCTTACATCAAACACTTTTAAAGGGAAGGAACGATAGATTGAGTAGTGATAATTACTCAAATGTTTTAGTCCATCACCTTTAAGTGTAATTCAATCTAAATAAATATCTAGGAATAAAACAACAAATTAAAAGATATACATACTGATCAATGTCGCCATCACTTTTTTGTACAATATTTGGTCTTTCAATCTTTCCTAAATGAAAACTACCCTGTGCAATTATATTGGGGGAAGGGGGATTCTTTTGAATTTTTTTTTTTTCAAATGGGACTCGTCATCCTAATATGTGTGCTTTACTTTCTGAACCACACTTCAGTGGCAGATCTCAGGGGGTGTGGTTAGGGGGTTAAACCCCCGCCAACTGTGATTGTCCTCTTTTTTTTGGGGGGGGAGGGGCTTTACAGACTATTTGAACAAAAATAATGATCAATTTCGCCTAAGATCAGTAAATGCACCAAATAAAATACATTTCTACCAAAGTGGATTATCTTTAATCTGTGGTACAATATATGATTTAATGCCCCTATGAATCTCAATGATGATTTGGTCTCAGCTTGTATGGATGGTGTGTTTCCACTGGTGTTCACATTCCGGTATCTATCACAGTGTGGTTTGGATCTAGACTTGGGAACAGTCTCTTGAGGGCATCTATTGTCCCTAGTATAGTCCTGCAAAGACAAGAAGAAATGTTTTTTTTTTTAATCTGGGGGTGATTCACTAACAGCTAAAATCAATCCCCAATGGGATAAAAATCAATTTACGATCCATAGCCTTGTTATAGTTCCATAGTCCCATGGTTGAGATTGATTTTAAATTTTAGTGAATCACCACCCTTGATAGAGACTAACAGACATTCCTTATAGTATCAAAGAAAGTTAGGAAACAGAGACAAAATCAACATTGGAAGCAAACAATATTAAACAGCAATGGGTAATTTAAAGTACAAATCCCCTCTCACATTGAACTCTAAATTTAGTCCACTCCTGATATCACAAGACATCCTGGGCCAAGTTAAAGGAGGACTCCAGGCTGAAATTAAAATGTTTTGCAAAGTAAAGTAAAATTTAACAAGCACAACACAGAAAATTTCATCAAAATCAGATTAAAAATAACAAAGTTATGCATTTTTTTAAAATTCTTTTTTTTTTTTATTTTTTTTTTTTGTAACAGTCTGGCATTGTTTCATGAATTTCTGAATATTCAAATTAGTAAACTGATGATGTCACAGTCCCACTACTTCTTGTGTATTTTATTATATGAAATCCTATTTATCTCATTTTTTCATACATTGCGTATAAAGAAAATCTATACTATACTGATAAGTAAAAGCACTTGTGACCTTGAACATTCCACAAGGATTAATCCCGGATTTATGTCCTTGGAGCAGAAAATCTGGTATTTCATACAATAAAATACAAAGAAATTAGTGGGACTGTAACATCATCAGTTTGCTCATTTGAATATGCCAAGAACTGTTTCCTTAAAAAAATTCAAAACCTAAGAAAATTCATAACTTTGCTATTTCTTATCCGATTTGGATGAAATTTTCAGTGTTGTGCTTTTTAGATTTTACTTTATTTTTCTAAACATACAAATTCCAGCCTGGAGGAGTCCTTTAATTACCTAATCATACTGAAACTACTAAACTCTAAAATTTGCACATATGGTTGACACTCTTGTTCCACTGTTAATATTTTTTAGCCACCGTCATATACAAGTATAGATTAAGTATGTTTATTTCATAAGGGACAATTTTAGTTCGAAGAACATGACATTGATTGTTAAAATATCATGAAATAAAATGAACAGTTGAAGAACATCTTTTATTTGTGATGAGCAGATAAAATATAAAAAATTTTAACAAACACCCGAGGAGAAACTTGACATGTAATGGCCATAACACAAATTAAATAAACGTGACATGTAAAAAATTGTGAAACTGACTCTAGGTGTCATTAATATAGCATTAAGCCTGCTAAAATGAATAAAATCTGTTTTGGAACTGTTTATTTTGTTTAAAAATATTTTGATCAAGCAAAATATCTCGAGATGTCATGTCAGTTATGTTGAAATTGACCGTACATGTACAATGTATTTTAGCTCAATTTGTATAACTCTGTCAATATTCCCTCTAAAAGAATGACAACGATTCAACTTACGCTATTAAACCCATGAAGATGAGGAGCCAATCTAAAAGCTTCGCAAAACATGAACGAGATCTGCAAAATGAATAAAAAAAGGTGAAAATAAATCATTTCATATCACAAACAAAAACATCATAAATGTATAGTCCTGAAGGGAATGAATTTTGTACAGGAATTTTTTCTTTCTTTTTTGTTGTTGTTGTTATTGCATTAAAGAATAGAAATATTGGTGATTAACATCCCACATCATGTGTGTGCTATATTTATTATAAAGCACTCCTTTGAAAATCTGCAATTTTGTACAGATGTATTACAATAATAGACAGTTGCCATGGCATTACCATATTATCAACAACTTCATTAGAAAAAGCAAGGATCTTATACTGGTCTGATTATTAATACATGTATAAAGTATAACTTTTCAAAAAGTATATTGTGAATTTAAAACCTATGGAAGGGTATTGTATCTGGAATTAAGAGTTAAGAATGGATGAGAGTTAATAAATATTCAGTTCATTCCAAAAATAAGTGACTACTTACTCCAGGAATATTCTCCAGTGAATAAGGCCTGGTAGAATAAAAGCTAGAAGGGTGCAGCACGTCGCCCCGACTAATGCCATGAGGGTGGTGAAATTAGGTATTAGCACTACCACCACTGCTGTCATTAGAACCATACCAAGACGCAGTAGATTCTAGAGAAAACAAAGCAATAATTAAGTTTTAAAGTGAAATTATTGTTCTGGTCATGACATTGAAATGTGGAAGACACTGTCTAAAAGTGATTTGGAAAGGTTGATAACAGTTCACCTAAGCATTATTTTGTGCTGTGAGGCTTTGGAATAGCCAAAATGATAAGAAATTAACTCAATTCAGCTTTGAATCACATGCACTTTCACAGAGTGCATGTATGGGGCAACACAAAATGTTCGGGACCAAAACATGTGAGCTGTTTGATATATTTTGTGTCATATTAGGGCAATTAAAGAGCAATCTCTTCTTGTGGAGCTTTATATTATGATACTCTTCCCAAATAGCATGAAAATAACAGGAAAGCTCGGAATAATTTTCTTCATCTTTCCCACACCTTCCCACTACACTAGATTCCCTTTAAAAAAGGAAAACAGGTTGATCAGTTAAAGCAAATGATATTTCTAACATGATCACTCAACGAAATATTCTCAAGTAGTGTATGTGACAACACACTGTTCATGAGTGGTTGATAGTTTATTTCACCTCAGGTGAAACTTGAGCATTATCTTGAAACAAGAATGTTATCAATCACATCATAAACATCAATTGAAACGAAATAACTAAATAAAACTTTGACAAATAAGAATTTATATATGGTGCAGTACATCAAATGGTGCTTGAATAAGAAGTGTGAATAAAAAAAGTCACTGAAATATCTCAATCGGCTATGCGAACAATGTAAAATAATTGTCTTCACATATAAATTGGCAATTCATTTTCATGTATTCTGTAGTCTCCATCAATAAATTGCCATTAAATGTCAAATTTATCTATTCAGAGGTTTTTGGAGTGAAATAAAACTACAATTGGTTCCAATTTGAAGATAAAATGTGATTTGTGCACACTTTTCAACATTTTGTGCATCTATGGGTTAAAGACTCACCCCTTTGACTACTTCATTATTGGGATCTCTGAGCAGCCTCTTTTCCAGGATTCTGATAACAGGGAACATCATGACAGGGTATGTGAAGTATAGAGAGAATGAGAGTAATGCCTGGACTGCATGTGGTAATACACCATCAGGTAGATTCAGTGTGATGATGTTCATCGTATCTGGACCAAAGGACTGAAACAAATAATAAAAAAGATTGATATTAAACTACAAATATGTTTATAAAAAGATAAACGAAAGAGTGTAGAGCCTGGACTCCATGTGATAATACACCATCAGGTAGATCGAGTGTAATGATGTTCACCGTTTCTGGGCCAAAGGACTAAAACAAATATAAAGAATGTATTAACCCTTTAGCACCTAGAGACTGCATGAAAAGTGTCAGCTTACTCCCTAACATAAAGGGTTTTGCTGTGTTTGCATCATGGTGTTTCAATAAAAAATACTCCTAAAACATACTTTTTTGTATAGAATCGGACAGCACACATCCCATGGGTAATGCACAACAATTATTGGCATGTTTGATCGCATATTTTTTATATTATTATGACTATAGTGCACATAAAATAGGGGCAGTTTGGGGCGGTTTAGTGACTAAGCAGACAGGCGGTCTCAGGCGGTTTAGGTGCTAAAGGGTTAAACTTAGAATCATTTTACGAATATGACAATATCAGTGAAAAAGACAGAGAGGGAAAGAGAGAGAAAGAGAGTAATGCCTGGACTGCATGTGGTAATACACCATCAGTTAGATTGAGTGTGATGATGTTCCGCTATTTTGGGGCCAAAGGACTAAAACAAATATAAAGATTTCATACAAATTATTAAATGACAAAATATATGTAGGTGATGTACAGAGATAGATAATTTAAAAAAAAATAATTTTGACAGCATGGGGCTAATGCATCATGAGTTATATTTAATGTGAAAATGTTCATCATTTTGGTAACAAAGGACAAGAAAGAATATGCATTACACAATAAAATATTTTTCACAATGTTAAAGTTGTGGTTTTTAAAAGAAGGAGTCTAGAAATATACAGAATGAATAGGTAATAAACAATAATGTAAACTGGGCAAATTATGATAACCAACAGCATCTTTCTCAACTTACCAAATAACCACATGCTCCAAACCCAATAAATAATGTTGTCATGGAAGCAATTGCCATTTTGAAAATTCTACAAAGATAGGAAAACAATAAAGGGGAATAATGATAATATATTATAATATTAAATATAAATTAGGGAACTTGATTTCATTTATTTTTCATATTAGATTAGTCAGGTACATGTAAATACTTGCTTTGTCAGTGGCAGATCCATGATTTGAAATGGGGGGGGGGGGGGGGGGAGGCACAGCCAAAATTTTCTGATTCTAAAATGCAGCCTACAGTAAATGAGTGTTTTTCAAATTATCGAGTGGGTAGGGGGCGCCTGTCTCCTGTGCCCCTGCCTGGATCTGCCATTGTTTGAGTTAGAGTTCAAAATGGATACAAGTGCATACGAAAGTACATCCATTAAGATTTCATAGCATTCAATAACTAGAGTGATTCTCAACATATGTATCAAATATAACAACCAAAATATAAAACTGTATGCCATGGAGACTCCCAAATTCATTACTTTTACATACTGTTACATTACTCCTGCTAACTATGATTCATCATTTTCTTATCCTTTTCCCAATTTATTTTATGATTTATTCTTTACCACTATTTACTATTTAGTGGTTACCTATTTGTCAATGATTCAATAAAATCTGGCAATTAAAAAAAACTAATTTCCAAGAAGAAATGTAACTTACGACCTAAATGTATCCCTTTTATCCATTGCTACTGAACTCTCCAAGTCAAGTATCATTCCAGCTCCCTAAAAGAAAGGAAAATTCAAATAAACGTTAAATATAATATGCACTTTTATTCATATTTAATACACAAATAGAGAGGCACACACAATCATTGCAGGGCACATGCCAAATGTAAAGAGTATGCTAGAGGGGAAAAAAATGATCAAGCAAAATGAATATAACTGACTGCTCAATACATAACACAATTCTGCAAATATCTATTTAAAAAAAATTATATTAAACAATTCTTACATTATTACAGAGGCAAAAGAGGTGACATCTGATTAGACATTTTCGATTTAGAAAAAAAAGGAACATGTGGGCACATATTCTTCAGTCTTAGAAAGCTAGTTTCAGTAAGTGGTATTAATGTAAAGAACAGCATAGATGAAGGTAATTTATTTAAACTTACCTCATAACAATAGAAGGCTATTACGAGAAAGAAAGGGAACCCTTCTAATGACATCGTCTTCGGATGAATTCTGTACATAACAAAAATAAAGGAAAATTCACATTTTCTATTAGTATCAATTTTATCTCTGATTAAATCCTAACCTCTCAATGTAATGTTAATTAGGATTTGTCTATTGTAAAGTCTAGTTTTGTTTTGTAGGCTAGAATGAAGTATCATAGATGCTATGTAACTTGATCTATATAATATCCAACTTGTCAAATATAGGTGTTTTTTAGTCAATTAATGAGTTAGATTTCACATTTACTTAAAACAAAATGGATTTGAGGAGAATCACATTCTCATATCCTGTCCATTTTCAAAGTTGAGTTCCTTTTATTTTTCATAAGACAATGGAGTGAATTGAAGACCACAACTCCAATTAAACATTAAATGGAAAAATCCATTATGTACAATGAAGCAATAAAAGTGTTACTTACGGTACATTATGTATGTGTTCAAAATCAAACCAAAACACCACAGTGTATGCAAATATATTTGCAAAATCAGCCATCAAACTGCAAAGTAAAAAAGGATAGGAGACATTAAAAAAGAAAAGAAAAATTCATACACACAGGAAATAATAATACTCCCAGACTTGGCAAGTTCTCCTTACTTGCAAGTAATCTACAAGTGAATTAATAAACAGACATGATGAGAAGAAAAAAACCTGCTACAATTATAGATATTTAAGAAAGTTTAATTATAGCATTATCACAAAATTTATGTTGTTACTAATAAACCTTCAATTTTACAAATTAATAGTTTTGACAACTTTGAGGGAGATATGAGAACAATGCAGCTCTATTAAAGGCAATGTTAGTAATTGTTCCTGTAAAAAGGCCAGTCAATATAATTCTTCTAAATTTATTAAGAATCATTACCCTGCTATCAATTTTTTGCAATAGCAAGAGAAAATATCTCACATCACCTAATGGTATAGCACACAAGTCTACAGACAATAAAGAATAAAAGATGATTTGAGCTTTTGCCTACCTGAATAGAGCTAATTTATTGAGATGTCTTAAAAGTGATAATGCACAGCAGCCTGGGAGCATAAACACTATGTAATGATACATGTTCAAATGCTGAAAGAGAGCCGTGAGATTGGAAGAGATAAAGATCAAATAACTGCAGCAGAATCCTGCAAATTAAAGAAAATATGAGAAAGACAACATTAAAATGTGATTTACATTTATAATTAACAGATGTCAATTTTATGTCATGTCTATGTGTATGTCTAATGGTATCATGTATACAAGTTTTTCTCAAATCTTGTTATGATCCAACCACATTTACTTTCTTTGTTTTTTTGTTTTTGTTTTGTTTTTTTTTTGTCTTTTTTTTTGTATAGATTTATCTTGAAATATTGTTTGTCATGCTTTTTAGAGGTTTTAATGAATATGTGAAGAAATAAAAAAAAAAAAATAAAGTAAATAAACTTCAACATACATGTACATGTATATCTACAATGTAAGTCTTATAAATGGTTAGAGCCTTCAGTGCCAATGAAAGATTGTAATAATTGGATTACAATCTACTATCTTGTTTTGAAAAGCGTGAATACTTATCATTCTGTACCATCTGGTCACTGATGTGCCAAGAATGTACATGTAGTCATGAATGTACTGGCAAATCAATAATCTTATTATGAGAAACAGGAAACTAATAATTTACTACAAATTAACAGGGTAACCTTGGTAAAATAGTTGAAAGTCAGACATTCATATTTCTATACAAAAATATTTCTATACAAAAAGAAAATTATGGTAAGAAATGAATGTTGGTGAGATCAATGATATATGATATACATACCTGTCTGTGAAATGACAATGGACATTTCTACTACCAATCTTCCTTTGTTTCCTAAAGCATAGTAAGCTAAAAACAAAAGACATAGGCAATACATTCATTAATCATTGTTTAAAGGTGAAGTTTAGTTTTGGTTATGAAATTAAAATGTGTAACTTCTGTCTCAAAGTGATTAGGAAATATTGATTTC
Organism: Paracentrotus lividus; assembly: GCA_940671915.1. Classification (NCBI taxonomy): domain Eukaryota; kingdom Metazoa; phylum Echinodermata; class Echinoidea; order Camarodonta; family Echinidae; genus Paracentrotus; species Paracentrotus lividus. The sequence continues at coordinate 18,066,959 of CALNVZ010003428.1, read as the reverse complement.
AATGCATCTAAAAATGTATGCATATTACAAAGCGTTGGAATCACCAAAATGATAATAAAGTGACTTTACTCTGCACATAGATATGCATGTTTGAAAACATTTGAGACAATTTTGGTCTGATCATGAATGTCAGTGCATTTGAAGAACGAAACTTTGAACTTTTTACTACTAGTATATTATTCTTCCGAAATTACAATAATTGCTCTTCACCTTTCCCATAACTTTGATTTTCCCTAAAAACTCAATTTGACTCCGTGCTGTTCAATTTTTTAGTGTTAAATTTGTACAAATAACCTGTGACACAACAATACCTCTTGGATGTTATGCACAGGTCTATGCTGAAAACTTAAATTTCTTTTAATTACAAAGATAGATAAGAATAACAAGAACATATTTAAACATTTTGACATAATTATTATCAATCTTTAAAATCCTATATCATATCTCCAAAGTCATGTTTCTGCCTTCAAAGTATGAAAAAACATGAAAAAAATTTGAAGTGTACATTTATAACTACCATTCAATAACCCTTCACATAACCTGAATTTTTTTCGATTAAATGAAACAGAAGCTAAATGTATGTAACCTACATGTATATCACTGTACATTGATATTATCATGATCCTGTATTTTTAGCATTATATGACATTTTTAGCATTATATGACAGTTTTGCGACAATGACAAGGCGAGGTGAAATATAAACAGACTGCATTTTATAAAGAAAGTTTTATCCAGTGCACTCACCAAGATCTCCATAATTCAACTCTTTTAGATGTTCATTTTCCTGAGTGAAAGAGAAATAAAAATAAACACAAAATTAATTTTAACATCTGCAGTACTTGATAATGATTTCTACAAACACAAGAAAGGACGTATTAATTCAATCATTTTTAAATAATTCACTCAATTCATTAAATTTTAAGATTTCAATAAATACAGATCTTAATTCATTTAGTATATATTTTTCAGTTCTAACAAAGTTTGATGAAATACAAGATCATCGATAGGCAAGTAATGAGCATGTACCTTATTGCTGTCTTTATTCAATAAACCAAACTGTAGTTACAATGAACTTGATGTGAGTGGTCTAGATTCAAGACATAATCGATAAGTATACCATTTGAGGGTGTACCACAATATGCGTGCATGATAAAAGTTACAATGTAATTGCAAGCAGTGCTATACATGTATGTGTATGGAGATGGAAAACACAACTTGTTAAGGAGGATGAAGATCAATGTTTTTATTATTTACATTTACGCTACAACTTGTAGACTGATAGGACTTTATGCCTAATAAAATACCTTGTATATGTTCGCTACATGTATCTTCCAATGCCTAGCTTTTAAAAGATCATCATGTCAATCATTTGAATAATATTTGCTATCCAAATGTTTCTGTAAAATCTGTCACCGAGATTTATAACAATCTGAGATATAAATTTGAACAAAGATTGAAACTGACCAGAACTATATCTGAATCTGTGAAAGAGACATTTTCTGTACCTAACCAGAAGAAAAAGAAAAGGAATCACGTGTGAAACAAATCAAATTATATAAACTCCAACAAATTCTAATGAGAAAATAATGTTAGAATACCTGGTTAGTGTGTGACATGTCAAATGAGATGAATAGAACGATTTAATAGACACCACCTGAGTTACAAGCACACCCAACATCAGGATGGAATGGAAAGCTGATGAACTTACACAGTGATACCGCCGGGACATTTTTACCTCAGTCTTAGACGACTTGGTTCCGACAACATGAACCTCTCCGTTAGGCTCTCCCACCACCATTCCTTCCTCTGAGCTTCCGTTCATCAAGTTCTCCGTCTCCTCCTTGTCTCCGCCCCCTTCTCCTCCTCCATCTCCTTTCTCCGCATCATGTCTTGGAAGAGGAGACACCTTGAAGAGTTTCCGCACTTCCTTCCTCTCCTCTAGCTTGTATTTGCAGTCGATAAGTAACAACATGGCTTTCATACTACAAAAAGAAAAATGCTTCCGTGTGTTATAACATTTTATGATTATCTCAAAACTAAACGGTCAAGGTTCATCATGATTGCCATTTGAATCTTCAAGAATTCAGAGCTTACAAAAGGAGGTTTGATCTTTTCTTCCTCATGGATTACAATCATTCAAGATTCATCAGATAAAAAAAATCTAGTCAAATCAAATGGAAAATTCTATAATCCTGACCAAGGCAAGGAAAATTATGAAGCTTTCGATGTCTTTTCTATGTACCCTTTCGGTTTTGCAAAAACTATGGAATTCATTTAGAAGACCTGATCAATTAAGATTATTATTTTGTTATCTTGCTACGCGGAGTTTTAAAACAAATTTATGGCATAATGCAACAGGTCAAAATTTTTGTAAACTTGTAAATTCACAAGTTGAAGTTAAAAATTGTGAGATTACACTGAAGAAAATTTGTCATCTGGGGGTGGGGGTGATTCACTAACAGCTAAAATCAATCCCAACTGTCATAAAATCAATTTTAGGATCAAAAGCCATGTTATAGCTTCATAGGTCTAGTTGGGATCGATTTTAAATGTTAGTGAATCACCCCCCCTGAGCTGGATTGTCAGGCTAATTGCTAATCATGTATCCATCTACATCTTTGCAATTAAGATTATTTTCTTTTTTTACTTCCTCTCAATCAAAAGCAAGTACTAAGAACATTGTAATTCATGATTGGAATTTGGAAGAAAATTTTAATTTAAACATTTAATGATACATTTATTAACTAATGTGCAAAACATTTTATAAAATAGCTCTGTGATTTTACGCATCGTGGTTGGTCAAAACGCGTCACGTGTGCATGCTGAATTTTCGATGCAATGCACCAGTGTGCATTTTGCGGCGCAAAAAAAGTGATAACACATACATCCGGGTCTTTTCCGTGTCTTGTTTACTTTCTTGGATGACGATCGTGATGTAGATCTTGAGCTACTTACCAAAAATTCCAAGGGATAATCCCTTGGAAATTTTTTGGTAAGTAACTCAAGATCTACTAGAGCTAGCATAATGTCGCAATTTTATAAAAGCGTTAACACACTTCCCTGTATTGTGCGATTAAACGTAAATGCAGTGATCGCTCGATGCTTCGGATGGGGCGCTGCTGCACACTCGCCTACGGCTCGTTGCAGCGCGACCCCTATCCAAAGCTATCTCGCAGTGCACTGCATTCACCGCTAACGCACGCTCGGGTGTGTGTTAATGCTATAATGTTAACTCCTATTTACACGTATCTAGCATTATTGATATTGTGTTTAAAAGGTAGACAGACAAGAAGTATTACCTGACAATCGCCACAAAGAGCATGATAAGAATTCCCTCCCAGATACCGGCCTGAAGGAAAGGAAATATAAAGTCAAGTCATTAACATCAACATTCGATACCGCTCAATTCACTTGACATACCTCACTCACCCAGTTACAAAAATAGAAATGATTTCAACATCATGTACAAGGGTGTTGTTGTTCCTTTTGTTGCGATATACTATTCGCTATGTCATTATACTACTAGCGGATACCATAGCTATATCGCATATCAGATGTAAATAGTATTCTAGCTTCAGGTTGAGAATAAACATCTTTGTGAAGACCTCATCATTAACCAGCCTCATCGTACTCGTTATTCTTCACACAACAATCATTCAGCACAGATTTGATATGCACACACAACAACAATACGGTATTCATCATTCAAGATATTTTCAAGAGGGTCACAGAAGACAAACATATTCTCTTTTTTTTTTTTTCCTAATCTTAGACTTTATGAATTATTAAATAAATCATTGACATTGTCATTGGCCTAGGGCCTACATATTCTATAAACTGCATAGCATTACACTGCTGATCCCTTATACTGACATGTGAATCAAGTCGATTAACTAAGACATCGTTTCAAAATAAATCATGTTATGTAGAGTAGATCTAGATCTAAGCACAACAGTCAACAAACAACTCATTTCACGACATCCACGTCCCTCGCGCTCGCAAGTACGCACGTAGAAATGTTTACTCCATAATTTAATAATTTATGCATGACGCTCGAATGATCACGAATTAGCATATGAAATACACTACCATTGTGCCTTCCAATGATCAATAGTCACGATAAAATTTCGGTTCGTCATTTATTTTTTTGGTAAGTCCTCAGTCATTTCTTTATACGTTTTCAAATGTTGGGCGAAGTCCGACAGTAGATTCGTTGAAGTTCCTTTTTATATTTCTCTTCTTTATTCTAAAAATTATTGAAAGAGTGGGTCTACGCTTAACCTTTTGTGAAGTCGAGTCTTGCAGTTTTTCTTGCGAAATGGGTCCACTTTGGTTATGATTGACAGCGCGCACGACAAAGCGGTCTTTATCGGGAACAGCTGAATCGCGTTGTTCAGTTACGGTCAACGCACTTCAGTCATCGCAACCAGGAGGCGGAGCTCCGCGCGATAGCTAATCAGAGCGCCCAATAATCAAAATGCATTGTTCTCTAGCTCTGTAAAAATGAACTTGTAGTTGTAGACTTTTCGGCGCTAGTGTAGTTTGGTATCCACTACACACCACCCTACCCCACCACCCTACCCTAACCCTAGTGTGTGGGGGTCGCTGTCAACCCTATGTCAACCCTATCCCTTCACGTAGCAGCAGGCCTCGCGGCTGGATGCTTAACTACACTAGTAGCTATAATCATGTTAAATTTAAAATTGGCTGAAAATGAGAAAAAAGATACTATATGAGTGGCCAAACACCCTATCAAGAAAAATAATTGAAAAAAAAAAAAAAAAAAATTGTCATTTTACGCAAAAAAAAAGTGATTTTTCTCATCCCTTTTTTGTACAGAAATCTAATTGAAGGAAAACTTAATTAGAGCAGATTAATCAGCCGTTAATTGCGCGCGTGTAGTGTTAGAGACTTAGCCTTCGCTGCAGCTCTCATACAAGTGCAAGCGAAGAGATGCAGCCGGCAGTGGCTGAAACGCGGCGGTGGGAGGCCGGGCGCGCGGCGGTAGTGGTCGCGCTGTTTCGCGCGGTGCTGGTTGGCTCGCGGTAGCAGATTAGAAAGGAACCGAGACGAGACAGAGACATAGTGCAATATTTATTATTCAAATCATCAAAATAATACTGGAAAAAAAAATAAATAAAAATAACACATTCAAGAAAATAATGAATTCAAACCTTGCTGTCTTTTGTTCACAACACCAATCATCCTGCTTCACTGCTCTGCAGCGCCGAGATGCTCTAGTCTTGCATATCGAGAAGCTCTGTTGATCTTGCGCCGAGCCATCGCCCGGCTGGCGGCGCGGCTGCGTCGCGTCGCCGTTCGCGGAAACCAAACTACATTATGGTGTTTCATTTAACTTATATTTATTTTTCTTCTTTCCCCCTTGCAGTGTCCAAAGTGCTTAGTGACTCTTATTCTATGCGGTTGTAAGTATGTAACTGGAAAAAGCTGGATTGCATTTTTTTTTTTGTGTGAAGGTGCACAGGGATTTAAATTTTAATTTCATAAAATCTATTTTAGTTTTAAAAAAATGATATTAAAAAATAAAATAGATGAAAAATAATAATTGTTCCATTCTTCTTTGAATGAAGTCTGGAAGGTATTTGATATTTGTTGTTGATATAGAGAGAAAAAACAACAAACAAATCTTGTATAACCTGTTATATTTTCTTTTCTCCCCCCCCCTCCCCCCTCCTTTCTCTCTCTCTTTCTCCTCCTCTACCACCCCTGCAGGTGACTGTTTGAGGCAAGATGAAGACCCAAACACCATGGCCGGCAGTCGAAAGAAATCTTGGCGAAAAATTTAGAAAAAAGAAAAAGAAAAAAAAAAGAGGGAAAAAAAAAAAAAAAAAAAAAAATTATATTATATATATATATATATAATATATAAAATATATATATATTTTTTTTTTTTTTATATATACCTCTCTCTCTCTCTCTCTCTCTATAATATATATATATATATAATATATATATATATATTTCCTTTACATCCTAAATATTTGTTGTCAAGAATGGGGAAAGAAGAGGCGAGAGAAAGTTTGGAAGTGAGATTCAGTGATTCGGGGGGGGGGGGTGAGAAAGAGATGTGTGTAAAAGTGATGTTGAAAAGAAAGAGAGACGGAGAGAGGCAGGAAGTACGTGGTTGGTCCAGGATTCATAAGGGGGGGGAATGGATTTTTTGTTTCGGGGGGGGGGCGGGCTGGCGGGGATCCACATCTGACAGGTTTGTAGCTTCATTCAAAGTGGCTGGCAGTAGATCTTGGTAGAGTATCCAGCTGAGGAGAGAGAGAGAGAGAGAAACGGTATAAACATCTTGGTATTGCTAAGTAAAATTTTTTTATTTTTAATTACGATTTTTAAAATTTCATTTAATAAAAAGAACAAATGCAAATTAACCCGCCCGCCCCCCCCCCCCAAAAAAAAAAAAAAAATGGAGAGCATCCACCTTTTATTACTCAAAAGAGGAACATAATTATTTTTTCATTCAATTATTTCTATATTTTTTTAAGGGAAGAAAAATCCCACCCCCACCCCAAAAAAAAAAAAAAAAAACACACACTCACACACCGCCCTGCCCGAGCCCTTAACTAAACAAAGTTTTCCATTTTTATAGTTAAAATTTTAATCTATGCCTAACAACACTATTTTAAATTATTAAGCACGCAAACCGGGTCTAGATTTGACGAGACTAATAATCCGCTTAATTAATTAAGAATGTGTGTTGTAGCAACGAACCGGCTCGTCGTTATGCACAACACACAAACGCATAGCAACACGCACGAGACATCCAGCTAATTTGCTCAAAACATGAAAGCCATCTCGGAAGGCCATTTTGGAGGTTAAATTTCCTCTTGGGGCATACGTGGTCTCGCCAAAACTCTGTTAAAACAAAACTATTTCAAATCTTGATTGAATCCATTTTGAGACTGAGACAGAATTGTGCCGAATAAGCTGAAAATAAACATTATGTCCAAAAGCGGCGGAAAAGAGCAAAAAAAATGACTTTTGAAGATGAAATTTGGTTAGAATTCATTCTTACCGAATGTGTACAACATACAGCGACCATATCAGCTTGCTAGAGAGAACTGTAAGTATTCCTTTGTTGTTTATCCCAATATAATTATGTAGGACCGCATCACTTTTATTACAAAAGGAGATCCCTCCACCCTTGTAATTTCCATGGCAGCTGACTCGCATACAAGGCTGACGCACATACGTACAAATCTGATGTACGTGGCACGCAACAAATCGCGTCGAAACTAGCGGCCCATCTAGTGCCGAGTGACCGATAACTACACTAGCGCCGACCTTTTCTACGTGGTACGTCGCAGCATATCAATACACAGCTATATTACCCAAAATTAAACAATAAAATAATAAAACAAATGATACTCAAATTAAAGGTATTGATAAGAGAAATTCAAAGCAAAAAAAATTTGGAAATCCGACCATTCGTTATGGAGTTATGGCATTCAACATGCAACTGCAATGAACACATTCTACGCGCATATTTTGAGGATCCGTTATTGTGAGCAGAACTCCTATCGGGGGCAGCTATATACTCAAGTTAAATCTTGGTAAAATGAGTACAATAAGAAAGATAATTACGCAAATATGTAAATTAATTATGAATATATGGCCTAGTTAGGCCCTATAGGTCTGCCTGGGGGGGGGGACTGCAGCATGCAGTCACTCATTCATCTCTTGAGATCTGGTTTGTTGAATGTTGACTCGCCAATCTCAGTGAAAATTGCATGTCATCACCCTATCATTACTATTATTTGTTTCCAAGCACAATATATATTCTTTTTGCTATCTATATATACTTCATATATAATATATACTTTCTTTTTATCATTCTAATTACTTAAGAGGAAAGCTGTTAACCGAGCAGGATCGATCAAGAGGTATGGAGAAAGAACTACTTGACCAAGAAGGAAGTTATTCCAATTAACTTTATATGGCTCCATAATCTAATATTTGGTTATAATAAATACCTTCTCATAGTCTCAACAATTTATCTTGGTAAAAAAAAAGGAACACTATTTTCCTATATATCACTTTTAAATAATAATTTAGAACTCTGTTCTTCTTTCTTCTTTTTTTTTTTTCATTTTTTTTTCATTGAATATTTTTTGTTATACGAAATGAGATGCATGCATGATCTGAACCTTAATATGACAAAATGAAAGTGAGTGACAAAAGTCATGTAAATAAAGAGCAAAATGTATTTACGCTGGAAAACTGTTCATTGAATATTGATTTTGTATAAGATTATGTTGGCATTAAACATATTTTGCCTTTGTCTTTCTTGTGTGGGAATTAAATGTTCCATAATATGTAACTTGTGATTATTATTGTTGATTATCTTATTATTTGTCTATGTCATTAATTTATGTGATATTCTTGGAATTAAATATAAAATAATTGTTAAGATTGAGTTGTTACATTTATTTTACACATGTTTTTATTCAGCTTCTGGCTTTAGTTTTTTTTTTTAATTGAATGAAACACATTTTTAACTTCGAATTGAATTGAATATGATATGAAAATAATTCATGAATCTCTTTCTCAAAGTAGGCGCATAATGATACATTTATAACATATATGTGAAATTTATGGAGTTCTTATGTTTAATTTCCAAGGAGAATTTTAGATGTTATTGCGAACTTATGATCGATCGTTAATGAAAATTAACCAAATCAATTCATTTCATATTTCGATGCTTCAATAAATGTAATTATACAGATGAATGTTTTGTAGACTAAACTATCTTGTACTTGTTGCATTTATTTTGATGTCTAATAAATCATTTTTAGATAAAACAATGATGATGGTATAAGGGTTGTTACATCTAGGTTCTGGAACTTAAAATGAGGGTCAGATTGAAAAAAAAAAATAGAGAAGAACAAGAAAAAACAAACAATCACAAGAAATTATATTCAAAAGATTATTTGGAAAAGTGGGAGGGCAATGAGAGAGAGAGAGAGAAAAAAGAACAACAATGTCGAGACCTATTTAAAAAAAAATTAAAAAAAATTTTTAAAAAAGATGAAAAAAAGGGGTTGTGTCAGGATTATGAAACTTGATATAAAAAAGAAATAATTTATCTAGATTACATGTAAAAAATGAAAAAAAGAACTGAAAAAAATATTGGCAATGAGAAGATATTTAAAGTCAGAGGGAACAAAAAAATGTCGGGGAAAAAAATAAAGAGATGTGATAAAATGAATAAAATAAAATAAATATATAACTATAAGGAAAAAATTGGGAAACTTATATTTTTTTTACTAGAAGTCACCATATGCCAGTGCCTAACGAAAGAAGAAGAAAGCCATTATAGCATGCATTGCTTTGTTCGTGACCACGCAACCGCCCGAGATGTGAATAGAGAGTGGAGGGCCCGCAGCTGCGAAGTCAATGCGGATTATTCTCAGGTATTGTTGTTAAAATCATGCATTAAATTTACATACATTAACAAAGACCAAATGGCAACTAAAGTCAAATCGATGACTTTTTATATCGGACATTGCTTTGCGTTTGGTCTTTGAGGTAAAATGAGACACATTTGCAAACTTGCCGAATAGTAATTTCGTGAAGAAAAAACCTTCGCGAATCCATTTATCCATGGGAATGGAACGGCGCCGGTGATATTATGATGATATTTTACAGTAGAAAATCGAGAAGAATTTTACAAAATCAATTTGATTCAAAGAATGATGTGATAAAGACAGATTTAATAACCGATTGTCAAACTTTCCTCATGGCATGAATCTTGAGTTTAAAAGCATTAATTTCTTGAAAAAATTATGTTTTTCCGATCATTTGCAAGTGCGTGAGGACGAAAATTAAACCCGGAAGTCAAATCTTGCGCATGACGATAATTTCTACGATGGCGGCAGTTTCAACAGGTAAAGAGTGACGGGATTGTCTCCGTAAAATGTAAGATGATACAATTAAAAGTAGTGAATCAAAGTTCCATGGTAAAATATATCAATTTGTACTAGTTTCGGAACATGTAGACCTATTTTTCATTTTAAAAATGATTTGATCTTCCAAGAAAAAGGGGAAATAAGTGCCGTGAATTTAACACGGCGATAGATAGGAAGATGTCATAAACGCGAAGCGGGTGCGATCCCTAAATACACAATACAGGGATATCTCAGTAATTTATACATTGATAGACTGTGTAAATTCCCACCCCTTCCACCTTCATGACATGTAAAACGAGTTAATTAACTAAGACATCATCTAAAAATTAATTGTGACAAATCATGAGCACTACAAACGACTCACATTTACCCCTCACATCCGCATCCACGTCCCTCGCAGTTACCCGTCAACAGTGTCAAAGCATTGCGGCGCGCGGCTCGTCATGTTGACCACTCCAAAATGCCAACACACAAACTTACCTCCTTGAATGCGTAGGGTAATCCAAGCACTCCTGCTCCCACGAAGGATATAAAAATATTAGCAAATATTTTTACACTAGATCTGGTTGCATTTGCTCCGTGCATTTTTAGTGCTTCTTGTTCAGTTTAGGAATAGAAAAAGGTGTATTTCCAGATTTTGTTTAGCGATAAAAACTCCGATCGGATCTCTTTGACGTCGACACGTTCATGATATTCTCAATGCAATGACGTTTTGTAAAAATGGGATGGCTTGCCGTGTAGAAAGTCAATGGCACTTCTTACGTTATGATCGCAGTGACGAATGGAATAAAGACTATCAAGGGGCGATTGAATGAATGAATCACACGCATTTCGTTCCACGTATTTATCATTTGACAATAGGCCTACTAATAACTAAAAGTTGCCAAAAAGTTACAAATACAATAACTCCCCAGCCCAGTGCATTGATATAATGTTTTATCTCATTATGCGCAATTGTGACGTCATTAATGAACCTCAAGGCAGGGGGTGGGAAGTCTCTTTGGCCTCTCTTTCCTTAATTTTTTAGTTTTTTTTTTTTTTGGGGGGGTGCTCAATTTCAATTTTTAATATTACTATGAATTATTTTTTTTATTAGTTGAGCCCATTCTTAGTCATTTCATTAACTGATGGACCATGGCCCCCCCCCCACACGCACACACACACACACACACACACACACACTCCCATTAAATTCTCTTTCTCTCTCTCTCTCTCTCTCTCTCTCTCTCAGTCTGTTCAAATTTTACTCTCATGATCTCATTATCCCAATCATCATTTTCATAAAGTTTTAATTAGGAAATTTAGTGATACTGGTGCTATCGAGATCTCGCTCAGCTGCATCATAAATGATATGGGACTGTACAAAATATTTTTTAAACGTTTATTATACTCATCTCCAATATTGAAATATCCATTTGTATACTCTCATTTTCTCTACACCTCAGTCTTTAAAAAACAATCAACTCCCATATTATAGCAAGATGCTAGGGGCCAAGCCAATTATCACGTTATAATGAAATCTTGTTGATTTAAAGACACTGCCAACATAATGCACGTTTACACAATCCAAGCTCATTATAGTGGACTCCACTTGCTAGACTCCATGTATCATTCACATATCCATATCAGACTCACAACATGACAAACATACTTCAACAAAACTACAGAGAAACATAGATCATAGTTACAAAATATCTTGATATTGATATAAAATGATATGTTACATAATCCACATGTACATTGGCTATAGTTTAAACATGTACATTTACAAATGCATTCTAATTAATTTGAGACATGTCTGCAATAAAATAAAGTATGAGGGTACCTACTTGCAATGAAATGTAATTTATCTATAGATGAACAACTTATGAGGAAAAAAAACAACGAATTTCATTGATTAATTACAAAAAACAATAGATGAAGCTGAAACTTAAGTGCCTTGTCATCTGATTTAGTAGATAACAGAAGGCATTTATGTATTCTTAATGAGATATGTCTACAATAAAATGAAATACCTACATGCAATGTTCCAAGCTTATTTATTTTTGTAATCTATATGTAGCATATAACTCTTCACCTTTACAATGATACATTTCTTGCATCACAAATGCCACTCATAAATAAATTTATAAGTAAATTGCAAATAACGGTGACAGGTACAATATCCAGTTTTTGCAAGTTTCAGAAAATGAGACAAGACTGGATGAATGCTTTCGCTGGTGTTACACATCATCGCTTACAAGCCTATTAAAGCCTATTAAAGCCTATTAAAGGATTAAAGGATGTGTTGCAGCATTCCCTCAGTCTCGTCTCATTTTCTCAAATTTGCAATACCGGATTTTGTACCTGTCACATTCATATGTAATTTACTACGTCATGTGTGACAAATGAAATGCAAGAAGGGTATCATTGTAAAGGTGAAGAATAGCACTTTAATTATAAGTTCCATATAAATTGCTGAAGTAAATGAGCTTGGATTATGATCCCTCTCAAATTGGATTACCTTTTCTTTGTTACACACCGTGTGTCTTTTTATGGCCATGCGTTTTAAGTTGGGCCCATGTTGTGTGACACACTCAAAATTTGTACTAATCGTGCGCATTTCCATGAAAGTGGCTGTAACTTTATAAAAATTTATATTAACCCCACAAAAGTATACATTTTCTGGAAGCTGAATGTCTGAGGAGTTCGGAAATGCGCTTAAAATTAAGATAGGTGGCGCCCTTGAAACGTTATGAATCTTAAAGCCTGAAAAATTCATGAAAAAAATGGCTTTGGAAAAAAAATTGCAAAAAAAATATTGCTTACCCTACAACATTATTTACTGCAGATTTGAACTCGTCACATTTAGAGCTTTCCAAACATGTATAACTTTCTATACCCTGGGAGAGTTTACCGCATTTTGCTCCAGGCTGGAAAGATGACTTCGAAAATTTCAATTTTTTAAGAAAATGTACCTTGTTGCCGTGTTCTAAGTATTGTAACTCGCTGTTTAAGATGTATGTAATGAAGGATCCTATATAAGTTGGTAAGGCAGATAGAAGTAGCAAAGTAGTACTAACATGTGAAAGTCTGTTTATCTTGGTAAACATTATTAACCATAATGTCCTACATGTATATCAGAGCCCTTTAGCTGTAAAGAAATTGTCATTCATATACATGTAGTACAGTCACAATAGTGTACAACACTAAACTGTTTATAACTACTTTTATGGATCATAAACCAGCTAAATTACATGTTGCAAGTGTTTAAGAAGGGTGAAAGCATTTTAATTTTTTAAAAAATCCATCTCTGAACATGATTTAACTCTGTTTTAAAGCACATGTACCATATTTGCTGCGCGGCTCCTCCTGCGCGGCTCCTCCTCCACCCCCTGACTCTTGTTAATTAACAGTTAATTAACGGACAATGATGAAATTTAAAAAAAAATTAAAACATGGATTTTGTTGCCCTACATGAGAGCTTTAATTTAAGACCAAATTCAGCTATATAGCTTGTATAGTTTTTAAGAAAATCAATAAACAAAATCATATTTGTGGAGCAGATGTCATAACTCCACCTTTTTAAGGGCCCAACTCAAAACGCATGGCCTTATACAATAAGCTAGTTTTATTTATCTTTAAGTTCAAGAGCCAACAAGAATCAAATTGTAGATTATTTTGAGTTACTTTCACCAGACTAACTTCCCTTTCTCTATAATCATGTAAGTGGAATTTCGAAAATAATACATTCAAACTAAAGCAATAACATGTATATGTTCTTAATTAATACAGCATGTATATTTAGAGTAGAGTTGGACATTTACTGTCACAGAACAATATGCAAGTTTCAGTATAATGTAGAAAAAATACTTGCTATTTAATATAGTCCATCTACAAAGTTAAGGATACAGAGATTCCAACACTAAGGAATAATTCGAGCATTAGAAATTAAAACGAAAATAACACAAATAGTCAAAACAGCTGAAACAAATGACTTCTTACAAGAGAAAGCATTAACATTTTACTCTGTTATTCTATTTTGGGAATGTGTTCAAATTAATAGATTTCTTTCTCTTGTTAATAAAATATTTGGTTCAGCTGTTACAACTATTTGCGTTATTCGCGTTCTAATTTTTAATGTTCTAATTATGAAGTAGTGTTGGCATCTCACGTACGTTTCTCGCCTATTGGTTGTGTGTTCTCCTGGCGTAGGGCGCCATGTTGGTTTGAGGTGCGCGCGCACGCTAGTTTTCGTGTGCCAAACCCGACGGTCAGGTAATTTTTGTAATGTTTTTCTCAAGCAGGGAAACGAGTTGGACAGCAAAATTAAAAAAAACCACCGAAATACATCAAAAGGGCAAAATGGTGCATATGCATCTTTGAATTTGGAGATTGGTGTATCAAATAAACTAATTCACAAAAACAATTGGGAATTATTCGCTCACTATCAATATTTATGCATCTTGGACAGCCTGATCAAAACGACGAATCTTTGGGTTATAAAATCATAGTTTTCAATATCCATCCCTTTTTGATATTTTGAAAAAAATATGAAATGTTAATTAGAGGTTACCTGAACGATACCTTGTTGGTTTAGAGGATAGTTTTTTGACTTGGAGACACCATCCTGGAATATCACTTGTGAAACCCACGTGAATATTACCAAACACCGGAATGACTGGAAAAACTTGGCGATAGTCGCGGCGATAATAGCCTTTAACGCACGCTGACATTATTTTCTGCCGAGTTTCAAGCAATATTAATCAATTTTTTCCTGTTTACTGCAGCATTAATCCAACGAACATAGACATACATTGTATTTCCACACTCCAAATTTTAATTTCGATGATTGATACAACATTAAAATCATAAATAAACGATTGAATAATGATGAAATGTACTTGTACGAATCTATGGTTTTATTTTAAAAAAGAGAAGATTTACCTGATTTCAAAGGGGCGTCCAAGTCAAAAAAAACTATCCTCCTTAAACCAACAACGGTATCGGTTCAGCTAACTTCTAATTAACATTTCATATTTTTTTTCAAAATATCAAAAAGGGAAGAGATATTAAAAAAAATTTATGATTTTTATAAAAGCACATATAATTTCTATATTTGGTTTAGTAAAAAAATAAATCGTCATTTTGAAGCACTCTAAAAGTGACCCATAGAAACGCCAAATTGTGTGTTTAATTGGTATATTTCAAACACCAATATCCAAAGTAGAGGTGTATATTCACATCGTTGTCGCTTTTGTGTGTATTTCTATGGATTTTTTACTATCTTGTCTTTCGGTAGTCATTTTGTGCATGAAAAAAACACGAACATAAATGAACGAACCCTTCGTCGCACAAGATGACAATAGACCGCGATGGTCACAACACAACTTGCATCTATCTATGACTTTCTATTGCGTATGGCGTGGAGGGTTGAACGTTTCACTTAAGACGTGATGTGACCATGGAAATCCAAACATGTGACCACCGCACAATATGGCTGCGCACGCTAAGATCCAAGGAGGAACGTACGTGATCTCTGAGGATGATTTAAATGAACCAATGATCAGTTTTTCTCCTCTACATTATAAGGCAAGCTATATAACTGGTGACACGACATAAATTTGCTCCTGCAAAAAAATCTCCAGGCTTTATTTCATCTAAGATATAGGGTTAGGGTTAGGGTTGCCATGGGGTTTTATGTTAGGTTTAGGGTTAGGTTTAGGGTAGGGTATAATGTTAAAGGGGAAGTTCACCCTGGAATTTTACTGGTTATTAAAAATGCAGAAAAATAAAAGAAATATATGAGTTAAAGTTTGAAGAAAATCTACCCAAAAATAGCGAAGTTATGAATATTTAAAGTTTTCATTCTGTGACGTCACATGCGAGCAGCTCTCCCATGTGTCGTGTATGTAAATTCCATAAATTCGTCTTTTTTCATGGTTCTTGATAAAGGAATGGGTCAATTTGATAGAGGCATGTATATGAACATAGGTTCGATGATGTATCAACTGCAAAGGTGAAACAATTAATATTCTTGTGAAAAAAATGACACTTTATGGAATTTACAGTATATAACACATAGGAGAGCTGCACGCACGTGACGCCACAGAACCAAAAATTTAAATATTAATATGAACTTTTTTATTTCTTGGTCGATTTCCTTCAAACCTTCACTATTATTTTTATTTTATTTTTCTGCATTTTTTAAAACCATTGAAATTCCAGGGTGAACTTCCCCTTTAAGTCCATGAATGAAATTTTATTATTTGATTTCATAGTGTATAGAATTTACAGTGGAGCAATTGTTGCCAGAGAAAGAGTCATGACATTTCTTCAACAATCTATACAAGCTGTCACTTCAATAAAGCACTATCTCTATGCATGATCCATTGGTGTGACGAAGCTCTTGATTCGTATATCCCATACTGCAACTGTGGCACTCCATCCAAGAACATCACTGGAATGTTAAACTTGTCTTCCTCATAACTTTATATATAAAAATAATACGTCTCTTCAACATTATAAATTCAAATGTCTTTTGTAAGAAGTAAAAGTTTGTATCTTATTCCAAATGATTCACGTCTTCAGCTGCAGTACAGCCTAGAAGAAAAAATAAATAAATAAATGGAGCCATTGAGATTACCAAAATATAAAATGATACTTGAAGGTTATGTGCAGTATGTATTACAGAAAATACAAATAGAGATGTTATTGCAGTACCATATTATTGCATTTAATCTTTACAAGAGCCAAGTCCAAAAAAAAGAAAAAAGTCAATCATATTTTGTATTCACAAAATTAAACTTTTGATCCAAATGCAAATGAATATTATCGGTAAAAATATTTACCTCCAAATTTTCGACTGAACACTTCAGTCTTCTTCAGGGATATGACCCGTGATCCGATCACCGCCGGAAGTGACGTAGCGGCGAAGGATTGAGTCATACACTCTTGGAAGCTTGTATCGTCCCCCGTCACGGTTCAGCGGTGTGATATATAGGATTCCTTGCCAAGGCAAAACAACGCCTGGCTTATGTAAAGAATCCTACATTGGGGAAACAGAACGTTCCCTGAAGACTAGATTTTTGGAACATCGTCGCCCCAGCTCCATGTTGTCGGAAGTCTCACAGCATATTCATATAGAATCGCCGGGGTATACCGTGGACCTCGACAAGGTGAAGATCTTGGACAGGGAGGACAGATGGTTTGAGAGAGGCGTGAAAGAAGCCATCTACATTAGGGCGCACCAACCTTCGCTGAACTGTGACGGGGGACGATACAAGCTTCCAAGAGTGTATGACTCAATCCTTCGCCGCTACGTCACTTCCGGCGGTGATCGGAGCACGGGTCATATCCCTGAAGAAGACTGAAGTGTTCAGTCGAAAATTTGGAGGTAAATATTTTTACCGATAATATGCATTTGTATCAAAAGTTTAATTTTGTGGATGTTTCACCAATGCAGCTTAACTTTCATTTCATATTTTGTATTGCTGCATTTCACTTTGCAATTTAAAAATACACAGAAAATTACAAGTCTGATAATGTTTGAGGGGCTTCCAGATGTTATGCATGAGCTATGAGTGAAATTATAGCATAAACCAATTTCTATTTCATTATGTATAGCAATATAAGTCTATTTCAAACAAAAACTCACAAATAAAATACCCTAGAATAAATTTTGAATAAAAGGATGAATAAAATATTTACCCGATTAGCAGTTTCTAGAGATTGCACTAGCTTTCTAAGTTCTTCTTTGTTCAGTTCTAAAGAGACCAATTTATTAGCTCCATCCTCCATCAGACTCAGATCTAGATTCACAAGAGGTTCTTGGACTGACGAGATCTTATCACTTGACATTGCGAGCTGTTCCAGAAAGAGAGGTAAATTGGTTCTTGGTATACATTTATAATAGTTCAATTCATAATAGTATATATTTTTAAATAGAATTGTTCAACTAATGGAAAAATTGCCACTTATCCATAGAGTACTACAGTCTGTGTCAAATAAAATGGTACAAATGGAAAACATTTTTTTATAGTATGAAGATTATTCACAGCCTGCTATTGTTTGGTATTTTCATAAAGCAGGAAGATCAGACTTTTACATGTACCTGCAATATTTTTCATCACATTTGGTGTTGTAACTTTTGAAATATGACTAGTTTTCTACAATCAAGAAAATCGATTTTTCGCACGCCGTCCCATGCCTTTGTGTATATGTTTCGCATAATGGCCATGAAGTGCTCAATTTCGATTTGTTCCTCGTCGCACAAAATTTAGCTTAACTTTTGTTTTACGAAAGCAAATTATACAGAACAAAGTGCATCAGCAAGGAAAATTTTTCGGCTTTATTTTGGTACCAAATACACACATTATTTGAAAATATTTCACACCTAAATTGTTTTTCCCAAGTGTACCATTTTTTTTTGACACAGACTGTAGTATGCCCTACACTTTCATACAATAATCAAATTCCTAGCTTCCTTTGTTTAACCTAACACTAAACCAGCTGACCATTTTTATACTTTGAGAAGACTCATTTGACTAGCTTCCATAAATTAATGGAAATGGAACCAACCCCTCCCCCCCCCCCTGATAAAATGCACAATGCAGGGTTTAAGAATAATTTCCTAGAAATAATTTTGTTTTCCATTTTTTACAGAAAATACTTATAATGCTTTGAACATGAAGCCACTGTTTCTGTTCAAGTAAAATAAAGTACAACAGTTGTTCGGTGGCTAACCAAAAGGTATGGCCTCATTCCACTTCTGGAGACCCACTCTGCAGGATTATATCAGATGTGGAATGAAACCATTTAGGACTTTATTCACAAAGATGTCCTAAAGTTAAGCCTAGCCGAAATTAAATCTGTGGTTTAACTATTGGTAGCAAAATGTGATACAATCCGGAACAGTAGATGTTTGATTATCAGAATTTTGGGTACTGAAACTCTTAAAAAGCACTTGGAAATAATAAGTAGAAAAGTTTTCCTATCCATTAAAGTACGATTCCAGAACCCAGTAAACATGTAATGAACATAACAACAACATTGACAGATTGTGTTACATTTTAATATTTCTAGTTAAACCACAGATTTAAGCTAGGCCTAACTTTAAGAGACCTTTAATCTTATAAATTCAGATTTTAATCCCATGACAAGAGAGTGCTAAAACATACTTTTAACTTCCAGTCAAAGTCAGTAAGATGTGACTGTGATATGGCAGCTGTGTTTCCAACAAGTGCTTTCTTGAGGTCCTCCCTACGTATCGACACACACTCCATCAGCTGCTCCTGTACATCCTCTGATAGGCCATCTAATGCTGCCTTCATCTGTCAAAAATGCAGTTGAGAGATAAACATATTAGTAATTTTAGTTGGACCAAAACACATAACTTGTGCACAAAATGAGAAGAATGTCAATAAAGAAGATAGGGCCACTATGTGTTAGCTTGTATCCAGTTTCAAATTCATCCCAAGAGAGAAAAGGACATCTTCCACCTTTTCTTTCTTCCTTTTTCCTTTTTTTTTTTTTTATGCGCTTACTAAGTTTTCCTAAATAAAATTATAATACATTCTTTACTACATATAGCTTGTTTTTAATGAAACATTTGTGAGAAAAAAAACAAACACACACACACACAAAAAAAAAAGCAATTCCCCCCCCCCCCCCCCCCCCCTCCCCCCCACCCACCCCCCCCCCCCCACCTAACCCTACGGTCAAATGATAATTTCACTACATTACAATACTTCTACATTTTCTCCTAATTACTTGGGATATCGCTGAAATAATTCACCTCGTCCTTGGTAGAATCCTTTTTAACAGCCATCTTGAGATACGTCTCACAGCCCTGCATGACTTGAAACCATTCATCTAAGCTCCAGATCTTCCCATAGTCCTGGTATCTTGGTCTATGATGACCTGCTAGGCTGTCTGCTACTTGGTGTAGAAGCTATGAAATTAAATTAAATTAAAACATTTTCATTTTGATAATTCGTCATAATTGCAACGTGCAGCAACGATCTACAATGTGCACTTATATATGTTGTTGAGAGTTGCATGTTGCACATTATAACATCGACGTGTTGTGACCATCACATAAACTTCCAGAGAAAGCTGTCACAAATCTCAAATGACTACAAAATTCCTCAGCATGCCTACTCAGATACATTAAAAGTAATATCTCTGATTCCCAATTCCTATTCCTAATTTTGATAAAATCAAAGCTCCATTTTATTCAGGTGTCCACATTATCGATCCACCCCCCCCCCCCATCCTGGTTTAGATAAAGAAATGATTAAAGCGATTCATTTTTTTTTTCTTCAGTCAACATAAGCCCAAAACATTGCAACAAACTCCCAGTAGAAAAAAAAAAAAAAATGATTTAGATCTAGATCTTGACCTCTGGAATCTAGGCTAGATCTAGGGACTTGATTCCCCGTTCCCTCACTCTAACTTAGGCTAGCAGCAAAACCATGACCATGTTGGGACTATATGACGATATTCTAGTATAAAATCTAACAAGTTCCAAAGTCTCTCTTTTTTTTCTTTTTTTGCCATGGTCTTTATAGGAACCGGGAAAAAATCAGCAGTGTTTTTATTATTTTTTTTCTCACAATATTCAATTAAGTTATTATAAGGCCCATTGAAAACCTATTCTGATAAATATAACTAGATTGAGCCTGCATAGCATAGAAATACAGGCATGACAGGAGGGCTTCAATTTAG
Organism: Paracentrotus lividus; assembly: GCA_940671915.1. Lineage (NCBI taxonomy): Eukaryota > Metazoa > Echinodermata > Echinoidea > Camarodonta > Echinidae > Paracentrotus > Paracentrotus lividus. The sequence continues at coordinate 18,046,316 of CALNVZ010003428.1, read as the reverse complement.
ACTTAGATTTCATATCTATTGCAAAAATTTGAAAATAAAAAAAATATTTGGGGGAAAAACCCAAAGGTTCCCCGCCTGTCATCAGTTTTAGCGTAATTAATAATCTGAACCTTTTCTCTCATTTTTTTTTTTTTTTTTTTTTTTTTTGGGGTGCTAACGTTAGATCCACATACAGCTGCAAACCAACATTAGTCAGTACTGTAAAATAGCTGTCTGTCGCCCTCTTGGTTGATGAGGAAACTTCTCAATAATAATTAGCGAAACCAGCTTTAACGTTAAACCCGTACCTCAAAATAAATAAAGATAATCTAGACTATAGTCTCATTGCAATATAATTCTTCCATTAGATTTTTAAAATTTTGTTTAGTAGAATTTTTTAGACCCTTTTTGGATATGCCACCTTGACTTGGCTGTAGGTGCTCAAGACACTTTTCTGCATTGACTTTCCATTGGAAGAAAACTGCTGCAATAAGGTACTTCCCAGTGCAAGGTCAATTATGAATTGACCATGCATAAGTCATTAAGTGTAAGTGCGTTAGATCTAACTTGTTAAATCATGACTTTCTTTGTCTTTAGATAATTAGCCTAGATCTAGAGCACACAGCACAGTTCATCATCAAGAGCATGCTATCATTAAGTCAACATGATCAGAAAAAAATATGATTATACTATACTATAGCTTCAATTCAATGCATGAATGACAATGTCATTGTCAGATAATAAATTAAAAAATCAATTTCAAAACAAAAAAGTTCCACACATGAAATGCCATGGCATGGGCATGTAATTTCTTGTCACAAATGTAAACACAGAGACACAAAAAGCCTCTCATTCATCAAATCAGGATCGGAAAGCTTTTTTCACAAACCAACACTAATTTCAGATTTGATCAAAGTGAACACTTACCTTCTCCAAATCTGCAGCAGTTGTGCATTTTGAGAGAAGGCCGAGATCTTCTGTGGGCGTCGCCATTTTGAGTTGTCAAGTATGAGGAAATTTAGAGGTCTTGCGCCAGCTGTCGGCTTAGTATTTTTAGTGACTATACCGGTACGTCGTCTGCTAAAGCCTAATCGCCCCCAAGTAAAATCCAGGTCAAAAAAGCCAAAGAGTGCAAAATCAATTATAATAATAGCCTTAAATATAAGTTGTAAAACTTGATAACTCAGAAAATTATTGTAGTGTTCTGCCTTATTAATCTGCACAGTATATAGGCCTAGACTTTCTCATGAAGCCAAGATCTACACATCATTATTGTAATAGTGTGGAAAGGCTATGAAGATACTATATGGATAATGGAAGTATCAAGTTTTCAACAGCTCTCCAATAAGATGCATAATGTATATCTTTTTCTCAGAATATACCTTATTTTACCTACGCGTTAAATATTATTATCAGACCCATGTGATGCATGTCTGCCTGTATGACATATATTCGATGAAATGTTGGTTGATGGGTTTTAAATGACAGACGTGCATTAATTGATTATTTTCGTTATCAGAAAGACGTGACTGGGAGTCTTATCTGGATCCAGATCAATGTCAGTTTGTAGGTGCATGCCATAAATTGACCAACTCCTGTCCCCGTAGGCCTACTATTCCTTCATCAAGAATCAATCACACACCTTTCATTCAATTCACTTTTCTCTCTTTATATAAAAGATATTCATTGACATCCAAGTAGCATCAATTTTTTTTCAAAAAATGGATTGATCATAATTCCATATTCATTAAAAGTGAGCATACATGAATTGTATTATATTTATACAAAATACAGAACATCCAAAATAAGGTGAACCCAACTTTGAGAGCCTCATATTAAAATTGTATAACTTATATGTCATTAATTTCTATATCATGACAAAGAGTTACTGATATTCTATCCAGATATCAAACTTATACCTGTGCGGTCATGGATGACTGAGAACTTGAGTTTTAAAAAGTTCCGTAAAAAATAGCTTGTACCAAGTTTTAGCAGAAGTGACCCTGTCATTCTGATCATTCATTCATTGTTTGAGGTCAGCCTTCCTGAGTCAATTGAAATGGGACAAAAGAACTCAAAAGGGTTGCATTAGCCCAAACTTGATGCAAACCAATGTTGATGTTTGTTTTTTTCTTGAAGTCCAAGTGCTCAATCATCTGTCATAATACAGCTATTAGTTTGGTATCATTGAATAGAATAATAGTTACTCTTCATTATGAAATAGATTTCAAGGTCATACAAGCTATAAAATTTTAATATGAGACTCTCAAATTTGGGTTTACTTTTTCTAAGATGCACTGTATAACAAATTTACAATCATTCTTGCTCGATCAGCTCTCTTAAATTACATACATGTTGATTTGTAATATATTTTATATGAACCTGTCTTTTTATAAATAAACACACATGAACCAAAAATTACATGAAATTACAATATTTTATTGCAATTATACATTGTGATAGGTACATACTTGTGCCTGAATTTGATGTAGCTGTGTATATCAGGGGCCGTGGACCGTTTTTGAAAGGGGAGGGGCTTACCATACTAAAAATTAAAAATCTATGGTCATTTTGGCGTTTTTGTACACGTTTGGTGAAAAAGTGGGAGCTGAGGCCCCCGCCCCCGCCCCCACCCCCAGCCCCGCGGTTCCTGTATACAAAACAAAATGTGTTCCTTTCAGTAGGAAATATAGTATTGAATTACAATACAATCCATCCACCTATGTGGAATAGAAAAACAACTGAACAAACAGCTGAAAATTATTCTCTCTTTTTGTAAAAATGAAATGCATTTTATACAGTTTGTATGACAGAAACACAGCATGAACCAAAATTACATTACACGTACATGTTACACTAGCTAAGATATATGCTATTCATCTTGAAATCACAAGAATGCATGCAGGCCCGTAACCCCCCCTGAAGAAAAAAAAGGGGGAAGATCATGTAAAGAACGACCTTAGCGTACCCCTATAGCTAATATATGGTACTCTTCTTGATGGCCGAAAATTTTTGAACACCTCCCCCCCCCCCCCCCCCCCCCGGTTATCGCGCAGCCAGCGTGACGGTGTGACGTCAAAAAATTTTGATGTACCTTTTGGTCCACTTTTGCACATTTCGAACCCTCGCGTAAAAATCCTAGTTACGGGCCTGATGCATGTTTGTTACAACAATGAAATAACCTTTACAATACAGCAAAGCAAATAATCGTTAAAAAAAAAAAAAAAGGAACAAAGGAATGCATCTTATGTTATGCCTTTATACATATGAGACAAATAAATATATACAAGTATATTCTGTTCATGCAGAACAGACAGACCAAACCAAACAACACAAATATATCACAAAAAAACGTAATAATAGGTACTCGCTTATTGAACTAATATCCTTGCTATTCAGCAATTACTTTTTTCTATTGGTTGTAATGGTTAAAATCATTTCTGCACATAATGAATTTTCCAACTTAAAAAAAAAAGCTTCATGGAACAAACTTCATACTCTGCACAATGAAAGAGATCCGAGGTAAGAATCACATTAATTGATCCTATATTCCCCCACCTTTATTTTAAGCAATAGGTAAACCAACACAAACATGCATTGTGAGGATAAGAGTAACCCGATTTATTTATAGGGTTAGGGTTATGTGTTGAGGAAGGGGATAGATTTTTGGCGGGGGTATTTGTCTTGGGGGAATTGTCCAGGGGGTATTTGTCCTAGAATTGAGTACAAACTCTATGCTAATATTGTATTTTATATTGGAGGCATTTTCGGCTAGAAAAAAAATCCTCATACATATATTATGCAGATAACGAATCTAGCATTTTTTTAAATCAAATTCCTTAATCATATTTCATTTTTGGAAAATGTGAGGAAAGGAACAAACAATTTACATTTGGAAATTAAATAAATATTTATTTTGCTATAACAAAAAATGAAATCACTCAATTTTCAATATTTCATGTTTTTTATCATCTCCAGGCAGTTAGGAAAAGCTAAGAAGACAAACTTGTTTGTAAAGTGTATTTTTCAAGGGTATAAATAAAATGAATTGAATTAAATCAATATTCTAACTAACATCATATTTTTGGCACAAAATAAAAAAATAAAACCTTAAGAAATTTGTGATATTTACAAACCAGTTTCCAAGGTAAGGAAACATCTTTAAACATAAATTTGTCATAAATAAAAACTAAACTTTAACCTACACATAAACCAAATTTTCCTATTCTCAACAATGTTTTCATTTGCAATTCTTTGTAAAAATAATAATTAAAATCAACATAACCAACATGTTGCAGTGGCAGGTCCTGGGCACAACAGGCATGCAACCCCCTTTTTTCAAATCCTGGATCCACCACTACTGGAGTGAAGACCAAATTTTGATCATTTGATGTCAGCCCAAGGCATTCATGAAATCCATCAGATTTAATCTGATATACTATTATGTTTGTCAAAACCTAACTTACACAAAAATAACATTATTTAGAAATTTGACATCCTACTATGCTAATACAATATTTGCTCAATACATTGCCTTCCTCTAAAAATATATAAAGAAAATACACACAATCTAAATTACAAATACTTCTACAATAAAATAATCTACATCCAATTGATAAATGTCTCGTCATAGCAAACTGATGCAGGGGGGGGGCAGGACTGAAGCATTCTATGCCATCTTGAAACATCTGTGAAGTAGAGAGAAATGTGAACAATTTTAATCTATGAAAGAGTGGCGTGAAAATAGATAAATTTCTATGTGACATATACAGTGTCTATACAGTATCCATTTTTTTCTAGAATACTACGATTAAAAGATATGTTATTTCACATGGCAAATTCATCTAGAGAAATATTAAATCAGTTGCGTCACAAATTAGTTATTTTCAAAGTATGAGAAACTTCTCTTTTACAATAGTCATTGTAACAATAAAGTAGAACACAGTTCTCACACCTCACAAGGGTTATTTCCAAGACAACTTCAGTTCACGCCTGTGAGAGAGGCAATTTTTCTGGTCTGAATTTCAAATGCGTCTGGGCCTATGTTCAGTATAATGAGATACAGTCCCCTCCCATTATAACCAGATCCTCAGGACCAAGCCAAACCTAATAACAATGGACACATTGCACATGTTTGACATTAGGATGGAGATCTTCCATCTGTGCCCAATATAACAGGAGTAGACTGCAATCAATTGAGCGTCTCAATATAATGGGAGTGGACTGTATTAAAAATCTCTGAACACATCTTTACCTTTAGTTTGAAACGTATTCAGCATGTTCCAACAAAAGTGGTTGCCTTTCCAGTTTTCTTGAGGGCCTCTAGTACGACATCACTCGGTAAATCTGTATGCACGTACACTTTCCTGCCTTCTAAGTCAATCACCGTTTCCTTGACCCCTGGAATAAAAAATAAAGTAGACCAATTCAAAATAACAAATACTAATAAACATACCGGTACATTGATGGCGACATCTCATTGTCTTCATGATGAGGGTGAACAGTATTATTAATATTAACTATTAAGAGTAAAAAAGGCTTTATGAGTTTTGTATATCAAAGTGCTCATGTATTTTACAATTTAACAAACTGTCCTGAGGTAATTTTCCTTGTTAAGATTTCAAACAAACTTGTGCAAAAACATGTCTTAAACAATACAGTAAATTTCTTTGTAATTAATATTTAATTGGCCTGGTCCTGAAATAATAGATTGGGTTCAATTTCAATGTAAGAAATCTGAAGAAAATGTTGATTCCCTAGTAATGCAGTGTATGAAAACTAGTCAATTAATACCTGATACAGTCTGACCTTGCTTATGCGGCTATCGTTTAATCGCAGTCCTATATCAACCAGCCACGAACTGAGGCCAGATTCCCTTTTTCAAATTCCTTGTTAAATTCATAAAAGTGTTGCTATTTTGTGACTATATTGCCCAGGGGGTCACTCAAAGACAAAAGTGCTACCCATGCACAGCCTCACACTCTGAAAATGGACCTTAAAGGGCTAAACGTCTCATTGCACAAAGTCAAATTTGCACCCCTATTCGACATCAAAATCAGACTGGAAAAAAAAAAACATAACCTAAATGGCGTAAACACTGTGAAATTTAGTGCCTAAAACAGCGATTTGACCTGAAAACACCCCTATTTTGATAAAAATGGCTATTGAAGTTGACGACACCAGAAGGCTGAAAACAGACCCTTTTTGACGCTTTTATAATTACCATATAATTTGGTGAGTCACCGTGAGTGACCCCCCCCCCCCTCCTCATGCATGTGAATACTTAGTTGTTTCTATATTCCTTCCACTTCAGTTTAAATCTTACCTTCAAGACGACCAAGAACTCTTTTTACTGCGGTGGAGCATCCACCACATGTCATCTCAACGTTAAATTCATATTTCTGTTGAAAATAGAAGAGAGATAAAATAATTAAACTTGACAGACATTTCATCTTCTTTTTATTGATCTTCCTCTGCTGTTTCCAGAGATTAGCAACAGGATATGTTGCAGGACAGACAGGGTAGCATTGATCAAAATATGATCAATGATTGAGAAGAAAGAGAAGATAGATCTATACATTAATGAAAATACATCATGGTGTCAGTTGGTGTTTGTAAATAAAATGAAGTAGTGCGATAAGAATAAGCCAATGAATAGGAATGAGCCTGTGCCATGTTGAAATTTTTACGACACTCGAATGATCACGTTAGCATATGAAATACACTACCATTGTGCCTTCGAAGGAACAATAGTCACAATAAAATTTAGACTCGTCATTTATTTTTTTGTAAGTCCTCATTTTTTCTTATACGTTTTATTTCAACTTGACGCCCGACGGAGATCCGGAGATCGACAGTTGGATTCGTTGAAATTCCTATTTATATTTCTCTTCTTTATTCTAAAAAGTATTGAAAGAGTGGCTTTCCACCGCACGTTTTGTGAAGTCGAGTCTTGCAGTTTTTCTTGTGAAATGGATCCACTTTGGTTATGATTGCAGCGCGCACGATAAAAGCGGTCTTTTGTTTCGGGCCAGCTGAAATCTGAATGGCCATGGCATTGACAGCGGAAAGCCGGAAGAGGAAGTAGAAGAAAAGAGGTAAAATAAATGGTAGATCTATAGTCAGATATTGAAACGTAATCAAATAAGTTTATAGGATATCCACCTTTAAATCACTTACTTGAGACATTTTTATCAAAAGACTGCAACGACAGTAATACGAGGAAAATAAAGAAAAATTCTGTCTTGTTTTCACGTCGGCTCTAGCTCATCAGCTCAGATCATCAGGCCACAACAGAAAAATATCACGTGATACTGGTCACATGATAACATACGTCAATATTTATAGAATATTGGATGGCCTTGAGGTTGATACAAGGAATATTGGACGAGCTTTGCACAAATATTGGACGAGTCGAAGGACGAGTCCCAATATTTTGAAAAGCGAGTCAATATATCCTTGTATTGACCGAAAATAGGACATCTAATATTTTATTATTATTTATACAGGGATTTTTACAAATAGGCCCCCCCCCCACATATTTTTAATCACAATTTTTATTCATTTAGGATTCTCAACCCCCACCCCACAATTTTTGTTCTGGAATACAATTCTATTTTGAAAAAAAAAAGTGGCCCCAAAAAGACCCCCATCCCCCTTCCCAAAAAAAAAAAAAAAAAAAAAAAATGCCCCACAGAAAAAAATTAATTGCACCCCCCCCAAAAAAAAACAACAAACAAACAACAAACAAACCAAACTGCTAAAAACGTGTACAAATAAAGTGCGCGCAATTCATTTGACGCGTAGGCCTAGCTCCAAATGGGCTTAAGTGATTGTTACGTAACAAAGGAATTAAGATAAATGAATTGTAACGTGTCGCTGCATTTTGGGGATTCCCCCTCTTGCTGCCCAATATTTTCGATATTGGGCAGCGAGGCCACAATATTGGGCGAGTTCAACGGTCTTTGTAAAGTAGGTCAAGTTTATGAAGTGCATCAACAAAATAACACTTGTATTTGGCCTCTAAAAACCCTCTGTATGGATAATTTACGAATAACATTGCTATCGTACAAGATGTAGACGTTATCGCAGGACTTAGTGATCATGATATTGTCAAATCGTATATTCATGTAGAAATGAAGAGAAATTGTAAACCAAAACGAAAGGTGTACTCAAGATCGAAAGCAGATGTGGTGAAAATTAAAGAAAGGATTAATCAGTTCTATGAACAGTATAAGGAATGTACTACTAATTTCACAACACAGGAAAAATGGGACTTATTTGAAAAAGAAATTAAATCAATAATGAAAGACCATGTACCTGTAAAAACAACCACAAATAGAAGAAACTCCCATGGTTTAGCAAGAACTCATAGAAGATTGTGCAGAAGAAACAAAGATTGTATAACAAAGCAAAGAGATCTAACCTGCCCAGTCACTGGGATGAGTATAAGAGATTTTGTAAAGTTGTTAGGAAAGAACTCAACAAATTTAAATTCAGAATTTATAACTGATAGTTTACTAAGGTCTCTTAGAGATAATCCCAAAGTATTTGGTCCCATATTTACAAAAATTAAAGAAAGAAAGTGCTGGTATTGAAGACTTTCTAGTAAAGAATAAAGTAATAAGTGCTGACAAAGACAAAGCAGCATTACTGAGTGAAATACTTGTTAGTAACTTTACTCGTGAAGATACTAAACAAACATCCCAGCAGTTCAAGATAATCAGATCCCTGAAATAGAGGATCTAGTCATTAGTGAATCTGGAGTATTCAAACAATTGCAAAAGATTAATCCAAACAAGCTCTGGTCCGGTGATCTCCCACCATGGATCTATTAAATTAACAGCAAGTGAAATTGCTCCAATTTTAACTGACATCTATCAATCCTCAATAAATGAGAGCTATGTACCTATAGCAGTGGAAAAGAGCTAATGTCTGTCCTATCTTTAAGAAGGGCGATAAGTGTGACCCCAACTAATTACAGAGGAGTATCATTAACTTGTATTGCTTGTAAAATCCTTGAACATATTGTACATTCCCATATCATGAAGCATTTAGAAATGCATGATATATTGGTGTTGATAATCAGCATGGCTTCAAGCTAAACGCTCTACCACTACTCAACTTGTACTTACTGTAATGATATCACAAATGCCCTTGAGAAGGGAAAATCTGTACATGTAGCATTTCTAGGACTTTGCCAAGCTTTCGACAAAGTACCCATGAGAGATTGTTAAGAAAGCTAGAATCATATGGCATTACTGGATCCCTTCTAAAATGGGAAAGACATTTCCTCACCGGACGAACCCAAGACAGTTTCTAGTCAACGGATCTCCCTCCGAGAGATGCGGTTATATCTGGAGTTCCGCAGGGAACTGTGACAGGGCCACTGGATTTCCTAATGTACATCAATGATCTACCAGATGGCCTGTCTTCCACAACTAGACTGTTTGCAGATGACTGTTTGTTTACACGTCCGGTTCAACTACCAATGATTTCCAAATCCTCCAAGAGGATCTGTTAAAGCTTGAGGAATGGCAAAACAAGTGGGCTATGTCCTTCAACCCAGCTAAATTGTGTCATCATGAAAATATCTTCCAAGAGAACTCAAGCACAATTAGATAGAGAGTACACCTTCTGTGGTCAACGACTACAAGAAGTATCCACATTCCCCATACCTTGGTGTGGTGATAGATAATAATCTATGCTGGGACACTCAGGTCAACAAAGCCTGTGCCAAAGCTTCTAGAGTTCTGGGTTTCCTAAGACGAAATTTCTGGTCAGCTCCGAAAGAGATAAACAACTATCCTACCAAACACTGGTGAGACCGATTCTGGAGTACGCCTCCCCTGCATGGGACCCCCATCTCAAGAAGGACAAAAAGAAAATCGAAGCCATCCAGAGAAAGGCAGCTCGGTTTTGTATGGGGGACTATAGACAAACCAGTAGCGTCTCAACAATGTTGCAGACCTTGCAGTGGGAATCCCTAGATGACAAGAGAAAAAAATGCCAGACTTTGTCTAATGTTCCAAATCATAAAAGAACTTGTTGCCATCAATCCTGATGACTTCATCCAGTCAACCTCCGTCCAACAAGAGGGAACAGTATCAAGCTCCAACGTCAGTTCATCAAACGCAATGTCCACAAGTTCAGCTTCTTCCCCCGAACAGCGAAGGACTGGAATGAACTCAATATCGACACAAAGTCATTAAATACATTGGACTCCTTCAAACACACCTGATTAACAAAAAAGCCCAGTAAGACCCGACTTCTCATAAGCCGATCTAGTTATAACAAAGTTGGCGAAGTACAGCTAGCCTGCATATGCCGACTCAACCAAGACAAGACAAGACGTAGTTTTTGTGTCAGGTGACATGACCATGTGGTATGTGTCCACAGAAAAATGTACTATATCAGTGACGTACAATCACCACAAAATGTCGCGTACGTTTGGGATTTCTATAACAACAAAAAAAAAAAAAAAAAGGTGTTGAGCTGGTTTTTCCTTCAGGTCATGCATGCATGATGATCCAAATTAAACACAATGGGCGAAGAAGATGTTATTTTGTTAGATTACAATTTCACAAGTGTAGAGAATGAGAGAAAGAAAGGAGAGACGCAAGAATATAATAAGCAATATATTGAGTTGCAAAAGCTTATTACTTATGCTTTCTCTCATATGAAAAATCAGATATTTGCGATATTCAGGTTGTAATTCCTAATGTATCTTCTCGGGTTTACAGCATTTGATCCACTTGTCTTGATTGTCTAATTATATACCACATAGGCTAAACCGTATTTAGTCTACTACAAATTTGGTCTAACGACCATTTGGTCAAATTGTCATTCGTCATGATAGCCAATTCGTCTAATGGCCCAATGAATAACTGGTTTATTACCAGTTTGTTACAGGAATTGGCCAAGTGGTGATAGACAAAACAGACGTATAGACGAAATGGACATTAGACGAAATGGGACTTAGACCATGACATTATGGGATGAGAACAATTATCAAATGGGCACTATAGACCAGGCGCGTATCCAGGATTTGGCACCCCAGGGGGGGGGGGGCGATGTTTATGATTTTGATTTTGGCGCCCCCCCCAGTGTGGATCCAGCAAAGGTACATTCCTATTTTTTTCCCCCGTACACCGGGCGAGCCAAAAGGTACACTCAATTTTTTTCACGTCAACCGTACGGTCGTATATCAGTCTGTTTTTTTTTTTTTTTTTTTTTTTTTTTTTTTTTTTTTTTTACGTTACGCTCGTTTCGGCGCCCCCTAAGTCATTTGGCGCCCCTTGCAGGTTATTATGGCGCCCACAAGGGGCCGGCACTGATTTTTGGGTAGAGATCAGTGGGGCCGGCCCGGAAAGCCCCCCCCCCCCACCCTCCCCAGAATACGCGCATGTAGACCGAAATGCAATTTACCGTTTTGGTTTGACGTTAATGTCTTCCCATACATTTGTAATCCTATAGATCTAGTTACCATCACATCGCATATTCTGAATTAATGACACAGAAGGTTATCTTTTTTCATTATTCAGAGGTATACCACCAGAAAGTTAAAAGTCGGGTTCACTTCTTCTTTTTTTTCTGAGAAATCTATCTACAAGCGTTAATACCCCCATTCCACTGAGAATTTTTGAGGGTCGTTCACTAACCGGACGCGTTTTTTAATCCTTCTGGTTGCCCACCGAGTGGTCTCATGTCAAAGTCTGATGGTCAGGCTTGTGTTTGACGTCTATCAGGTATTTGTCCGACGCGTTGGACGGCATGCGAGGAGGGAAATAGTCCGGTCAGGGAACTAAGCTCAGGCCTTAGTTCGCTATCGGACTGACCGGACACCATTTCCATTTTCGACCTCGAGTCAATATTGGATATGTGTCAGTCCGTCTGACGTGTATAAGATTCTATTGTTTTCAGCTGTCCGACATCTCTGGCCGACATCTGATTAAAATCGGGTGATCAGATACTCAACTTATTGCAATTAGCGGTTTTTTTTATCAACTTTTCGAAAAGAAGTGTCGTTTTCAACCCAACTGTGGAATGTTGGTAGTATCGGGTCAATGTACAATCGATCTCCGAGTAGTGACTGATTAATTAGATTAGAGTTTGGTCGGTATCAGATAGATGTTGGAAGTGTCACTTTAGAGTCAGATAGTCCCCAAATTACCCTCCGAAAGCAAATTCATGGATTGGACAAGCCGATAAAAACGGCGGACAGATGTCGGGCAGATACCAGTCTTTCATCCGATTTCATGCGGGTAATACAAAAATCAGAGTCACCAAAACTGGCTCCTCGGGTGAGATTTCATCGGAATCCATCAAAATTGCCATTTTGGGGATCAGGTGAGCTCGAGATGAGAGTCCGATTGTCAGTGGAATGGGGGTACCGGTATAAGCAAGTAGCTAGGCGATCGATGAGCCCATATCCGCGCGCGCGTTACATCAATCGTCGACGCCATCGCGCCGGTTGTGCGTGCGCGCGCGCTCACTTAACTTCACATCAATTTCGTTCTCAGATCAGATCAGACGTAGGCAAAATTCCGAAGAAGGCTTCCTAATTTACTCTTAGCTCTTTTTCTCCACAGGAATATGGATTTCATGGACGGTATGGAGGAGCGTCTTAGTGACATTCGTGGGATTACACTGAAATCTCTGTTGGAAAACCCGAGTTTTTTACAGCCTCCGACAGGTAACAACGAAGGTATGAAGTTCTCTTTTTGTTGTCGCCGCGATCGCGCTGTGTTATTTGAATGAGGGGTGTGTGTACGTGTGCGAATGTCGGTGGTATGATCTCGCTGACGTTATTGTCAACATTAAATTCTCAGCACTCGATACCTTTTTAGAATGCAGATTTAGCTCTTTTGCTAATCGATTCGGGCTGTAAAGTTTTAAAGATATCAATTCATAAGGTGTGTGTTTCCTATTTTTCACAAAATATTTAGATTTTTTTTCCGGAAATGTACGAAATCTGTCTCAACAACACGTTCTTCGAAACTGTTTTTGTATTGTTTGGGTCGAGATCTCGCGCTATATTTATACCAAGGCATATGCCGTTACGTACTACATGCGTGTGGTCCTCGCGCAGTCACGTTTCCAGAAACGTGTGCCTGGAATCCTCCACTCCCTGTGTGTACACGCGAATACAATGCAATGACAATGCTCCCACATGAAAGCGCTGTGTGCATGGTGGTATGAAGGTCGCTCTAGGTCACACTACTCTGCGCTGGGTTTTCCATTTTGGTTTCCCCTTGCCTGGCCTTGGCCTTTTTAATGGTAAAACATGAACATTTTGGAACAGGCATTCATTTAATTTTCAATACTTTTTGAGACGTATTTCCAGTTTGTCCAGACGGGTTGGGTTTCCGGACACTCAATTTTAGCCAGCTATTTGAAAGGGTTTAATTAAATTAAAGCAGTGTCAGAAAATATTGTGAAGAACAATATTGATGATATTGATAAGAAGTATTCAACACACATATTTTTGCTTTATGCTTAGACGAAAAACCAGGCTTCATTTTTGTTATGTATCCGGACGTCGCACCCCTCCCCCCATCCTAATTAGACCTATAACACTTATTTTGAAATTATAGATCAAACTGGCAAAGTACATTTACATGTAGGCCTACCTAATTTCAATCAAGCAAAATAGACAGAATTTATAAGAACACTGATCAGAAACTTAAAGGTGGTCATATTTGATCTAATCTGAAAACTGAATGATCTAACTCAAGTTGGTTTTATCAAGAGAGCTGAAAACGAAAGAAAAATATTGGTGAACATTTTAAGAAAGTCTTTTGAAGAATAATCTCTCGAAGTTAAACCTAAAATTTGAACAACGAAGGAAACTGACCAGAAAAATATAATGAGAAAAAATGAGCAATGAAAAAGAGGTTCCATCAGGATTTTGAACTTGAGACCTGATTATTAAACGGATGCTCTACCAACTGTGTTTCCCCTGGTTTAAAAAAAAGAAGAAATTAACTAGTACTGGTAAAAAACTTCTTCCTGAAAAAAAAAAATACTTTCCCCATTCCATTATCTCATTCTCATTTCCTAAAATATGTATAGCCGAAAGCTGAGATTCATTTTGTAGAACTTACATGTAGGCTACATGTACACATTATGGACATGAAGGTTTTATTGGAAAAAAGAAGAAGAAACCACTGTTGTTATCTTGTAGATAACATCACATTAGAGAATTATCTGTGACATACACAATTTACAAATGTACACGATAATCAAAACTATTTGACAATGGAAGGTTTTTTTTATATCATCATCCTTCTTTTCTATTTATTGTTTGTTAAACTCTCTCTGTTTATTTGTGGCATTGATTTTTCAGTTTTTACGCATACTTAACTTCTGACTAAGGTTTCATTCCATGTAAAATGCCCCAAATGTTCCCTTTTGTAATAAATGTGCAGCAGCTGGGGTTGGTTAGTACCAGGATGTGCTGTAAAGTGTAAACATGACTGAGCACAATATTTGCTTCCTGAAACTAAGCACAAAACATTAGGAAACCATGGAAAATACATTAAAAGTAAATTCATCATTATGAGATCCTTTGTGTAAACATCTGACAGCAAATTTTTTTTTTTTTTTTATTTTTTTATTTATTTAAATGAAGAATCAATAAATGAAAAAATAAGATTATTTGTCATGGTACCAATTAGTGTCATCAATGTCATGTTGAGCATAAGTGGTTACAATTAGTTTAAAAGAGTTCAAAAGCAATTAGATCAAGTGTTCACTAATGGATACAAGATTGTGCCATGCAGTGAAAGCAAAATAAGCCTCAATTATATGTTCTGGGCTTATAATGAAAGTTGGATACACTGTAAGTTAAATAAGCAGACACAAACTTAAAATGATAGTGCAATAGGTTTTTTCGTAAAGTTTCTGTTTGCAACGTGGAAGTACATTATCGTCGGGGGGGGGGGGGGGGGGGGTCATAAATCATACAGGTCTTTTGGCCACTAAGTGCGTAGCTTTTGTAAGCTCTTGACTGTAGTCAAGATATATTTTCCCTATTCCAACAAATTCATAGTGGAGATACATGTAAGTATATGTATGCCCAGCCCAAGTATTCAGCTGAAGACTGTTCTGTACATGTTTTAAAGCCAAGCTTGATTTTTTGCAGCCAAAATTATTTGGGATGAATCTGTTAGTTATGTCCTCATATTGTTCCATTCACATATACCTACATCCGATTATATTCATGATTTAATTTAATGATTTCAGAAGAAATTTTGAGAAAGTATCAAAACAGTCGTTGAGACTTGGAGTAGACGACTATCCCCCACTATCTTGCCTGCAGTCTCGGCACAACACACACACACAGATCCAGCGCAAATTTCGTGCACTTGGTATACTCATAGACTTTCCACTTGGATGAGCAAACTCACGCATGTGGCAGATGGCCTGACCGGCTACAGAATTTATGCTTATTTTGCTCTTTTTCTCAGCATATACGCAATTTTCTGTAAATTCCTTTGGTGTGTAGTATTTATTTCCTATGCTTAAACCTGGTGTATAGTTTTGGTAAAAAAAAAAAATCGGCATAAAACCGATTAAATATAGTCTCATGTTGTTCACATTGCACTAAAAGACATGTGTGAGAGATTTTGTGATATTCCTTTCACGATTTCCGGTGAATTTCAGTGAAATGTTGGAATCCAAACACAATTTGTAACGGTTTTGAGACCTTTGCTGGGTTGTCCTGTCCCCCGAACTTCCCGCATGAATGGACCGTAGCGATCTGTGTGTATCACCCACACAAGAGAATCCCCATTGGTTTTCCATGTGAACGCCTAGTGCACACAAAGATGAGTCGGATCCCCGACTTATCTTTTTTATACTATGATATCGTGAAATAAAGACATTAAAACGAAATTCCGTGTAATATAACTTTCTTTGTTACAGTTATAGGGTTCAGTCTTTCATATTATCTAACTGTGAATCCAAATTAAATTTTTCCTTCTCCCAACACTATACACCAGCTTTAAGATACTGGTATGAACAAGAATATTTTGATATCTTTCATCATGACTACTACTCATGATTATCTTTAACCTGTCTGAGACGAGCTTATTTGGCTATCATGTAATTTCTCATAGATCTTAGCCCCAATATATTCAGGCTCGGTTCTTAATGGGTTAAAAATAAAAAGATCTGAAAAAAAAAAGTGTAAAAGTTTTCCCTTTTTAGAATCACATCACAGATAATTATTTGAATACGGCCATGCGTTATGACGTGGGCCCTTTTCTGTTACAACCCAAG
The DNA here is from genome assembly GCA_940671915.1 of Paracentrotus lividus. Classification (NCBI taxonomy): domain Eukaryota; kingdom Metazoa; phylum Echinodermata; class Echinoidea; order Camarodonta; family Echinidae; genus Paracentrotus; species Paracentrotus lividus. Next base: position 18,030,053 of record CALNVZ010003428.1, on the reverse strand, counting down.
TTTTCTAAGGAATTGTACCGTTTTTATTCAATCGAATATTCTTCTTACATTTGACATCTTATAGTCCAGACGGTGTGGGTTTTCCGGAACACTCAATTTTAGCCAGAGGCTATTTGAAAGGGTTTAATTAAAATTAAAAGCAGTGTCAGAAAATATTGCTGAGAAACAATATTGTGATATTGATAAGAAGTATTCAACACACATATTTTTGCTTTATGCTTAGACGGAAAAACCAGGCTTCAATTTTTGTTATGTATCCGACGTCGCCACCCTCCCCCATCCTAATATAGAACCTTAACACTTATTTTTTGTGAAATTATAGATCAAACTGGCAAAGTACCATTTACAATGTAGGCCTACCTAATTTCAATCAAGCAAATTAGACAGAAATTATATAAAACACTTGATCAGAAAACTTAAAGGTGTGGTTCATATTTGATCTAAAATCTGGAAAACTGAATGTATCTAACCAAGTTTGGTTTTATCAAGAGAGAGCGAAAACGAAAAGAAAAATATTGTGTGAACATTTTAAGAAAGTCTTTTTGAAAGAATATATCTCTCGAAGTTAAACCTAAAATTGAACAAACGAAGGATAACTGACCAGAAAAATATATGAGAAAAAAATGAGCAATGAAAAAAGGTTCCATCAGCGATTTGAACTTGAAGACCTGATTATTAAACGGATGCTCTACAACGTTGTGTTCCCCTGTTAAAAAAAAAAAAGAAATATAATAGTACTGGTAAAAAAACTTTTCCTGAAAAAAAAAAAAATACTTTCCACATTTCCATTATCTCATTCTCATTTTCTCTAAAATATGTATAGAACCGAAGCTGAGATTTCATTTTGTAGAACTTAATGTAGGCTACATGTACACATTATGGACATGAAGTTTTATTGGAAAAAAATGAAGAAGAAACCACTGTTGTTATCTTGTAGATAACATCACATTAGAGAATTATCTGTGACATACACAATTTACAAATGCTACACGATAATCAAAAACTATTTGACAATGGAAGGTTTTTTATTATCATCATCCTTCTTTTCTAGTATTATGTTTGTATAAACTCTCTACTGTTTATTTGTGGCATTGATTTTCAGTTTTTCACCCATACTTAAACTTCTGACTAAGTTTCATTCCACTGTAAAATCGCCCCAATGTTCCCTTTTGTATAATAAATTGTGCAGCAGCTGGGCGTGGTTAGTACCCAGGAGAAATGTGCTGTAAAGTTGTAAACTATGACTGAGCACAATATTTGCTTCCTGAAACTAAGCACAAAACATTTAGGAAACCATGGAAAATACATTAAAAGTATAAATTCATCATTATTTGAGATCCTTTGTTGTAAACATCTGACAGCAAAATTTTTTTTTTTTTTTTATTTTTTTTATTTATTATAAATGAAAAGAATCAATAAATGAAAAATAGATTATTGTTCATGTACCAATTAGTGTCATCAAAAATGTCATGTTGAGCATAAGTGGTGTACCAATTAGTTTAAAAAGAGTTCAAAAAGCCGCAAATTAGATCAAGTGTTCACTAATGGATACAAGATGTGCCATTGCAGTGAAAAGCCAAAAATAAGCCTCAATTATTAGTTCTGGGCTTTATATATGAAAAAGTTGGATACCTTGTAAGGTTAATAAGCAGACAACAAACTTAAAAATGATAGTCAATAGGTTTTTTCGTGAAGTTTCTGTTGTGCAACGTGCGAAGTACCATTATCCGTCGGAGGGGGGGTCATAAATCATACAGGTCTTTTGGCCACTAAGTAGCGTAGCTTTTGTAAGCTCTTGACTGTAGTCAAGATAATATTTTCCCTATTCCAACAAATTCATAGTGAGATACATGTAAGATTATTATGATGGCCCAGCCCAAGTATTCAGCTGAAGACTGTTTCTGTACATGTTTTAAAAGCCAAGCTTGATTTTTTGCAGCCCAAAATTTTTGTGAAATGAATCTGTTAGTTTATGTTCCTCATATTGGTCCATTCAACAATACCTACAATCCGATCCTATATTCAATGATTTAATTTAATTGATTTCAGGAGAAATTTTGAGAAAAGTATCAAAACAGTCGTTTGAGCTTGGAGTAGACGGACTATCCCCCACTATGCTGCCTGAGTCTCGGCGCACAACACAACACACAGATCCAGCGCAATATTCGTGCACTTGGTATACTTCATAGACTTTCCAACTTGGATGAGCAAACTCAACGCATGTGGCAGATGGCCTGACCGGCTACAGAATTTATGCTGATTTTGCCTTTTTTCTCAACATATACGCAATTTTCTGTAAATTCCTTTGGTGTGTTAGTAATTTATTTCCTATGCTTTAAAACCTGGTGTATAGTTTGGTAAAAAAAAAAAATCGGCATAAACCGATTAAATAAAATAGTCTCATGTTTTCACACTGCACTAAAAGACATGTGTGAGAGATTTTGTGATATTCCTTTCACGATTCCGGTGAATTTCAGTGAAATGTTTGGAAATCCAAAACACAATTTAACGGTTTGAGACCTTTGCCTGGGTTGTCCTTTCCCCGAACTCCCGCAATGAATGGGACCGTAGCGATCTTGTTGTATCACCCACACAAGAGAATCCCATGTTTTCCCATGTGAACGCTAGTGCACACAAAGATGAGTCGGATCCCGACTTATCTTTTTATAACTATGTATCGTGAAATAAAACATTAAACGACAATTCCGTTTGTAATATAACTTTCTTTGTTACGTTATAGGTTACAGTCTTTCAATTATTCTAACTGTGAATCCAAATTAAATTTTTTCCTTCTCCCAACACTATACACCAGCTTTAGATATGGTATGAAACAAGAATATTTGATATCTTTTCATTCATGACTACTACTTCATGATTCTTAACCTGGTCTGAGACGAGACTATTTGGACTATTCATGTAATTTTCTCATAGATCTTAGCCCCCAATATATTCAGGCTCGGGTTTCTTAATGCGTTTAAAAATAAAAAGTATCTGAAAAAAAAAAGTGGATAAAAGTTTTCCCTTTAGAATCACATCACAGATAATTATTTGAATACGGCCCATTGCGTTATACGTGAGGTCCCCTTTCTTGTTACAACCCAGTTTTCTAAGAATTGTACCGTTTTATTCAATCCAATATTCTTCTTACATTTGACATCTTATACCTTATAAAAGTATAATATTCTGAAAGAGAATTGTCTTGAAAGGAATCCAAACAATACTATCAGAAAAAAGGCGAATATGGGGAAGGTTCATAAGGAGTTACAAGCCAAATATGTCACAAAAGGTTGGAAAAATAGCTACTTCCAAGAAAGAAAGGTTACCATTGGAAACAATTTCCACCCTATAACAAAAGACATGCATATATTGAAACTTCCTCAAAGTCAGACCTTTCCAACAATGTATATTAACTTGTTAGGGAAGCTTTTTTAAAAAAATTTTGCCGCGATCATCTTTTCAGCGAAAATTTCTGATAGGAAATTTGGGTAAAATGTGTTAGAATGAGTAATGCATTGAATTTAACTTCCAAAATATGCACACAGTTTGTCTTAAACCTATTTGAGTATACAGTGTTACATGAATATAGTAGCAAATACTTTACTACAATAAAATATTACTACAGTGCTTATTAAAACAATTAATTTAGATCTGTTCATGTAGGACATGTCAACCGACACGTGCAAGGTATCTCGGAGATGATCTAACCTGGTGCAGGATTAAAGCATATCAAGCCAATGCAAGTGATGTCAATTGTAAATGTTAGTTTGAATTGTAAATAATCAATCACCCATGAAAAACTTTTATGGCAAACAGATCGTTATGCAATACTGGATCATACATGTGGTAGAGCCATCATCATCCATCATTATCTCAACTTCATTAGGGGAAGACAATGCTTATATGGGCAGTTGAGGAATGTTCTAAGAGTGGGGGTTTTTGGTGTGATTTGCTGTGCCCTCATCAATATAACTCCAATCCAATTATTAACAGTCCTTTTGTTTTGTTGTAAACAAAGCAATAGGTTAAATGGTAGTGAGAATACAAATTAAACATGTAG
>CALNVZ010003428.1:17904328-18025971 GCA_940671915.1 Paracentrotus lividus | reverse complement strand
CCTATAAAAGTTATAATATTCTGAAAGAGAATTGTCTGAAAGGAATCCAAAAAATACTATCAGAAAAAAGGGATATGGGGAAGGTTCATAAGGAGTTACAGAGCCAAATATGTCAAAATAGGTTGGAAAAAAGCTACTTCCAAGAAAGAAAGGTTACCATTGGAAACAAATTTCACCCTATAACAAAAGACATTGCATATTATTGAAACTTCCTCCAAAGTCAGACCTTTCCAACAATGTATATAACTTGTAGGTGGAAGCTTTTTTTAAAAAATAATTTTGCGCGGGATCATCTTTTCAGCGAAAATTTCTGATTAGGAAAATTTGGGTAAATATGTGTTAGAAGATAATGCATGAATTTACTTTCCAAAAATGACACAGTTTGTCTTAGAACCTATTTGAGAGTATACAGTGTTACATGAATATAGTTGCAAATACTTACTACAATAAAATATATCATACAGTGCTTATTAAAACAATTTAATTTGATCTGGTTCATGTTGAGACATGTCCAACCGGACACGTGCAAGGTATCTCGAGATGACTACCCTGGTGAGGATTAAAGCATATCAAGCCAATGCAAGTGATGTTCAATTGTAAATGTTAGTTTGAATTGTAAATAATCAATCACCCATGAAAAAACTTTTATGGCAAACAGAATTGTTATGCAATACTGGATCATACATGTGGTTAGAGCCATCATCATCATCATATCTCACTTCATTAGGGAAGACAATGCTTAATGGCAGTTGAGGAATGTTCTAAGATGGGGGGTTTTTTGGTGTGATTTGCTGTGCCTCATCAATATAACTCAATCCAATTATTACAGTTCCTTTTGTTTTGTTGTAAACAAAGCATAGGTAAATGGTAGTGAGAATACAATTAAACATGTAGGCTGAATAAGTAAACCCATGTCCTAGCATCAACTAAATATTTTACTTCACTTTGTGAATCGTAGGAAATACCTGACGACCACAATCTACTTGTAGACAAGTTAAATCACATTATTTTACTGATTTTACATTAATTAATTAGATTGATAACTTAATTACCCTAATTAGGTATTCTTAATTTCATATTTACACACTGTTACTAATAGATAATGATATATATTCCAATTTAACTGTCTTATGTTAGATTTTATGATGTATAAAACCTGATTATTATGCAACAGAAATTTATGCTCCTCCTTCCTCATGCTCCTCCTCCTCCACCAACCGTGTGCAAAAATGGCTACTTCAAGTTAATAATTAATTGCTAAATTACTTGTAAATGAGTGCACGATTGGTATTTCTTCTAGTATTAAGTATATGGCAGATAATATTTTCCTTCACATCAGTACCAAATATACCCATATGGCACATGTATTTTAAAATTTTATATCATTTTTCAGTGTTGTGTCTTGTCGCGCAAATGTAACGGCAAACCACCTATATGGGGGCCCAGTTTTAAAACACTATGGCCCTTACACTTTTTTTTCCTTAACAGATAAAGATGCAAAGAAGGAGACAAAGAGCAGGTACATTTGGTATGGATTATGGAGCAGAGGATAATGCTGCCTCTGCCTTCCTTGGACCCGCCTCTGGGAGAAGACACCTATAATGACCTCAAGCTAGAATACATAAGGACCTGGACAAATTCCTCTCGGAGAATGTGCATCGCAGTCTCGGAAGGAAAGACCAGTAGCAATTGAGAAAGCCGAAGAGAAGCTTGCCCCCGCCATCCCATCTTCTTCGGAATCCTCCCACAGAAGACTCTTTATATCTTTGAGAGAGGCCTTAAATATAATCCATCACCTACCCCTAGCCCTCCACCACACAGCCCTGAATCTATATCTCTCCTGAGGTAATATTAATCATATCAAATGTTTTTAAACTACTAGTAACCTAAATTACTTAATGATTATTAGGGATGCTTTCAACTACACTCTTATGGGCTTGAGGTACTTTGTGAATACAATACAAATTTTCCTCCCTAACGAAAATATAATGTATTCAAATACATCAACAACTTTGCTAAAAATTTAATTGATTTGCAAAAATTATGGTATGCTTTATCTTAAATTTAAAATTTAATTTAATTATATATTTTTTTTTTTGTATAAGTACAATCAACATACCAAAATGTTATACCTTCTATAAGTTCGAATTTCTCATTAGTCAAACAAATTGGATAGTTCCAAGAGAGTACCTGTATGTGTAATATCATGAAAGTAAAGATTTAGCACAGTTCAAATGTACGTCCTTATTAGTTTTGTTACCTCACAGTTGCTAATCCCACCTGACATGAGTCCTGTTCGAGAGCCAAGTCCAGTTCATATCGATGTCCCATTTGAGCTGACAGATACTGATGTTGCCCTCTGCTACCGCGCCGCCAGGTCAAGATACCTTTGACCCCAAGCAGTGCAATTTCACAGAAGACGAGCTTAACACCACAGCCACTAAGATCAAAAAATCACGTAAGATCATTGTACCGCAAGAGCAGAAAGACGACAAATACTGGAGAGGCGAAGGAAGAACAATATTGCCGCTAAGCGATCGCGAGATGCAAGCACCGCATCAAAGAAAACCAGATGTCCAATCCGGGCAGCTACCTGGGGAAAGAGAATAGTGCCTTGAAGGAAGACGTCCAATAGAATTAAGAGAAGGGAAAACCTCCACTTCTCAAGAAAGATTAGTGCCAGCTATGAAAAGCGTCTCAATGCCTATGAAGATGGACTAAATTCTCAAAATTTAGCCCAAATAAAACATTTATATTTACGGTAAAGACTTGTGGTAAAAAAAAAATATATTTCCCCAGATTTCCCTTTTTAATGATAGGATTTCAGGTATGTTGTCTTACTGGAGGCAGAATGTTTAATTATGAAGAATTGAAATTTATTGAAAATTTTATGCCTCTTTTACATCTTATTATTTGTATATAATTCTGTAAAAAGCACTTGTTCAGTGACACCTACATGTACTTTGATATAATATTTTATTGAGATCACCTGCAGTAAGTGTTAGAATTACCAATACTTTTACAAAGTAAATGTGTACTTGAGATTCAAATTGAGCTATAAATTTTAATCACAGACACCATGATTTTAAACTTTTTGGAAAAAAATCATAGATCATGGCTACCTCTGATTTTAAGAACAGATTCATATTGATTTATAGAATTATGTATGCAGTGATGTGTATATACATATGGATCATGCATATTCACTTGAAATGGATTGGAAATATGACTGGTAGATGTGTATTACCATTCTGTTGTAGTTTGATAATCAGAGAATTTTATCCTGCAATTCATGCAGCTAGCTGTACTATTATTGAAATATACTATTCAAATAGATCTGTTTGGGATGATTATTATTATTAATCCCAGCCATTCTATTCACTGCATAATATTACAAATAATGCTGCATTGATGTAGTGCTTGGAGTTACTGCCTCATTCTTGCAATTCATGCAGCTAGCTGTACTATTATTGAAATAACTATTCAAATAGATATCTGTTTGGGATGATATTGTATTATTATTACCAATACTGCCAGTATTTGCATATTATTTTCCATAATAGCTTTAATAAAAGCATCTTAATAAGTAGTGATAAAAAGTTAATGATGTGATGGTCTAACGACCTATAATAACACTATTTTGGAGAAGAAAGTAGGAGTAAAGGTGCTTTTTCCTTAGGACAAGGGTTTTAGTATTTATGACTTGCTCATATATTCTATAGGAGACTCGGATATTTGCAGGCAAAAAAAATCAGTAAAAAAAATCTTTTCATATTTAGCATTCATATCAAGTACATGATTATGCTTTTAAAATGTATTATTCATTCCCTACTTTCACTTTTGTCAAATTGTCCTGTTACTGTGAACATATTCCACAAAGTTTCATTACTTTCTATTTTTGCAGTATCACTCCCCAGAGGAGGTTAACTCTGAACTTTAAACTTTCAAATATTTGCAAACCACTTTCAGCTGTTTACATTTGGGATATTGCCAAGAACTTTAATCGAGGGATGCCACTGACATTGCCTCAGCGTGCATACTGGGGAAGCTTTAAATGTAGGCGCAAGTTCATTGTTTTCAGGTTGCAAATTCATTTGTATATCTCCCTTTTTATTTCTTTTGATTAAAAGTTTTCTAACTCTTTCCAGAAAAAGAAAATCTCCAGAAAAGTACATGTAATTTTCCATGTGTTGAATTTAGCTGTTTCATTTGATCATCATGACATGTTATAAATTAAATCTGTAAATGATAATAGAATTATTCAAATTGCCATTGAATTTCAAAAATAAGAGTGGATGTCATAATTTGTTATAAAAGTAAAAATGTGTTGGATGTTTTGCATGTATTTTTCATTGTGCAGTACAGGTGTATCTTTTAAAGTTTTAAATGTCTCTACTTTGAAATGAGTTAATTGATGACATGTGAAATGTTTATATGCACAAATGTAAATAGCCATGTGCTGTTCTCTCATCGCACAAAAGTACATATTATGTAAATATATTGGGTTATCAAGGAGACTGGAGAGGAGGAATATTCCTTTTACAGGGAAAGTGTCATAGAATCAAAATTCCAATTTAGCGCACATGAGAGAACAGAAAACTCGCAAATTGTCCATGTACATTCAGATGGACTTTTGAGTGCGAGAAGGAAACAAAGAGCATCATTTTGTGTATAAACATGTACCCGACTTGTTCTCAGGTAGTCCCACTGAATATAAACTTGTTGACTGTTAGAACTGCAAATTATATGAGATGGTAAATGAATATGAAAAGCACCCCCTATGAATGCCTTGCTTTCATGAAAGGGTTTGTATTGTGTCTTTGATGAAGATTTTCCCATTGTCCGCCCTCTATTTCTCTCGATTTTTCATGGGTACATGTAGGAAGTGTGATCCCTTAATGCCTACTCGTTTAAGGGTTTTATGGTTTCCCTCAAAGGTTTTCCCTTTCAGACATCACTCACTTCAACCATCGAGCGAGGGAGGGAAAACAACATGTGCGGAAGTTCATATTTACCATCCCCATAGTTTGTCCAGTTTAAAATAAAGAACATTTTACATCATCTTAAGATATCAAAGGAAATTTATAGACAGTCTTTACGTTTAACCTGTGCGTATGAAGGCTTAATTTACATACATGTGTAATGTCTTACATACATGTTTGACTTACTTGTGCTCTAAAGCTTTGATAATAATGTAATGCTGTAAGGTCTGAATTTGCACGTTTGTGTTCTTCAGGTAAGCCTGATCAGAAATTCAAAGAGATGATAATAAGAACATGTCTCCCATAATCATGACAATTTACCATACGTATAATTAGGCAAGAATGATATGCATATATTATGTCTAAAATCCACATGAAATTAAAAGGTGAAGGCAATTTACACAATAAGTAGGCTGAATAAGTAAACCCATGTCCTAGCATCAACTAATATTTTACTTCACTTTGTGAATCGTAGAAATACCTGACGACCACAATCTACTTGTAGACAAGTTAAATCACATTATTTTACTGATTTTACATTAATTAATTAGATTGATTAACTTAATTACCCTAATTAGGTATTCTTAATTTCATATTTTACACACTGTTACTAATAGATAGATATAATATTCCAATTTAACTGTCTTATGTTAGATTTTATGATGTTAAAACCTGATTTATTAATGCAACAGAAATTTATGCTCCTCCTCCTCATGCTCCTCCTCCTCCACCACCGTGCAAAAATGGCTACTTCAAGTTAATTAATTGCTAATTACTTGTAAATGAGTGCACGATTGGTATTTCTTCTAGTATTAAGTTATTGGCAGATATATTTCCTTCACATCAGTACCAAATATACCCATATGGCACATGTATTTAAAATTTTATATCATTTTTCATGTTTGTGCTTGTCGCGCAAATGTAACGGCACCACCTATATGGGGGCCCAGTTTAAAACACATGGCCTTACACTTTTATTTTCCTTAACAGATAAAGATGCAAAGAAGGACAAAGAGGCAGGACTTTTTGGTATGGATTATGGAGCAGAGGATGCTGCCTCTGCCTTCCTTGGCCCCGCCCTCTGGGAGAAGACACCTTATGATGACCTCAAGCTAGAATACATGGACCTGGACGAATTCCTCTCGGAGAATGGCATCGCAGTCTCGGAAGGAAAGACCAGTAGCAATGAGAAAGCCGAAGAGAAGCTTGCCCCGCCATCTCCATCTTCTTCGGAATCCTCCCAGCAGAAGACTTCTATATCTTTGAGAGAGGCCTTAAATATCCCATCACCTACCCCTAGCCCTCCACCACACAGCCCTGAATCTATCTCTCCTGAGGGTAAGTATTAATCATACAAATGTTTTTTAAACTACTAGTAACCTAAATTACTTAATGATATTAGGGATGCTTTCACTACACTCTTATGGGCTTGAGGGTACTTTGTGAATACAATACAAATTTTCCCGTAACGAAAATATAATGTATTCAATACATCAACAACTTTGCTAAAAATTTAATTGATTTGCAAAAATTATGCTTTATCTTAAATTTTTAAATTTAATTTAATTTATTATTATTATTTTTTTTTTGTGATAAGTACAATCAACATACAAAATGTTATACCTTCTATAAGTCGAATTTCTCATTAGTCAAACAAATTTGTATAGTTCCAAGAGAGTACCTGTATGTGTAATATCATGAAAGTAAAGATTTAGCACAGTTCAAATGTACGTCCTTATGTTTTGTTACCTCACAGTTGCTATCCCACCTGACATGAGTCCTGTTCGAGAGCCAAGTCCAGTTCATATCGATGTCCCATTTGAGCTGACAGATACTGATGTTGCCCTCGCTACCGCGCCAGGTCAAGATACCTTTGACCCCAAGCAGTGCAATTTCACAGAAGACGAGCTTAAACCACAGCCAATGATCAAGAAATCACGTAAGATCTATGTACCGCAAGAGCAGAAAGACGACAAATACTGGGAGAGGCGAAGGAAGAACAATATTGCCGCTAAGCGATCGCGAGATGCAAGACGCATCAAAGAAAACCAGATTGTCATCCGGGCAGCCTACCTGGGGAAAGAGAATAGTGCTTTGAAGGAAGACGTCCTAGAATTAAAGAAGGAAAACTCCACTCTCAAGAAGATTATTGCCAGCTATGAAAAGCGTCTCAATGCTATGAAGATGGACTAAATTCTCAAAATTTAGCCCCAAGTAAAACATTTATATTTACGGTAAGACTTGTAAAAAAAAAAGTATATTCCCCAGATTTCCCTTTTTAATGAAATGGATTTCAGGTATGTGTCTACTGGAGGCAGATGAATTTAATTATGAAGAATGAAATTTATTGAAATTTTATGGCCTCTTTTACATCTTATTATTTGTATATAATTCTGTAAAAAGCACTTGTTCAGTGACACCTACATGTACTTTGACTTAAATATTTTATTGAGATCACCTGCAGTAAGTTAGAATTACCAATACTTTTACAAAGTAAATGTGTACTTGAGATTCAATATTGACAGTAAATTTTAATCACAGACACCATGATTTTTAAACTTTTTGGAAAAAAAATCATAGATCATGGCTACCTCTGATTTAAGAACAGATTCATATTGATTTATAGAATGTATCGTGTGATGTATATACATATGGATCATGCATATCACTTGAAATGGGATTGGAATTATGACTGGTGCAGTGTATTACCATCTGTTGTAGTTTGATAATCAGAGAATTTTATCCTGCAATTCATGCAGCTAGCTGTACTATTATTGAAATAACTATTCAAATAGATCTGTTTGGGATGATATTGATTATTATTACCCAGCCATTCTATTCACTGCATAATATTACAAATAATGCTGGCATGATGTAGTGCTTGGAGTTACGCTCATTCTGCAATTCATGCAGCTAGCTGTACTATTATTGAAATAACTATTCAAATAGATCTGTTTGGGATGATATTGATTATTATTACCAATACTGCCAGTATTTGCATATTATTTCCATAATAGCTTTAATAAAAGACATCTTATAAGTAGTGATAAAAGTTAATGATGTGAGGTCTAACGACCTTTGAAATAACACTATTTGGAGAAGAAAGGTAGAGTAAAGGTTCTGTTTTCCTTAGGACAAGGGTTTTAGTTATTTATTGACTTGTCTATTTATTCAAGGAGACTCGGATATTTGCAGGCAAAAAAAATCATGCAAAAAAATCTTTTCATATTTAGCATTCAATCAGTACATGATTATGCTTTTAAAATGTATTATTCATTCCCTACTTTCACTTTTGTCAAATTTGTCCTGTTACTGTGAACATATTCCACAAAGTTTCATTACTTTCTATTTTTGCAGTATCACTCCCCAGAGGAGGTTAACTCTGTGAACTTTAAACTTTCAAATATTTGCAAACCACTTCAGCTGTTTACATTTGGGCATATTGCCAAGAACTTTAATCGAGGGATGCCACTGACATTGTGCCTCAGCGTGCATACTGGGGAAGCTTTAAATGTAGGCGCAAGTTCATTGTTTTCAGGTTGCAAATTCATTTGTTAATTCTCCCTTTTTTTTTTCTTTTTGATTAAAAGTTTTCTTTACTCTTTCCAGAAAAAGAAAATCTCCAGCAAAGTACATGTAATTTTCCATGTGTTGAATATTTTAGCTGTTTCATTTGATCATCATGACATGTATAAATTAAATCTGTAAATGATAATAGAATTATTCAAATTGCCATTGAATTTCAAAATTATAAAGGTGTGCATAATTTGTATAAAAGTAAAAATGTGGTTGGATGTTTTGCATGTATTTTTCATTGTGCAGTACAGGTGTATCTTAAAAGTTTTAAATGTCTCTACTTTGAAATGAGTTAATTGATGCACATGTGAAATGTTTATATGCACAAATGTAAATAGCCATGTGCTGTTCTCTCATCGCACAAAGTACATATTGTAAATATATTGGGTTATCAAGGAGACTGGAGAGGAAATATTCCTTTTACAGGGAAAGTTGTCATAGAATCAAAATTCCAATTTAGCGCACATGAGAGTACAGAAAACTCGCAAATTGTCCATGTACATTCAGATGGACTTTGAGTCAGAAGGAAACAAAGAGCATTCATTTTGTGTATAAAACATGTACCCGACTTGTTCTCAGTAGTCCCACTGAATATAACTTGTTGACTGTTAGAACTGCAAATTTAATGAGGATGGTATTGAATATGAAGGTACCCCTGCATGAATGCCTTGCTTCCATGAAAGGGTTTTGTATTGTGTCTTTGAATGGAGATTTCCCATTGTCCGCCCGTCCTATTCTCTCGATTTTCATGGTACATGTAGGAAGTGAATCCCTTAATCCTACTCGTTTAAGGTTTTATGGTTTCCCTCAAAGGTTTCCCTTTCAGACATCACTCACTTCAACCATCGAGCGAGGGAGGGAAAACAACATGGCGGAAGTCATATTTTACCATCCCCATAGTTTGTCCAGTTTAAAATAAGAACATTTTACATCATCTTAAGATATCAAAGAAATTTATAGCAGTCTTTACGTTTTAACCTGTGCGTATGAAGGCTTAATTTACATACATGTGTAATGTCTTACATACATGTTTGACTTACTTGTGCTCTAAAGCTTTGATAATAATTGTAATGCTGTAAGGTCTGAATATTTGCACGTTTGTGTCTTCAGGTAAGCCTGATCAGAAATTCAAAGAGATGATAATAAGAACATGTCTCCCATAATCATGACAATTTACCATACGTATAATAGGCAAGATGTATGCATACATTTATGTTAAAATCAATGAAAAAATGGGGTAGAATTTACACACTCAACCCTTACAGAGCGCGCGATGTAACATTCAAAGATCTGTTTTAAAAAATTACCATTGTGTAATATTTTCTTTTTGATATACATGTAGACTTCACAAAAAGGTGAAAGGTCAGATTGGATATTGTATATTTTTATTGTTAAGGGGATGAACTTGTCTCAGGTGATGTATATATTATAAAATGAACTGTAACAAGATATGTGTGTGCAGATTAAAAGTTAAAACAGACAGCTATTGATAGAACTGGAAAGTGTTGCCTTCATATTCCTCCTGAGAAAATGAAAACGAATTTTTGATACACTGCCAATATTTTATTAATATCATTATTATTTTATCTTTTATTTTTATTTTATTTTATTTTATTTTATTTATTTTTTTTTTTTTGGGGGGGGGGGTAGGACTTCACATTATAAATGTACCAATATAATATTTGTTTTCCTATTTTTTTATCGATGCACTTTAATTGGATATATTCAATGGCTCTTCATAGAGATGGTCTAGGTACATGAATTTTTAAGAAAAGTGATTCCACAAAGCAAACTATCATAACCTTGTAGTAACCACCAAGTATTTCCCCTAAAATAAGGTGTTTTTGACCTTATTTACTCTTATTTGTCCAGTTCCATCAATCCCTGTATTCAGTGTAAGTATATTGTAAATAAATTGCATATTGTGATGTTGGGAAAAAAAATGATGGCAGAGTTAATTCAAGCTCTTTTCTGCTCAGTTCTGGTCAGATGCAAAAGGAAATGGACCTGAAATTTGAAGATGGGGTGTTATATAGATATACATACTGTACTACAGAGTTGTATTTTGCTCGGCTTGATCTTGATGTGAAAAAATAAATATTATATATATATATTATATTCATTATATGACACTCTACTATTCTTATCTTGTTGTTGATTGGTTGTGTTTTTGGTTGTGTTTTGGTATTTGAATCGTGCTTGCGAGGAATAATTTTGGATTTCAAGAGAGCTTTGTAAGCAAATTTGTAATGCCATAGGAAAATCTACATTTATTACTTCCTCTTTTTTATGTAAAAACACAAATTAAAAGTAAAATAATGTCATTTTAAGGGACTTATAACTCAAAATATAATATGATAAAAACAAAATTCTAAAGCAGATTTTATGACCTTGGGAATGCCATGCAAGAGTAAAGTGAGCAAGCGGAACTGAGTGTAGGTGTATTGTGTTTTGTTTTCTCTCTCTTTCTCTCTCTTTCTCTCTCTCTCTCTAGCTCTCTCTCTCTCTCTCTCTCTATCGCTCTCTCTATCATCTTCCATTCTATATTATTCGATGGTAGGGGGTGGGGGGGGGGGTCATTAAATCGCCAATATAATCTATAACCACAATCAAATTATATTATACTATATACAGTATTGTTGTGTTTTTTTTGTAGTGCTATTGGCTTGTATAGTTCCTCTTTTCAATAATTTACATCGATTGATATTTCTTTTCCCTTCTTGTCTAAAAAATGATACTTGTTTTGAGCACAACAAAGGTAGTAAAAAAAAAAAACAGAAATATTTGAGTATACAATGTCAAATCTATAATTGCTCTGCAATATCCGTCTACACCCATAACGTTACACGTTTGATACAGGAAATTTATCTTCGCTCTAAGGAACGTTTATTTTGGATTGTAGGACCGATATGGAAATAATTCTATTTCACTTGTAGTTACTATTGATTGCTATCTAGTGTCCTTTCTGTTCCAAACTTTAGCGAGCTATTACAAAAAAAATTGATCTACTTGATTGTTTGAACTCTGTAGATTCGCAAGTGTGCTGGTAGGCCTATTCTATAGATACGAACCTGTCCTTGGATTTGATATGCTGTCTATTGTGCTTTTCTTCCTTTGTATGTGACGTATTTTAATATAGGAAAGATAGGTAGCAGGCCAATGGCTGATATTGTTTCAATATGCGACTCAAACATGGGATTTTTTTTTTTTTTTTTTTTTTTTTTAACGATATTCTCAGAAAATATTCTGACAAAAATCGTGTCTCAATAATGAAATCTGTACAATCGTACACGTTTTTTTCCATGTAATCTTAAAAATTCTCGACCGAATGACAGAAAGAATAATGTGCTATATTTAAGCCGATCCATAGAAATGCAGTGGCCCGCATTACAAAAGGTATAGTAGAATGTGCTCAATGACCATTGTTCAGTGACACCTTGAAGGAGAGAAGACATTTTTTGGCTTCCTTGGTAACACTAATTGGCATTTGTGTTCTTAAAGTTCAACAATAAAACATTCCCACATAATTTACTGGCCTCTGCATAAACATTGGATTACTCACTAGTCAGAAATAATCTACAAAATATCAATTTATAAAATAACAGTCAACTTTTGGACTTGCCGAGTTGCCAAGTCTTATTCCGTTATATTTCATCTGCCTTCATACATTGTCATAAAAATAATTGAATATTTTCAGAGGTGGGTCACATAACTCAAAAACTAAAATGATATTCATTATATGACCCGATGTCTAAGACCCTATAGGCTAATGCTTGTAACAACATTATGATAACTAAACTACTTTTAATGCGTGATGGTACTGTCGGGTCGATTGCAGTCAGTTCTTTCAGTTTTCATTAAATTCGAAAGGAACTATTTTTTTTTTCCTGAAAAATACATACTTTTGCTGAATATATCATGAAGAAATTACTGCCCGGATCTTCGGTGGAAGATTATTCTATTCAGCGCAGCATGATGATTTATGATGGTACATGTACGTGACTTATCCAGTGATGGTGGATCCAGGTGGGGCGCAGGAGACGCGTTCCTATATATTCGGGAAATTTTCAGCTCCCCCTGCTTATATTCCAAATCCTTGATCCGCCCCTGCTTGTAGACCTACATGATTATGCTTCTTTATCACTTGTTCTCAACAATAACCTCGTACTCATAAACAAATACTTTGTATGATTAAAATATAATTTAGCTAATGACAACGTTTATGACCCTAATAGCATTATATAAATTAAGGCCATCTTGCCATACGTCATATGCTCACTCGAATCTAATTGATCACCATAGTAACTATCCGGTCTAACATTCGTTACTGCGACGTGCATTATTATGTTCAATTTTCATTATGGATCTGTGAAGAAACCAGGCAGAAATCGTCTTTGTCTTTTTTATTGTTACCTTTACCCGAGATTCAGGAAGATATCATATCATGCATAGTTTCAGACTTCAAGAGCTAGCTCTGGTGATCAACACTGTAATTCTCGACCACCTGAGCTATATAGGCCTACCTTATACATGCTAACTATATTATATGAATTCATTTCATTTATTTTTTTATTCTCTTTTAATTTTTTTTTTTTTTTCTGAAGAGAGCCAGAAGGTCACAGAAGACGATATCGACAATATGTCTTTTTTTTTCTTTTCTTTTTTTCATTTTCAACGAAAAGATATATAAAATCAACTAAAATAAGTGCACAGAAACAATAATGCCATTTCGATAATTCCAAGTGGTTCTAATACATAACCTTGGTCTAATTATCACTTAGTCTAATGACTATTTGGTCTAATTGCCAATTCGTCTAGTAGACTTTAATCACATTTTGTGTAAGGCCTCCCGATATTTGGTCCATGTTTGTTTTAAAAAAAATTGACCAAGTGGTGTTAGACCATGCAAGTGGACATTAGACAAAATGGCGAATTAGACAAAATGGCGAATAGGCGGAGTGGCAATTAGACCAAGGCAAAAGGTAATTAGACGAAATGGAATAACACCATGTCGGATGAGACCAAATGGGCATTACTCAAAAAGTGTTTAGACCAATTATTGGCAATTTATCGTTTATTAGGCCTATTTATTTTCTCTGTTATGGAGTATTATATCAGGCGAACACCATTATTATAAGTCACTCCTTCATAATGAGAGTGCATGTATGTTCATGATGAGGGTTTTAAAAACTTGTTTTGCATGAATGAAACCTTGCATTTATTTTTATGTCAACATTTCACATTGCAGGGTCATAATAATTAATATAATAATATGCGTCATTATTATAATCAGGGGAAGGACGCGCTGGGTTATTATCGTAATAATAAGGGTATACAATTTAATGAAGGCATAATACGTCAGACATTATCATGATTATACGCCGTTTTACAGATGGAATATCCCCGAGGAAGAATATTTGATGTAAATTTTATGAAGCTTTTTCAAAAAGTTATTGTCATGTCAGACCTTTCATTTTCCGAACGCTCGAAACCCATGCACGTGGTTGAAAATGTGCCAGGACATGTTTTAACTTGAGTGTTGACCTCCCGGGGACTATACCATTGGTGATCATGATGGTATTAGTCAAATATAATTAGTCACGCCCGGGTAAGTTCCGTAGATGATTACGTAATAATGTGTACCATTGTCAATGCATCTTGCCAATTCAACTTTAGGGGAGACCGGGGACAATTGTAACGGCACGGGGCAATTGTAACAGGGGCTTCCATCCCTAGCAGAAACACGCTACAAACTTGAAAATTTGTACAGAGCATGCGCATTTCATCGATCCACATGCTGTTTGAGTATTAGCAGATTTAACGGTTCGTGGAACTTTCTACAGCAGAAAAATCGTTTTTTGAGTAGGAAAGTAATTCACAATTACCCATTGTTTTTCTTCTGGACAAATATGTGGATGAGCTACGGCTGTCATTTTTAAATATTTAGAAATTATGTTCTTAGGCCATATTTTGCTAACGTTTTTAACGATTAATACCTCAGCTAAGATAGAAAAAAAAATCTCTCCAAATATGGTCGCCCACCACAGGGCAATAGTAACAATGCCCGTTTAGGAAATACTTTTGCCCCGTACCTAGCCCCGGGACAATTCAGCGCGCTGTCATCGCCCGTACAGAGCACGTAAACTTCTGCAATAATCCCATGCCATGTATATATACAAGTGGAAAATGTAACTTGAGTCAAGCATTGTCATGTTTTATAATAATTAGCTTATGTGGTTAATGTTGTTTAAATCTTGGATCTGTCAAGTGCATAGCTTTGATAAAGAAAAGCAAAATGTTACAATTTCACGTGTTACAATTGCCCCCATGCATAGCGTGCCCCGTTTAGGGGCAATTGTAACACTCGACTCGTGTTTTGAATTGATAATGGCTTCAAAAATAAATAGTTTTACTTAACCCAAACCTATTCGTATGTCGAGCTAAGATATCCAAATTTCGTTTTACTTGGTTTTAAGCAAGTATTTAGTTATCAGTGGGGATCTACGGGGGGGGGGTTTTGGGGGTTCAAACCCCCCCCCCCCCTTGGGATGCAAAAAAAAAAAAAAAAAAAAAAAAAAGGAGGAGAAAGGAGAAAGAAGGAAGAGGGAGAGAGAAGCAAAGAGGGAGAGAAAGGAAGAAAAAGAAAGAAAGAGAAGGCAGTGGTGGATCTACGGGGGGGGGGGTTCACCCCCCCCCTTGGGCGGGCTGCCTAGTAAAAAAATTATGTGCATGAGAAAATGCCATAATAATGTCCAGACTCACATATATGTCCCTAAAGAAGCATCCTGTCTCAGCACAGCATTGGACAATATCATATATGGTCACACCTCCCCTCCAGTGCTATCCTAATCATGTTCCTCATTCTAGTCTAGTTGGATGCAGCAATCTTAACTCATAGACGTTCACAGGGATTACCGAGTAGTGCAGTAATCAATACCCCCCAAAAAAAAATCCGGGGACCATTTTTTTTTTTTTTAATCTTATCTTTTTTTTTAACTTGTAATTTTATTTTATTTTATTTATGTATTTATTCTATTTATCATTATCATCATCATTATTATTATTATTTCTTTTTTTGGGGGGGAGGAGAGGAGGGTGGGCGAACAAATAGAAAGTACTAGAAAGTGCCTGTTTATTAATTCCATATATCTTTTAAAACCCAATATTTTCGGCTCGCGCTTCGCGCTCGCGGATACTAAATTATAATGCACAAATAACTCAAATTTTGAGCTCAAAATTTTTCGGCTCGCGCTTCGCGCTCGCAGATACTTAATAGGGTCTACAATACACAATTATCTACAAAAAATTAATTAATACTAGAAAGAGCCCCTTTATTTATTCCATATATCTTTTAAAACCCAATATTTTCGGCTCGCGCTCGCTGATACTAAATCATAATGCACAAATAACTTCAATTTTGAGCTCGAAATTTTCAGCTCGCGCTTTGCGCTCGCAGATACTTTATAGGGTCTACAATACACAATTATCTTTTGAAAAATTAATTAATACTAAAAAAGTGCCCCTTTATTTATTCCATATATCTTTTATAACCCAAAATTTTCGGCTCGCGCTTCGCGCTCGCTGCCTATCATAATGCACAAAATAACTCCAACTCTAAAATTGTTTAAATAATTCCTCGTTTTAGGTCAGTATAGGCCTATAAATCGGGGATTGTCTAAAACTCGCGCTCCGCGCTCGTTTGCTCGCTCCGCTCGCAAGATTTTTTTTTCATCCCCTCAACCCCCCCCCTTGGAAAAAACCTAGATCCGCCCCTGGTTATAATAAAGTTGATAAGTCAAATTTGGAAAAAAAAAAGTGTTACAATTGTCCCCGGTCTCCCCTACTCCCATCCATTAGCGTAGGTAAGATTTCAGGCCTAATGAATAGTGAAATAGAAATTGTATGTCATTTTTGTTGCCAAGTACAGTATAATAAAATCATTATCTCGTCTTGAACTGAATAGTAACTACAGCGCAACATTACTTAACAAAGTATATAGTCTATAATTCCTAGTTTGCTAGATCAGCTGGTGTGTATAATTATACAAACTTGAATAACGCCTATTGTAATAAATGTAAATTTAGTATAGGCCCCAGTATGCCATCCTTAAAAGGAACATTATTTGGTTGTATCAACTTTTGTCTTATTATATCTGTAAAGAGCTTCGGAATGTTTCGGGGGGGGGGCAAAGGCGCGAAATACCCAATTTTAAGCACTTTCCTTTATTATGGGTTGGGAGGTGGGCTTGTCCCGTCAGGTTCCCCTGGAAAATGTCTTTCTTCCACACACAAAAAAAACCTTTTTCACTCTGTCCCAATCGGATATGGCTGACCCCGGCCCATACAGAATCCTAACTGAACGCCTCTGATCTATTTGGGGTCCGTTGGGGCCGAAGTGCTCTGATAATTATTATAAGGATATGCACCCCAATTAATGACTTCATTAAAACTGTTCCGGCGCCAGTAGGCTATTAATATTTCGAAAATTTCTGTAGATAAAGATAATGAGACCTAACGGTTCCCTCATGAGATCAATTGTATATACCTGCCATTTTATAGTTTGGTGTCGTTATAGTTTCATTCAGTGCGCCTATGTCATTAGGGGCCTGCAGAGAAAAATTAATGACGAAAACCTTGATCGAATTGTTTCGTAAAATCGACAGGCCCTCCACTCAGGCGGTCAACCATTATGCTTGTTCCTGATTTCTCCGGAAAAAGGGTATATTTTAGGGGCTCAGGTAGGGGGAAAAGAGTCCCCTAATATCATTGAAAAGGGGTTGTATTAGCATTTTTTTCCCCGAACTTTTTTTTTTAAATTAGGGGTAGTTTTCAATTCTTCAGAAAAAAAAATCTGAAAATAGGGTCCCGAATATCATGTCCAAAAACCTGTGAAAAGGGGGTAGTTTTCTGGTCCCCCTAGTCCAAAAGCGTGTAAAGGGGGGGGGGTGTAATTTTGATGCAGCTTCCCTTCCAAAAGTCTGTATGGGGTAATTTTGACACGGCTTCCCCTCCAAAACCCTGTGATAGGGGTATCTCTTAAAACCCGGAACGAGCATAATTATGTGTGACGGGGGGGGGGGAGGAGGTTGACATGTAGTTAAAGGCATGTGTTTGTAGATTGGACTATCGTGAGAAACAAGGGAACTTGGCGTTCACGTGAGTTCCCATGTGCTAATTGTTTCTTGATAATGCATTATTTACTTTATAAAGTATCAGACAGTCCAGGGGTCAGTTTTACTTACGCAATATTACATTATAATCAATCCTGGAGTGCAAAAGTACAACTTTATGTATACCCAAAAGTTAAAGGACCTGTGAAGAATTCACCGAGGTCGAAGAGTTGACACAAATAATTGTTATACAGTGTGTCCCAGAAAGAACTATACGCTTTTGAAATGGCTGCCAAATAAGAAATATATATGGTTCTTGGGGGAAAAGATTTATATGTAGATAAGGCTTGTATTCTCAACTATTATTTGACACCAAAAAGTCCGAAAATGATGCATGCTTCAATGAGCGATGCCCACTTTTGTGAAGGACACAAAAACGAGGCTGCGCAGGAATTCGCAATGCAAAAAGGGTCTCAATATCAAAAATAATATAATTATAAAAACAGAAAGAATAGCCATTACATTTTTGCATAATATCGATGTTTATTTCTGACTTTTGGCTTATTTATATCTAAATATTAGCTCATTTATTCTATTATCGATATTGACCTTTTTAGCTGCCTATATAGGCCTACTCACGCGATAAATGAATCGCGAAGCCGCGTTTTTGTGCCCTTCACGAAAGTGGGCGTTGCTCATTGATGCTTGCATCATTTTAAGACTTTTTGGTATAAAATAATAGTTGAGGATATGAGCATTATCTACATATAAATATTACCCCCAATAACCATATATTTCTTATTAGGTATAGCCATTTCCAAAGTGTATAGTTATTTCTGGGACACGCTGTAGTATATTATTATTTTGAAAGTTGATAATGGTATATATAGGGGAGGGGGGTATATATTTTTTCTCCAGCAGGTGTTATCTAATTAGGGTCTAACCCAACGAGCGCTCTGAAATAAAAATATTGTCAATGTATGGGGGGGGGGTGGGAAGCCTGTATATAGTACACTACATACCCCCATTTTTATTTAACCCATTGGTAAGTGCTCTGCAATTGTGGTCCGCCAGTATAGTATATGCATCGGCCCCTAATTTTATTTATCTATAATTATTATTTTTAGTTAGAAAAAAAAAAGAAAAGAAAAGAAAAGAATATTAGACCAATACTTGTTCCTCTACAAATCAAAAGGAAAAATGTATAATGCGAGAGCAAACCTTGAGCTGAAATGAAAAAAAAAAAATGTTATCAAATTAATGATTAATAAGAAATATGAATAACAGCGTTGTGAAAACTAAAAACAAATAACAACAAAAACATTTAAATATACATTTTTGGCAACAACTTTTATGCATTTTATTTCTTTCATAATTGCTCAAGAAACGTCTTTATGTCAAGAGCTGGAGTTTGAATTAAGTTTTACTCTGTGATCAAGAAATAGACTGCTGCAATCAAGAACAAAACAAACAACAACAAAAAAACAATTAATAAATAAATAAAATCATACAAAAAAACATTCGAGCAAAAATGTACGTTAAAAAAAAAAATCATTTTAACAAGTTATCAAGCTATGTTAAGAATTAGTTCTATATGGAGAGAGAGAGAGAGAGAGACATGAGGCCCCTCGCTGCTCTCTTTGACCAAACAATTGCGATTCTTAACATGAAATGCTCAGGAAAACTATGACTCGGCCTGTACTGCAATGGTGATGCAAATCTAACTATAGGTGTCAATAAACAATATCTGTTTGTAAAATAAATTTATTGGTAATTAGGGCCTATGATTAACTTGAAATTTTACCTGGCTGTGAAGAAAAATATGAAATATCTATACTGAATCATTGATCCATATTCCGTTGAAATATGTTGGCAATATTTTTTCTTTTTATTAATTTAAAAAAAAACTATTCTAGAATGATTTGAGATCATAAATTTATTTCATGCGGGATCAATTATCAATATTTCATAATAGTGTATTAATTCGGACCCAGGTTGATAGAGTAACATATTTAAAATGATAAATAAACGTCATGCGATAAACCTAACTTGATGAATTCTATATCGATTATTTTCAAAAACTGAAGCTTGATCGAAGACCCAATCTGGAAAAATCTCAAGTTACTCGAATGTTCACAAATATTCCAGGGACGTCAGTCTTTGCCTTTCGTCAATTCGTTAGTAGAATCTATATTAGACTAAAAGCGATGTCACTATCTAAATAAAAGACCTGTAGCTAAATATTCAACAGTAAAAATCATGTAACTAAATTATTATAAACTGCATATGTTGATGATTAATTGACATATCTTTTTATTTTTTGAAAAAAGGTTTCTATAAAAAGTGTTTATTTAAAAAACAGATGTACCGGTACTGGATATCAGACTACCAAGATTAATAATACATATCCGGAATTCTATCAAATACTTGTCATTAAACTCTTTAAAACCATAAACTGTGTATCAGAAGATGAATTCAAACATGCAAGGTGAAACAGATAGAGACTCTGAAGATGGATCTATCGAAGGTGAATCACAAGGAGCAGATGCTTTGGTAATAATTCATTCCTTTAAATCATTATTTTATCGAATTGCATGTGTGTGTAGTCCCGCGCGTAAGAGTTGCCGTATGTTTTCAATTAAAAATAAAAGTGACATTGATTGGGATATTGGTGTTAAATTTGGTGTTAGTTAGTGTTTATTTTTGAGCAGAAGTCTGATCTAACTTCATCTTCTTCTTCTTCTTCTTCTTCTTCTTCCTCCAGTAGTTATTGGAGATCCTCCAGTAGCTGGCTTGAAGTTACTGTTTTACTGTAGATTGATTGCAGCACGTATAGAGTCTAACGTTAGTGTGTATTTTAAGAATAAATTGGAGGGAAATAGTCGTAAGGGTTTTTGAGTCAGGTTGAGAGAGATCCGGGTTTGGAAGTAGGGCTAGCTTTGTGAAGGTGTCGGGGTTGTCAGTGTCTAGGGTATCTGGTATCTGTAGGCTTGGAATATGATGGTTGATGTTCCTGATGAAGGTGGACCGTTGGGGTTGAAGCACATACAGCTGTAGACCGAGGCTGCTCTGTCCTCGGTCTAATACAGCTGCAAACCAACATCAGTCAGTACTAAAAATTGGCTGCCTGTCGCCCTCTTGGTTGCTGAGGAAACTTCTCAATAATAATTAGCGAAACCAGCTTTAAACCTACCTCAAAATAAATTAAGATAGTCTATATTCTCATTGCAATATAATTCTTTCATTAGATATTTTTAATTTTGTTTAGTAGAATTTTTAGACCCTTTTTTTGGATATGCCACCTTGACTTGGCTTGAGGCAAGAAGCTGCTCAAGACACTTTTCTGCATTGACTTTCCATTGGAAGAAAACTGCTGCAGTAAGGTACTTCCCAGTGCAAGGTCAATTATGAATTGACCATGCATAAGTGTAAGTGGGGTTGTAGGGCCTCACACATAGCAACGTGAGCAACGTGAGCAACTAACACCGAACGTGAAATAGAAATAAAATCAGTTGGTGTTAGGTGTTGACCTCTGATTTTTGACATGATTATTTCCGATTGCTGGCGTTTCATGTAAGTCAAATGTCGTCTGCTGAACCTAACGTTAGCTTGGCAGTCGGTGTTAAATTTCACGTTCAAATTTCCATTGACTAACACTAAACCCTAAGAGATTAAAAAATGTTCACTTCACACTTGATGTTAGTGCTGGTGTAGGCCAATGTTTGGATTGTCTGGTCAATGATAAAGGCAGTGCCGACGATCTCCGATCTGAGCGGAGGAAGGATACAAGAGAGAGAGAGAGAGTGCAGTGGAGGCTCGCGTAGCAGAATAACAATATTTTATTTTACAGAAAATTTAATTAATTAATACAAAGAAGGTCATCCAATACCTACAATATTGGTTTATTTTTTTGGTTAACGAGATGGATTCATGAAATGTCTATTTGCTCTTAAAGCCTTCATTGAAAAAAATAATTGGGAAACATAAAATCATAATTCCGTAGTGAATGGTATATGGAATAAATACCAGCATCAACATGGGTGACTTCTCAATCTATATTTTAAGAACAAGAGGCATGATCCTTTACTGCTAATCTGAACCTATGCACCAAGTTGTTTGGAGTTCGACTATGCGCTGTGCCGACCAGCTCAGGTTTGAAGTTAACTAGGTACCGCACCATTTCCAGCTGCTTGGAAAAACCGCACGACATATGAACTGTAAACTTATTGCATCATCAAAAAATATCCATCAAGAAGTAAATCTGTTTCAAAGAGAATTTTGAAGAAGGATTGATTATTGATTTACTGATATGATTCTACCCTTTGAGGGCCTTCTTCAGATATATTCGAATAGTTTTTCAACAATGATACTGGAACTTCGCAACGAATTGCATCAACACCATTTTTCTTCAGCAGACAGTGTTAAGCTATCGATCCGCGTTGTTGGGATATCAAATTTATGCACGACGCTCGAATGATCACGTTAGCATATGAAAAACACTACCATTGTGCCTTCCAATGAACAATAGTCACGATAAAATTTAGATTCGTCATTTATTTTTTTGGTAAGTCCTCATTTCTTTATACTTTTTCAACTGTCGAGCGGAGGCCGACAGTGGATTTGTAGTTCCTTTTTATATTTCTCTTCTTTATTCTAAAAAATATTGAAAGAGTGGTTTTGCGGAAAACGTTTTGTGAAGTCGAGTCTTGCAGTTTTTCTTGCGAAATGGATCCACTTTGGTTATGATTGACAGCGCGCAAGACAAAAGCGGTCTTTATCAGGAACAGCTGAATCGCGTTGTTCAGTTACAATCAACGCACTTCAGTCATCGCAACCAGGAGGCAGAGCTCCACGCGATAGCTAATCAGAGCGCCCAACAATCAAAATGCATTGTTCTCTAGCTCTGTAAGAACAAACTTGTAGACATTTCTACGTGCGGTATCGGCTCTTTAAATCTGAGCTTGGTGTTTGAACTAAATTTTAGCAGAATTTCAGCCGGCTAACACTTACACCATCACCAACACTGAACGTGAAATCATTCATTGGGTCATTGCGCATCAATCTTTCTCAAGCTCAATCTCAGAATGAATTTAAAGAAAAAAAAATAATAATAAAAAAACACAGAGAGCAAGATTTAGGGGTTAAACTTACTTTGAATGAATGGAAACTATATTTTAATTTATGATTAATGGGATCCCACTTGAGTCTGCAGCTGTTGAGTTCCTGGTCCTGGGGGGCATTTTATCAAAAGACTTGTCGGACATTTTATCCGACAAACTGTTATAAGCTACTGAAATGCTTGCTTCTGATTGGCTGAGATCAAATTTGTCGGATAAATTGTCTGACAAGTCCTTTGATGAAATGCCCCCCTGATCCTCAAGTGGATATTGATGACCAATAAGAACGTTAACGGTCGAGAGAGCTCAATATTTTTAGTACATTCTGGAGTTGAGTCCCAACAATTTGCAATTGGCTTGAGGAACTATACTAATTATTTCTTTCTTGACAGTATCCCACAGTTTATTTTTGAATGTCTCGGGGGTCTTGGAACAAATGACACCTGAAGGAAGAAGATTCCAAGCACGGATGGTTTTCGGGAAGAATGAATGACTGTAGGTGTCAGTGTTGCATCTGATGTTGGAGAGGGAGAAACCATAGTGACCTTGTAAGGTCATCTTTGGTTAAGAAATGTAGTCAGGCCTGGTTATAGTGACATGGTCATGGATAGACTTTACAAAGAGTAAATTTCTTGACCACAGCAAAACAAGCTGTCCATGGTGGACAGCTTCGAGAATCATCGACTTGGGAAAGTGAGATTTAATGACTTTACCAGGTGGAAGGGATGGGTGGAATATATATACAAGGCATTACATAAAGTTTGGTTGTGGTCATAAAAATCCGGTGATGGAACACACCTGTTACGGGATCATAAACATCCATGGTGTCAAATTACTCATGGAAGCTCAAGATTCACCGTCTTTAAACCTGGTGTATAGTTTTGGTAACAAAAATGGAATCGGCATAAAACCGATTAAATATAGTTTCATGTCGTTCACAATGCACTAAAAGATATGTGTGAGAGATTTTGTGATATTCCTTTCACAATTTCCGGTGAATTTCAGTGATATGTTTGAACCGAAACAATAATGTAACGGTTTTTGAGACCTTTGCTGGGGTGTCCAGGCACCCAAACTTCCCGCATGAATGGAGCGTAGCGATCTGTGTGTATCACCCACACAAGAGAATCCCCATTGGTTTTCCTTGTGAACGCCTAGCGCACACTGAGATGAGACGGGTCCCCGACTTATCTTTTTTTATGCTTATATCGTGAAATAAAGACACTAAAAAGAGATTTCATGTAATATAACTTTCTTTATTATAGTTATAGGATTCAGTCTTTCATATTATCTAACTGTGAATCCAAATTAAATGTTTCCTTCTCCCAACACTATACACCAGCTTTACGATGCATATTTTTTTTCTTCACTTTAGGTGGTGAAATCCAGCACCCAGGTTCGGTTCCCTCGAGTGATGGAGAAATTTTTTCCATACTCTCGTTTGAAGCTGAACACAAATTTGCATCAACCTCCTCCGAATTGGCTTCGTAATGGCCCTACCATACAAGTACCTAATACATGGATCAGAGGGGAGCCAGCTGATATATCAAGGTATAATAATCACATTAAAGGGAATCTAGTGTAGTGGGAAGGTGTGGGAAAGGTGAAGAAAATTATTGTGAGCTTTCCTGTTATTTTCATGCTATTTGGGAAGAATATCATGATAAAAAGCTCCACAAGAAAAGATTGCTCTTCAATTGCCCCAATAGTCATAATATGACCCAAAATATACCAAAACAGCTGAATGTTTGGGTCCCGAACGTTTTTTGTTGCCCCATTTATGCATTTTTGTGTAAGTGCATGTGACTCAAAGCTGAATTGAGTTAATTTCTTATCTTTTTGGCGATTCCAAAACCTCACAGCACAAAATAATGCTTAGGTGAACTGTTTTCAACCTTTACAAATCACTTTTAGACAGTCTCTTCTACATTTCAATGTCATGACTACAACACTAATTTCACTTTAAAGCAAATTTATTGTTCTGGTCATGAGATTGAAATGTGGACGACACTGTTTAAAAGTGTTTTGGAAAGGCTGATAGCTATTCACCAAAGCATTATTATGTGAATAATGGGAGCTTGTCGATTCACCAAAATGATAAGAAATTAACACAATTCTGCTTAGAGTAAAATGCACTACATACAAAAATGCATGTATGGGACTACACAAAATGTTTGGCACTAAACATGTATTAACGGCTGCTATTTTAGGATTTTTGTATTGTTTTTGCTTGCTTGTTTTGTTTGTTTGTTGTTGTTTTTTGTGTTTTTTTAATGGTTGTTGTTGTTGTCTTTTTTATTTTTATTTATTTATTTATTTATTATTATTATTATTATTATTATTATTATTATTATTATTATTATTATTATTATTATTATTATTATTATTATTTTTTTTTTTGGGGGGGGGTTCCCCAGAAGTCATCTTTAGTTTATCTGTTTGAAATTCTTTGTGATTTTAGTCATGATTGGTTAGAGTGAAGTAATGAATTATGTTTTAAATGATATGATTGCAAACAGTGTATATGTATATGAACTGTATTATAGTTTAGTAGAGTAGAAATAGTCATAGAAGAGTCCAATGTAGTAATGAAATATTGTCTCAAACATTATTTGAAAAATACTTAATTATGCAAACATACATGTATTCCAAATCCCAAAATTATTTAATCAAATAGATCTGTTCTTTGGTAGTAACATTAAATTGATCAAAGTAAAGGCTGGCCACAACATTAAATATGTCATGGTCGATTCTCTTTTCATTAAACAATTTGTTCATTTTCAAGATTTTCAAGATATTTCAATCTTTACTTTTTTTTTTATACAAAAGCATACCAATAATCAACAAATCAGTCAACAGTGTTTATGCACAGATCGAGCTGACACTAAGCCGATGTCAAATTGGAACGAAATATCATTATTTGCCATTTTTAAGCTAGAAGCTTTTATACTGATCAATTTCTTTTGCAAATTTCAAGGTACATGTAGTTTTGCGTATCAAAATGGAAACACCCTGTTCTATTTTCATTGTAACTGAATGAAAGAGAAAGTTGTGGTAACAAACATTAAATTATTATTTTTTTATTTTTTATTTGTAGAACTTTACATGTACTTTTTTTAAACCGGGCCCTCACAAATCCTTAAAGGAGGAGTCCGGGCTGAAATCAAAAAGTTTTGTTAAGTAAAGTAAAATTTAACAAGCACAACACAGACAATTTCATCAAAATCAGATAAAAAATAACAAAGTTATGAATTTTTTACGTAAAACAGTTGTTGGCAGTTCTCATGAACAGGTCTCATGAATATTTGAATATTCAAATGAGCAAACTGATGATGTCACAGTTCCCCTACTTCTTGTATATTTTATTATATGAAATCTTATTTATCTCATTTTTTCATATATTGTGTATACAGAAAATCTATCACACACACTGAAATAAGTAAAAGCACTTGTGACCTTGAACATTCCACAAGGATTAATCCCTGTTTTTATGTCCTTGGGGCAGAAAATCAATACAAAGAAAGTAGGGGGACTGTGACATCATCAGGTTGCCAATTTGAGAACTGTTTCCTTAAAAAATTTAAAACCTAAGAAAATTCATAACTTTGCTATTTCTTATCCGATTTTGATGAATTTTTCAGTGTTGCGCTTTTTAGATTTTACTTTATTTTTGTAATAGTGCAAACTCCAGCCCAGAGGAGTTCTTTAATTTGAAGTAAATATTTGAATCAGATTTAAACATTCTCAAAGCATCCAATATCTATGTGGTTTTTAGCATTTTATCAGTGTGTCTAATCTACAATTTATCAGTCAGATTATTGTAAATACAGTATTAAATGAATAATGCATGAGATAGCAATCAATGTTGGCAGATCCTCAACTGATCATATCAGTGCTTTGGCAGTATCGGTATGTGTACTTGCTGTCGTGTAAATACTATAAAAGGGCACGATCAAATTGTGTCTGTTTTTAGGTGTTATATGTTCGACCTTTTACTGAGATGTCTCTGGTGGGAACTTTGGCAGAATGCCAGAACAAGAATATAATAAATAATTGGAAATGCTGTGTATTATCTAAAATATGATGAGATGCAAAGATGTTAATTTGAAGATATGTAAACTTGAGAGATGTTTGTGGTTACCCCCCCCCCCCAAAAAAAAGCAAAAAACAACACCAACAAACAAACAAATAAAAAATGAAGACAAAAAAAAAACACCCCAATGTTAAAGGTATTGTTAGATTTGCTCATTTACAAAAAACTAATTTTCCTCATTTTTTTCTAGTAAAATTTGGAGAAGTAATTTTAACAATTTTAATATGCAGGAGTCCTGTTGGAATTTCATCCAATATATATGTACATTGTTTGATGTACAGGCTGTATAAAATAAGTAGATATTTTCTTGATGTATTACTACTTGGATATTGCGCATCTTAAAAAGACAATTTTCATTATCATTAAACTGAAACGTTGTTTATCCACATTCCCTTTAGGAAAAACCATTTGAATTCCCCATTGAATTTGATAGTACTTCGGCTTACTGAGAATTCGAGAAATGAGAATGTGATTTATATGTTTGTCATACCTGCTTTAAAGAAGGTTTTGACCTTGTGTGCTGTAAGATCTCAATGAGATCTCATGTAATACAAAGAATAAATTTCCATAAGTTTCTTTTGAGTCATTTTATCTTTTTTTTTTTTATTGGTTCAATAAAACTATTTAGACATATTTTGCTTGATTAATATAAAAATATTTCAGGTAATGAGGTTTATTATGGTGACTTAATCGTTCAAAACTTTTTCAATTTAAATTCATGATTGCTGTTCAATTAAATTTCAATGTCATGCATCATATGTACATGTACATGTACACTGTACATGTCACTTTGATATTTTTTCAAATTACAACCAGTGTATAATTCAGTAGGAGTCCATAGATACCTTTACATCTTTGTATATTTTCTCCTTTCTATTCAGTTTTGGAATGGCTGATGCTGATATTCTGGATGATGTCGATGTAATTTCAGCGTCGGAGGTGAGCATTGATGTTTTTTAAGTCAAGAAATGCAATTTCATTAATCAGATTTGGTGTTTATTAAGTCCAATGCCGTATGCCACTCCCTTAATCAAATTTAATCTCCATTGAGTGTGCTGCAGTACGGGCGCAAGCCTTTTGCTGGAATATGTATACTGTATTAAGACCGTTCAAAGAGTTCAATGCTGCTATTTATAGATATTGTTTTTGATATTGGAACTGTTTGATATTCCAAAGTTTCGTTTGTCCAGATGCACACATTTCCTTTACATGAATTTGTTTTTCTGAAGATAAAAATAGTCTATCTGAAGTCATTAGATGGGATATGACTTATAAATTAACTATGAATGCACTTTCAGTCAAAAGGATTAGTAAAAAGCGGCGTATACCTCATTTTCAGAGAAAAGGGGGGGGGGAGGGGGAATAGAAAGTTCCCGTAATTTCTGTGCACACTACACAAGTTCCAGCAACCTTGGCGAAACTACGCATAATTTCATCGAAGTACCTACTTATTTATGGGAATTTAACTTCGGGAATATTACACGTAGTTTGGTTTCACACTTGCAAAATTACTCATAGTTTGTGATCGGGGTAAGAATACCAGATCAGAGATTATGGGAACTTTTCCTGATCAGGCAGGTGTGAAACCATCTACTGACACCTTTGTTGACCTACAATGTAATACCAAACAAAGCAATTCATTACCAACAATAACTTTGGTTGTGTGTGTTGATTTTGCTTTATGCCAGTCTTAACATCACGATCAGTCATTTGTCACAAAGGATCTTTTTTTTTTTCTCTCTCTCTCTTTTATTTTATCAGTTCCCCTGCAATTAATCCCTCGTGCACATCTGTTTCAACTCGGCCTACGGCCTCGGTGAAATAAATGTGCCCTCGGGATAATTTAGTATTTGTCGTGCACATAATCTAGTATGTTGCATGGTAGAGCATGCACTATTTGTATAATATATATATATATATATATATATATATATGTTTAATGGAAGCATATAGGTTTGTTTGTTGTTGTTTTTTTTTGTGCGGGTAAAACTCCAGCCTCAATATGCTTTTCAAAATTTATATCTCATAAAATATACACCCCTTTAAATTTACATTAAGGGTTGTTTTATGATTAGGGTATACCATCAAAAATGGCCTTCTGTGCACCATAAAAAGAAATATAGGTACTGTAATCTCAAATCTACGAGGGCAAGCTTTTGGGCACTGTTAGAGCAACCTACAAGAGAAAAATGAATTATTGAAATACACATTTTCTTCTAAACATTGGCCATAATCTGGCATTTTAGCGCAAAATTACTGTCTCATTTTAATTTTGAGCCTGCACATCTTTATCGTTAGCAATCATTGGGCTTTGTCCGAAAAATGAAGCAATTGACTTTACGTGTAATAAAAGATTTGAACCCGTATAGAAAAATAAGTTGGTGACCTCATGCCTCAAAATTTAAAAGCAATATCATTTCACCTGTATACAACATATACACAAAATTTGAGGAAAAAAAAAACAAAAAAAAATTTTTTTTTTTGGTCCAGTGAGACAAATGGGTGTACCCTGATCATAAAACAACCCTTACATGTAAGTCATAAAACGCATTTAAACTATTTTTTTTTTTTAAGTAGGCAAGAGAAAAAAAAAGTCATATAAGTGGAACCTAAATATGTCTGAGTACAACTCCTTTCCCAATACACTTCACAAAACACACAAACAAAACAAAAAACATATACATTGCAGTCACCAAAATTGGGTCCTATTTGACTGAGAAAGATAGAGCCTGATATAGCAAGACTGTTTACAAAAAGCGATGCTCAAGCATGATGTAAGGATATTAATTTTTAATCTAAAGTAGAAATTCCATATATGGCTTGAATATTAGATGAACATAAGCACAGCTTACATCACCACTGCCTTTCAGCCTTTGGCAAAGATTGAAGTGATTTGTTATTTGCTTCTGGGAAGTATTCTGGGAAGTATATTCCTCTCAAAAACCACTTGTATTGATGAAAAAATCTGTGACCTGGTTTTTTCTTCAATCTAATTGTGGATGCATGACTGTTTGTATTCCCACTGCCTGTTTGTTGTTTCTTCAAACACCTCATGTACATAGTTTGAAAAAAATATATATTATAGGCAGTGGGGATTGATATGTAGCTCTATCGAAATGATCTGTGTGAAAGCGTGAATATATAACGTTATAACTTTTTTTTTATTTTGCATTTACAATGTAAATTTTAGCACACGAAAGCAAAATATATTTTCATATCCTTTATGTTATTTTTATGGTGGAATGAAAAATAGATATTTTCTTTTCTGTTCAGATCTTTAAAATGTTATTAAATTTTAATAATATTGATGTGTAGTTGTAGTTATAAAACTGCGTGTCCTAGATATTTATAGATTAATATATGTTGAATTTTATTTCAAAGGTACATTTTTATTGAGTCTGAATAGAATTAGTGCTTTCCATTTAAATGATTCCACATAACTTACAGACTTTATAAATATTGATTATTATTCAAACCATTTACTTGCCCAGGGCATTTTCATCTCTAGTGCATAAATTTTCACATTCGGCTTGGGCTTCATCGCTGCAGATTCATTGTAGTCACAAATACATGAAGCACAAAGTTATTCAAATTTTGCCAAATCCTGTTAATCATCTATTAAACATTCCTTTTCTTTTCAGAACATCAAAAAGTTGCTGAAGATCCCCTTTAGTAATGATCAGGTCAGCTTGGCTGTTCATCGGATTGGTAAAACTCTTCTCCTTGACAAACTTGATCTCTACAAGCATCTAAGGGATGCCTCACAGGTAAGCAAAACCCTGTTCACATTATGGTTATTAATTATCAGATTGGTGAAACTACTTGACAAACTTGATCTCTACAAACATCTAAGGGATCATGCCTCACAAGTAAGCAAAACCGTGTTCACACTATGATCATTAGTCATCGGATTGGTAAAACTCTTCTTTTCAAACTTGATTTCTACAGGCATCTGAGGGATGCCTCTCAGGTAAGCTGTTCATACTATGATTATTAATTATCGGATTGGTAAAACACTTCTCCTTGACAAACTTGATCTTAACAAGCATCTAAGGGATCATGCCTTATTAGTAAGCAAACCCTGTTCACACTATGATTATTAATCATCGGATTGGTGAAACTCTTCTCCTTGACAAAATTGAACTCTACAAGCATTTATTAAAGGGATGCCTCACAGGTAAGCAAAACC
The DNA here is from genome assembly GCA_940671915.1 of Paracentrotus lividus. Lineage (NCBI taxonomy): Eukaryota > Metazoa > Echinodermata > Echinoidea > Camarodonta > Echinidae > Paracentrotus > Paracentrotus lividus. The sequence continues at coordinate 17,994,905 of CALNVZ010003428.1, read as the reverse complement.
CTGTTCACACTATGATTATTAATCATCGGATTGGTAAAACTCTTCTCCTTGACAAAATTGAACTCTACAAGCATCTAAGGGATGCCTCGCAGGAAAGGAAGGCCCACAGGGGCATTTCATCAAAGGACAGGACTGTCAGACATTTTATCCGACAAATTTGCTCTCAGCCAGTCAGATGCAAGCATTTCAGTAGCTTATAACAGTTTGTCGGATAAAACGTCTGACAAGTCCTTTTATGAAACGCCCCCCTGTTTTTACCCAGTATCAATTTTTTTTCTCAGAAATTACCAAAAATGAAAACAGTTGCTAAGGGGCAAGTGTTGAGATTTCAAGCATTATTTCCTTCTTTTTTTTTCTTGACCTGGCTATTAATGTTGTGCTGCCCTTGAATCACCTAATATGCAAACTGCAGGATACCCACCTCATTGCTCTTTGTTATATTATTCATGAGACATTCATTGATGCAGTTAGCACCAAAGGTTACCACTTTGGGTAACCTAGCTCCCAGGCTACAGGTTTTGTTTTGTCCTCCTTTCCCAATGAAATTTGCCTCAGGCATGAATTTAGAAGACCTCTGAATTAAAACCATCTCCATCTCTCTATAGAAAAAGCTGGGGAAAGCAAAAGTATTATTTCAGACTAATCTTGCATAATTTGATTCTAAAATTTATCCTCAATTTTCCTATTAAACTTTAAATATCTTTACACAATGTACAAACACATCTGTATGACCTTAAAGTTTGAAGAAACTTGAATTTTCTGTTTTTGATATAAACACATAATATCCGGTGGATTTCTTGTTTGAATAATTAATCCTTTCTTTATATCTTCATGTGTGATATTTTCTTTTTGATGATTGATCCTCTCACATATGCTTTTTTTTTATGTTTGATGAATGTTCTTTTCACTTCTCCATTTTTTTGTTGATGAACGATCTTCATGCTTTTCTCTTTCATGATTGATCCATGTTTTTTCTGTTCTGTCCGATGATTGATTTGTTCACACCTCCACGATTCTCTATTATGCTTATATCCATCTTCCTGCTTTTCTTTTTTTAATTGAACCGTTCCCATCTTGTTTTTTTTCTTTGTGATGATGATCCGTTCACATATCTGTGTTTCATATCTTTGATTATTGATCCGTTCACTTCTGATATTTTTATCGTTAATGATCTGTCCGTTCTTATAATCCATCATTCGTTTGTTTGATTATTGATCCATTCAGATATCCAAGATTTTCTCTGTAACAATTGATCCGTTCACATCTCCATGATTTTCCTATAATGGGTTCACATCTCCATGATTTTCATGTGATGATTTATCTGTTCAATATCTCCATGACTTTTTTCTTTTTGATGGCTTCCATGTTTCTCATCTTTGTTGATTGATCTGTTCACATCTCCATTATTATTTTTTGAAATAAAACATCCATGTTTCTTCTTTGTGATGATTGATCTGTTCACATCTCCATTATTATTTTTTTAAATAAAACATCCATGTTTCTTCTCTGTGATGATTGATCTGTTCACATCTCCATTATTATTTTTAAAAAATAAAAAAACATCCATGTTTCTTCTCTGTGATGATTGATCTGTTCACATCTCCATTATTATTTAAAAAATAAAACATCCATGTTTCTTCTCTGTGATGATTGATCTGTTCACATCTCCATTATTATTTTTAAAAATAAAACATCCATGTTTCTTCTTTGTGATGATTGATCTGTTCACATCTCCATTATTATTTTTTAAAAATAAAAAAACATCCATGTTTCTTCTCTGTGATGATTGATCTGTTCACATCTCCATTATTATTTTTTTTAAAATAAAACATCCATGTTTCTTCTCTGTGATGATTGAGCTGTTCACATCTCCATTATTATTTTTAAAAATAAAACATCCATGTTTCTTCTCTGTGATGATTGAGCTGTTCACATCTCCATTATTATTTTTTAAAAATAAAAAAACATCCATGTTTCTTCTCTGTGATGATTGATCCGTTCACATCTCCTTGTTTTCTCTTCCTTATGTGAACAGTCAGAGAAGAAGTGGTTGAAAGATGTTTTCATCAGGTTAGTTCAGGAAGAAGGTGAGAACAAGTTTCAAAGCCAACACAAGACCAGTGAGAATAGACAGACTTCAAATCTTCTCTCAAAGTTCCTTTACTACAGGTAAGGGGTTTATTTTTGCACTGGTTTTTATTTTCCCACCTTTCAAATGTTAGTCCTTGTGGGAATTTCCCTGTAATGTAAGGCTAATTATTATTATGATAATAAAAGCACAAATGTGAGACTAATTATGCTCTTTGAATTTCCCCACTTTACCCTAAATAAAAAATATTTGTATGCAAATATTTGGTCTATGGCCATGCATTTTGAATTGGGCCAGTTTTGTGTGACATGATTTTGCAACATGAAAATTGTGTTGTTTTTTTTATTTGAATCTTTTTAACTTTAAATACTACACCCATTATACTTAAAAGTATATATTTTCTGAAAGGAAATTAACTGAGGATTTCAGAAAAACTCTTAAAATTGACATTGGTGTAAGCATTAGAAGTTATGGAACCAAACATACATGTACCTGAAAACCATGTCAACAAAGACCAAACTTTGATACAGGAAAAAAGTAGTATTCTTGTACGCCACATCATTAAAAGTTGCATTTTTGTATTCCTCTCATTCGGAGCTTTTCAGACAAATGTAACATTCCAGGGTCTAAGGTTATTTAAATAATTTTGCGCAAGCCTCATTATTCATAATTTTCATAATGGAATTTTTCTTGATATATTATCATAGAAATGTATTATTTGCCAAAATAAATTCTTAAAACACTCAAAATTATTCAGGAAATAGAAAGAAAACTAAAGTAACAAATTGATTCTTAAAAGATAAATTTAGAACATAAAAAATGGATCCTCTGGAACAAAACTATATGTGACATGAATCTCATCATGATCAAAATGACCATGTCAGGTGTTACATGAAATAAAACAAAACAATATTACAGTAAAGTAATTTTTTAGCATCAATTATACAATCAAATTTAATTCTACAGTGTATTTATAAATCACTACCAAGGTGTATATCTGCCAGATTGTACTTTCTCTCTTCAAATTTGCCATAATTCTCCCCATTGTCTGCATGATAAAAATCACAATAATTAATTGTTTATTTGTTGATTGGTTTTATTGTTTTACTAAAGAATTGTGATAAATGAATATTTTCCTTTCTAAATATTTTATATTCAAACAATCTCCTAAGTCTCAAAAGTAACCTTAACTGAAGTATTTATTACACACCGCTAAGAAAAAGACACTGTTTGCTCACGCGATCATGCAGCCAGGTATGTTGCTCTTGGGCTTAAGTAGTAAAAACTAATTAATAATTAAGCTTGATTACACTAGATTTTAGTTGAGGTTAATCTAAACTAAATATCATCATGATGAATTATTTATAAAAATCCACAGTTGTATGATCTATGGCGACTGCCTTCCATCAATGTGCTTCCAGTAGAATTTGCACTCCTCATCCTCCACATCCTGATCCTCTTCCACCCCACCCATGTTGCTAATTAACCACTAATTAAGAAAAAAATCAATATTATTTTTGAAAACTTTTTGGAATGACTGTATTCCTCTCACCATAAGCTTTATTTTGACCCAAAATACAACATCATAGCTTGTATATCAGCTGAGAAAGTGTCGCGCAGATGTCACAGATCCACCTATTTACTGGCCCAATTCAAAATGCATGGCCCTATACACTAAAATATTTACATCAGATAATTAGGCTTATAATGGAATTATTCAAATTTTCTCTCTAAAATGATTCTGCTTAAAAAAAAAGTGAACACTGAAAATAATAACTGTTTTAGCAAATAAGTGATTATAAACATCACATGCTGAAAATAAGCACTATATATTCTTCTCTGGATCATTGCAAAAAGAAACGCTGTTGAAAGTCTAAAACAATGTAAAAATATTTCTCTCTCAAAACTAAATTTTGAAGTATTTGTAACAATTTAACCTGAATTTTTCACAAACCCTGCTACCCGGAAGAAGAAGCAGAAAAAAATGAAACCAATTTAAGAGTGAACCATTTCTATTTTAACTAGCCCACACACAATGATCTTCCTGCCTACCACTTTTTTTTATTATTATTATTTTTTTTTAAAATATTTATTAACACATCTATCACTTTCATGAAAAGATATCAGATTGTACCTGAAGTGAAATAGCACACTTGTCTAAAAGGTGGATTTTTTAATTTAGCATCTAAAAACTGCACCTTTAATTATACAGTTTACATACATTATAGCATAAGATCTACATGTATGGCCTTCTTTGATTATGAGTGAGTTAAATGTACTTTACCACAAATCAAATGCCTGCCTTGAGAGTACATTTGTACTCTGCTGTAAGTGGAAAGTGTCTTCTTTCTTCGATCTTTTCATATATACATGTAGATGGATCTGATACAATTGACGCCCATGCTTGATAAGCCTTCTCTTTACTCTAGTCAAAATAATTACTTCTTGGAAAGTAAATTTAATTCAATTCAAGTGTATTTCCACAATCTGCTAAAAAAGCACATTCTTACAAAATAAATTAATGTTCAAAGTAGATTAAAATGCATGTATAAAGAAGAGTACAACAATTATTATACAACCATAACAGAAAGTGGGGGGATTAACAATGGGCCTACAAATCTTTCAAAGGTCAATCCCTAAATCACTTTAAGATGCATCTAAACCCCTCACAAAAAGTTTCGCAAGTCGACTTTGGGTCATGATAACTTTTCAGGTACGCTTTAGTTATTCCTGATTTTCATACGGCAATGGGAAGATAAATTTTATTTCCCCTTTTGATTGATATCCTATTTGTAATGATTGTATCATGCTTCAGATGCACAGAATATCAGAATATGGAGAAAGTAAAAAGTCAAATGTTGTAAAATGCATTTTTATTGATCACATTGAAGTTCCACAACTTCATTTTAGGTCTGATAACTTTGGGATATTTCTAATTTTTATTGAATTTTATTCCATTGTCAAGTTAATTTATTCCTCTCTTGATTGATACCTTATTTGTCAGGGTGATGTCATGCCTGTGTCCACAGAACCCTCAATACCACTTGAATACATGACAAAGCGAAAGATAATTTTCAGTTTAAATTTCTGTAACACAACACTGAACCTTGATACATTTTAATGTGGGGATTTAATCATTGTCAATTTTTATAGCATTAAAAGTTCATTTATTCTTCTTTTTATGATACCCTATTTGCAATAGTAACATCATATTTGAATGCAGATAACTCACGAATATAATGCAAAGTAAAAAGTTAAAAGTTGCAAAATGCATTGTTATTGCTCGCAACAGACAATAATACTCACAATAGGCATTCAATTTGCAACATTTAACTTCTGACTTGTCCTAACATTCAGGTGTTCTGTCCATGCAGGAACAGCACTATCGTTACAATTAGGGTGTCATTGAAAAGAGGAATAAATTATCTTGAAATGGTCCTAAAATTCAATAAAAATTAGAAAAGTACCTCGAAAGTTATCAGAGCTAAAGTCGAGTTGCGAACTTCGCTTTGATAAATGCATTTTGCAACATTTGACTTTTACTTTTCTCCATATTCTGATATTCTGTGCATTGAAGGCATGACATAATCATTACAAGTAGGATATTAATAAAAAGGGGAATAAATTACCTTTCCAATGGTATGAAAATCAGGAATAACTAAAGCGTACCTGAAAAGTTATCATGACCCAAAGTCGACTTGCCAAAGTTTTTTGTGAGGGGTTTATATGAAAACTGCATGATTATGTTGTTTCATAATTTAAATTTACTTGAATTACTCTTTTTCAACCTTCAACTCAATTTGGTTTTTATTGTTTTAAACACCCATAAGACACCAGACAATAGTTCTTAGACTATGAACAAAAGAATTTTTACGAAAATAAATGGTAATTGTCAACTACCAGAAAAAAAAAAGAAAAAAAAAATTACTAATGTACAAATCTATTCAAATGTCAACCATTTTCTTTTAACTTCACTGTTGCGTACTGACCATACTGCCAGTTTCATGACATTTACTGTATTTGCTGTTATTTTCGTGCGATTAATTTTTCGCGCTGAGGGGAGTGGCCCCAAAGAATGTTTACAGGTTCTTGAATTCGCGCTGCATGTTCGTTAACACTCAATAGAACCATCCCAATACATGCATTAAAAAAGCATGCTCATATATTTTTGGGGTTTTAAATTCGTGCCTGCTGATCTTTGCGCAAAATCCGTGAAAATTAATGTACCGCAAATATTTCCACTATGACAGTATACGATTTACATCTTGGTCCTATTTTACTTTGATTACCAGCTTGGGGCCGGGGTATGACGAGGAGAAAGAGGAAAGCCAGGCTCCTAAGCTAGCCAAAGCCATACAACAGCTACCGGCGCCACCAACGGAGGTAAGTAGGTTACCATGGTTACTAGTCATTCTCTAGCACTAAATAAATGTTGGAAGTTATCAAACTTAATATCAACAGCCTTTTCAGGAAGGGTACAATTCAGGAAGTTCAAATTTTAACATCTCTAACTGGCGTGCCAATCTGCATGGTAGGAACACAAAATGCATTGACGTGCCTTACCACTTGTACCCATAATGAAATGTGAATATAGAAATGACATTGTTTGGCAGGCTGGTTGAACTAATCAGCTTTCAAAAATTTGACCCTTGTTTGAAAGCAGGGCGAGATATATTTCTATACTCTGCTGAACGATTCAATAAAGTGTGTAGACCCTCTCTACATCTCTTCTGTTATTTGGCACAGATTCTACGCATTATTCACATACACATAGATCAGAATATTGTCTAGTGTGAAAAGGGTCTGTACCTTTATGGCTCTTTACATACTATCATGATCTTGCAGGCTATTATAATACAATGGGGAAATAGTATTTGATAATGATGCTTGATGTAAGACTAGTTGTTTTCATTCTATCAATTCCATTAAGATAACAAACTTTGGAGCTGGAATTGCAGAATTCTTAAATCAATGTCTTTTGCTTTCAGGACCCCCCCCCCCTATAAAAATGGACTCATTTTATTTAAGACAGTAAATGGATCTCTATAAACACCAAAGCAGATTCATCTTTTTTCCCCGAGGGAGCAGTGCAGCGCTTTGTATCCCATGGAAAAGGTGCTATATAAATTTTATTATTATTATTATTATTATTATCATCTTTGTTTAATGTTCTTTTGCTATAGGATGATGTCAGTCAATTTGCTCGTCAAGTCATCTGGCAATTTGAAGACATACGGATGTTGATTGGTACGGATCTGCCCATATTTGGTGGTACAACCTATCCTGCTGTTAGTCTACGGTTAAGGTGATCTATTCACTTACAATTTCAAATAAGATTAATCGACCTGTCTCTCCCCATCCCCCCCCCCCAAAAAAAAATAAATAAATAAATAAATAAATAATTTTTTTTTTTTTTTTTAATTACAGTAATTCACCGAAATTCATATCTTGGTTTTCTTAAAGGGGAATCCAACCCAAGGAGAGAATCAACCTTACAGGAATGATGAAAATGAGAGGAGCAATCTAAAAAAAGTTTCATCAAAATCGGTTATGAAATAAGAAAGTTATGGAAGTTTGAAAAGTCTAGTTGTATCTTCTATGGGGATCCTCAAATTGGCATCATCGGCTTCAAAATGGCCGATCTTATGGACAACTCTCCATTCATTTTGTACACAAATTTTCAGATTTTCCCCATTTTCTTTCCAAATTTGTTTTCTTTACTTCTGAGCTCAAAATATGTCATGGGAAAATATATTTCACACAACATATGTTGAACTCAAAAGGAGGTAAGATATATTTCGAAAGAAAATGGGGAAAATCTGAAAATTTGTGTACAAAATGAATGGAGAGTTGTCCATGAGATCGGCCATTTTGAAGCCGATGATGCCAATTTGAGGATCCCCATAGAAGGAACGACTAGACTTTTCAAACTTCCATAACTTTCTTATTTCATAACCGATTTTGATGAAACTTTTTTTAGATTACTCCTCTCATTTTCCTCTTTCCTGTAAGGTTGATTCTCTCCTTGGGTTGGATTCCCCTTTAATAGAATTTCATGAAAATATATTGTTTCAGCAATCTAAAACATTTTGTGCAGCTGACCGGATTTTAGTTGAATTGTGTTTAGCATAAGGGCATTAAACTGGAATGCACACTATGTATAAAGAATAATTTTAAAACAAAGAGGTAAATATTCATATAATGAATGAAAGCGCCGTAAAATATAAAAACAACAACAACAACAACAACAACTGACCAGAAATATATAAATTAGCAAAGAAAATATGGCAGTGGACTCCCATTTTCTCCGCTCATGTTTTCATATTGTAAAGTATAATGGTTCACATGCTTTTGAATAAGCAGAAGGGCATTATTAAATTTATTTGCTATCTCCGTGGATAAAGTGTGTGCCTCATAAGCAGGCAGTCGTGGGCTCGATCCTCTGCCACATCATACCAAAAGACATAAAAAAATGGGAGCTACTGCTACCCTGTTCAACAAGAAAGGGACAGAGCAACTTCTATCTGGCGCTGCTCAGTTGCTGCTGGGCCCACGATCGATTTGGCAAAAAGAATTTCTGTCTTTCCTTAGATTAGGACAATAAAATTTGGAGTTGTTTTTGTTTTTTCTTTTTTTTTGTAACTGCTAACGTCCAACTGCCAGAAATGTGACAAATTTATAGTTTACAGTGAGTGTTCCTGATGTAATTTTGAGGAGTCCCATAAAATGTATCTAACAAATTTTATTCAATGTGAATGAAGCGCTTTGTTGATCTACAATAATTATTCATACATACAAATCCATTCAACAGAGGATTAAATCAAGATATGATGCTCTCCTCATTCTTTCCAGGGGCGCTGACAGTTACAAGTTTAATAATGCTCCTCAGGGAGTGGAGAATATAAACACATAAATCCAATAACTGGGGTAATAATATGTCTGTGTAGAGATGTAGTCTAACTTTAGTTTGCAGGCACAAAGCCATGTTGTTTGTTTAATAGTTTCTGAAGTAAATAACTAGGTTCACTCATGTGCTGTAGCTTCTCTCTATTTGACACACACACAGTGATTTTAGAGGCTAGCCTCCACTCTAGACTGAAATTTTTCTAAGTGTCAAATTGAGTCTGTGCTTGCAGAACTAGTCTTACTATGTACATGTATTAGGGGGCTATATAATTCCACAGTAATCATAGTAATAATAATAATAATAATAATAATAATAATATAAATAATATATTATTATATATAATAAATGATAAATAAATAATATATTATTATATTATATATTATAAATAATGTATTATTATATTACATAATAATAATAATTTGATATTCTTTTCTTCTCAGAGATACTCAGAGTCCAATCAACGTTCTAACGGGTCTAGATTACTGGCTGGATAATCTCATGTGCAACGTACCAGAGCTGGTCATGTGCTATCATCTAGATGGCTTCGTACAGAAATATGAACTCATCAAAACAGAAGAGATTCCTAAGCTGGAAAATGCTCAATTTTCCCAAAAGGTGACATTATATTTTTATCTTTTTATAATGATAGCAATAATTATCCACTCTTGTATTGTGCAGAGCACGTATCACAATATAATTTGATGTCTTCCTGCACTTCCCCCAAAAAAACTTTGATATTATTATTTTGGCTTTGATTCTAGCAGTCGGCGTACCAGCATTTTCAGTATTAATCCCTACCCATATACCTCACCTGGATCGAATAACGTGTTGTATAAAAATAACTTTACTACTAAGTAGTATCCGGTATGCATTTTAATTGCTGTGCATGAGCAGTCCTCTAGAGCACAACAATTTTATAGTCTAGCAACTCGTAATCTTTTGACTGATGTCTGCCGCAGTACTCGAACAAGGTTAGGTGAATATACTGGCAGGAATGATTATCTGCTGTTGAAATCATTTCTTTATTCAAGAAAAGTAGATACATTTTATGATAATACATACACAACAAATAATATACATATATACAAAGAGATAAATGTATGTAATACAAAGAATAAAGTTTGCAAGAGATACCAGGTGGGCATTTCATGAAAGGACTTGTCAGACGTTTTATTCGAAAAAACTGTTGTAAGCTACTGAAATGCTTGCATCTGATTGGCTGAGAGCAAATTTGTCGGATAAAATGTCCGAGAAGTCCTTTGATGAAATGCCCCCCTGGTCCATTTGCTATTTAGGCAATTGGCAGGTTTGCATGGATAAGGAAAAAGGATCATAGAAAAACAAAAGCAGTAATGTAGTCCTATATAGGTGGATTCGTTAATACAGATCTCAGTGTAACGTATGCTGAAAATTATAGCTCCTTTATAAACTCGACCATATATATATTAAAATATTTCCTTTATGATTTATATTAGTAGTTTGCACTAGAGTACGATATGGTAGCCACATTAAAACCGTTGTTCATGTAAAAATGGAGCGCCAGTAGTGTGAAAACTGACAGAAATGGACATGGTGTGGCATATATAACTACCATTATTTTTATTATGTACCTCACTGGAGGCATATTGGCTACAAGTTGATATTCACAACATGCTTTGTATTTTTGGTAAAAGAAATTAGATGAGAAATTGGAGAAATAATTTTTTTTAGAGATTGCTCACATGCATTGTGTGCAAATGACAAAAAACAATCATGTGGGATACCATAAAACATGTTTTCTTGCTACTTAGAGCAGTAATCTACCTGTATATTGAAATTAATGCATTCATTTATTATTGAAAGATTGTTGCTTTTAAAATGTGAGTTGAAGGCCCTTACTTGCTTGAAGTAGTGTATCATTGAGGGGTTTTCATGGATGCCTGTACAGTAAGCCTCTGACTTGTACGTAAATGAGAGGAGTGGATAACGCATCTTGTTTATCACGTTTTCTTCAGTTGAAGGACAATAAGTCATGAAGGAGTCTCTGAGGTAAAGAATACTTATTTGTACATGGCTCCCTCAGTCAGAATAGCATTGATTCAACCTTTACAGGAAGACTTTCCACTTTAAAAAAAAAAACATTGTTAAGAAAAAAATAACCAGGAAGGGTGAACACTATTAAAATTAGCAAATTTGCCTAGAGATGTTTTGTGCTATATGTTTCTAATCTATAACACTGTCCATTGTGTTTTCTAGGCCCAATCTTTCTGGGCAGCACATTAACCCGTTGTATACTAAGCCTGCATATATGCGGGCTGAAGAAACATAGAATATCCCTCGTGTTTGGACCGTTTATTTCAGTCATGATTGCATAAACATATAAAGACCTTTAATATATAATTTAAACTAGAGGGGCCGTCAAAGGCGGCATACCCACGCCTTGGTGGCGCTACAGAGTAGTTGTAATACTATACTATAGGGTCAAAACTGAAATCTACAAAGAATCTGCAGGGATCAACCAATCATCACCTAAATCTAATCGATTCTTTCCTTTCACTATCAAAACAATCCCTGAAAATTTGGTGCAAATCCGTTCACCCGTTCTCTAGTTATCTTGTACACAAACAAACAAACATACGGAACCCTTTACAATACCCTGCCGATTTCATCGGCGTGGTAGCGTCGCCGCGCTCGGCTCGCACTCAGCTGAGCTGATGCAGTAATTCGCTCACCCATTTCACAATGCATTATGTAGACTCTATGTAGGAAAGCCGAATTTACGTAAATTTTTACCTTTTTTCATGATTAAACACGAATATTGATACCCGATGACTCTTTTTGCATAGATAGTTGTTGAACATGACTTTGCAATGGTTTTTGCATGTCTATCGTAGTTATGAAGTCCCTTTTAGGCGCGTGTGGTGATGATTTCGATTTTACCTGAATGCGCGTGTGATTGCTAGTTCGATATGTACACAAAGAGCGTCGATGTACAAAGATTCATTACCTTGCATTCGTCGTATGGATGGTTTCTCGCACACGACATTCATAGAGTGCGAGTGCAAGCTTGGGCCACGGCATAATCTTGTCGATCCTCACCGCGTGATGCTTCCGTGCATGCGAGTTCTGTGCACGATGGCTAGAGTAGTTGTAATACTATACTATGGGGTCAAAACTGAAATCTACAAAGAATCTGCAGGGATCAACCAATCATCACCAAAATCTAATCGATTCTTTCCTTTCACTATCCAAACAATCCCTGAAAATTTGGTGCAAATCCGTTCACCCGTTCTCTAGTTATCTTGTACACAAACAAACAAACAAACAAACAAACAAACAAACAAACATAAGGAACCCTTTACAATACCCTGCCGATTTCATCGGCGTGGGTAATTATCTGACATTGATCTATTTAAAGATGTCTTTGTTTCACCTTTAAATGAAAAAAAAATTCTTGCAAGCATGCTTGACAGTCATGATTTATTTGGCTTTGTAAAAAGTTATCAGTATACAACGGTTTAAATATAAACCCCAAATAACTTTACCTGACTATAAACTGATTAAGGAGTTAAGATATTAACAGCTTACGTCTACACGTAGATAGCAAACATTTGGTCCTTCAATTTGTAACTTGTTATTATACCATTAATGTTTCTTCAGTTTCTTCACGCATGAATACTTTTCCGTTCAGATATGCGGCGGTCACAACTCGCCGTAGGCTACGGGGCACATACATGCAATGTAGCCTGTGTTGCATGAAGCCGTTGTGGGTCAATTTCTGCGATTCCTTTTTTTTGTGTAGTAAAGCTATTGTAAAAACTTCCTGCATGTCGTACATGCAACGTGCCTGCAGGTAGTGGTACATGCGACATAGAATTTTTCTATGAAATCCGTCGTAGGGAGTTGCACGTCAAACGTACTGCGAGTTGTGACCACCGCATTAATATAGGCCAACTCAAGATTCTGTGTTCTTCTTTTTTTCATCAGTATATTGGATTAGAAGTACATTGTACCTCAATATGGCCTGTGTGGCCTAAACCCAATTTCACTAATTACCAGGGCATATGTACTAGTCAGGGAATTGGAAAATACCATTCCAGAAGCAAAAAATTAATGGAGGGCTAGGGAATTCATCAATTTCTTCTAGAAAGCCAGGGAAAAAAAATTATTTCAAGATTTGTGTAAAAATGTCATTTTGTAATATAGTACATGTATTGCAATTATGTATTTTTGCATAATGATAGATTAGCAATGATGTATCTGTGCATATTTTGAACTTCATGGAATACAACATGTAAAAAGATAACGGAAATATACAGTTTTCTGGTCTTGAAAATCAATGAATTTAAGTAGATACAAAGCATAGTCACTAAATCTTGCCATCAGCAAGAATGGTTACTTGCACAAAGCAAACTATACGATGAGAAAGTGCCTCTTATACCGGCATATCAAATGAACAAAGAGCATTTTTTAAATTTGTAGAATACAGACCAATACAATGTAGAAAGATTTACTCCTCGCTTTAAAAAAAAAAAAAAAAAAAAAAATTAAAGAAACACAAGCAAACACAATTAAAAACAAAAATTATTTTATTCTTGCTTATATTTCAGTTGAATGTTTGGTCATTAATGTTGGTATTGACTGTGGTCTCAAAACTAGAATACATTTTTATTTCACAAAAGGTAACAAAATGAAAGACAATATTCTTATAACTACTGTATCTAAAAATTTATTCAAGAGGTGGCTGTTTGTCATCACGTTTAGACGAAGCATGTGAATAAGGAAGCCCTTCAATGATAATTTTTAAAGAATATTGGTAAAATATTTTTCATATGTATGCAATTTTGTTTTCATCACGTGCACACACATTTTATCACCACGTGTACCCTATAGGCAGTCATGTGAATTAGGAAACCTTGCAATGATCAATTCGCAATGATAATTTTTCTTCTCTCCTCCAACCACAACGTTCACCATATTCACTCAGATCTGCATCAGCTCCCGCCCTTGTTGTTCCCAGTTCCCATAAGCAGGCTAGTTTCAATTCCTTTCAATCACTTGCTCCTCGTCTCTAGAATAAACTCCCTTCATCTCTAAGAAATAGCAAGACTCTTACCTCCTTCAAATCAAATTTAAAAACGTATCTCTATCCTTCATGCCCCTTATCTTTCTCTTCAAATTTCCCTGAGGGAGCAGTCAGCGCTCTGTATCCAATGGAAAAATGCTTTATAAATCTGAGTATTACTATTATTATCATTAGTAATTTTTCTTACATCAAAATATGGGATGTGGCTATAAAGATTTCACAAAAGGTAACAAAAAGAGAGATAATATTCTCTTTAAAAAAAAAGCACTACTGTTTGAAAATTTGAAAATTTATTCAAGAGATGGCTGTTTGTCATCACATTTACACAAAGCATGTGAATAAGGAAGCCCTTCAATGATAATTTTTAAAGAATATTGGAAATTGTATTTCTTCTTTTGTTTTAATCACGTGCGCACACATTTTATCATCACGTGTACACTATAGGCAGTCATGTGAATTAGGAAACCTTGCAATGATCAATTTGCAGTGATAATTTTTCTTCTCTCCTCCAACCACAACGTTAACCATATTCACTCAGATCTACATCAGCTCCCGCCCTTGTTGTTCCCAGTTCCCATGAGCAGGCTATATAGTTTCAATTCCTTTCAATCACTTGCTCCTCGTCTCTAGAATAAACTCCCTTTATCTGTAAGAAATAGCAAGACTTTTACCTTCTTCAAATCAAATTTAAAAACGTATCTCTATCCTTCATGCCCCTTATCTTTCTCTTCAAATTTCCCTGAGGGAGCAGTCAGCACTCTGTATCCAATGGAAAAATGCTTTATAAATCTGAGTATTACTATTATTATCATTAGTTTTCTTTATCATCAAAATATAGCATGTGGCTATAAAGACGATATCATTCATTATTATCAAAATCAAACCTGTAAGGCTCGGTCACCTGTGCACAACGCAAGGCTAGCACACGGTAAAATTACCCATTATAGCCAGTACATTGTCTTGTGCTGGATGTGCTTCAACATTCAATACTTGTGCGTTAGGCATGCTGGACCAGTGTATTTGTAGTCTGCAATGCGCCCATCAGAATTTGTAGACGTGCACAATAATGAGCGTTTAGTTTGACGCATGACTTCATGTGCCAAAAGAACGCTAACCATGTGCCAAACACACTGGACTAACGCTGTATGTTCGTTGAATATTTTCAAATGTGCCCTCTATATTACTAGCTAGAAAACCAGTTATGGTTACCTTCTCCCAAATCATCTTATCACTAATTGAATGTAAAATGACTCACAGTATGTATTTTCCCACTCATTTCTCTGTGTGTTGGCCATGATTCGTGTACATGTTACTGGGCCTTTAAAGAGAAAGGCCCAGGACAATGGAGTGATAGAAATAGCGAGTCACGTTGTCGGTTGTCAATGAAGTCACGATTCCCTGACGTGGTTCAGCCAGACAACAATCTGCTCTAAACCTTCATAATTAATTTACCAAATTGGTCTCTCATCCAAGTACGTAGCTAGCATTACCATGGAAACCACTCATTCACAGTGCCTCTCTGAAATTAAGTTGATTGATTTTGTTCAAAATGGAAATAAGCTCCCACTCACATTTAAAAAAACAATTAATATGAAGGAGGTCTTTCTAATTTGAAAGTACTTTGAGTAAATTACCCATGACCTATTTTTATTTTCTGGGCTACCAACAGTATCATTCAAATGAATGATTTGCTATAGTGAGAAGACTCCCAGAGAAATCTGTCTCATACTGTACCTCTAACATTCACAGATAAAAAGATTTGAAATGGAAGATCTGCTAAATAGTCTTTTGCATTGTATGTGGCTTCAGCAAACAAAGACTATTCTATACCTCCCCTGTCGAATCTCCTAGATATTATATGGCCTTGTTTCACCTATCCATTTTCAAGATGATAATTATGATTATAATGATAATACCACGGTTTTTTATATTGCTGGTATCTACAAGCTCACATGTTAGTAAGTTTAGATACGGCTCCATCAAAAAAAAAATTGAGGATAATTTTGAATGATTCCAAGAATACAAGCCTACCCCCGAATAATTGGCCAATATCTTTCAAGATACTTTCCCTTATGGTACATGACATTGTGTTTGACTTTGTGTATGACCTTGATAGTGATGATGACTTTGATGTTGACTTTCAGGTGGTGAAGGACATTGCTCAGAACATCCTATCTTTCATCAATAGTAACTGCACCAAGGAAGGCCACACCTATTGGCTCTTCAAAGGTAAAGTTTGTACAGCCATTACAATACAAAATTGTAATTTATTCAGCACAACAATACCCTTTGTCCAAGCCCTTGTCAATTTTGATGTTTTGTTTAATATCAAGTGCGATTAATGATTCAGTAGTCTAGGAACAAAACATGGGCTGACATTTTTATTTGAAAAGGATAATGGTATTCTTTCCTGAATTAACTATAGACTTAGTTTCTCATCATGGCCTCCATTGTAGGGCCTCCATTGTAGGGCCTCCATTGTAGGGCCTCCATTGTAGGGCCTCTATGAAAAACAATGTTTTGATCATTGATGGAGCTGTCCCACTGAAATCAAACAAATAAATGAATAAATAAATTGGCTTTTCATTGAGTTTTCATTTTGAATTTCAAGGAACTTACTTGTGAATAATGTGAAAATGTCATTAAAAAATATATACATGCATGCAATCAAATCATTATGGATTTTTCAATAATGCATCCCAATTTTAGCAAAGTTTGGACAACCTTTAGCTTTGAGGTAACAAGAGAAAAAGAAAATGAGCTATTATATTGCAGGCTATACAATCCACTAACAATTTTTATCCACTTTTTAATGAAAGTTGACTCTATTTTTAGAGCTCATGGTTATATCTTATATAATTTTTCAACCTCGGTTTTTTTTTGTGGTTGTTTTTTTGAAATAGAAGAATCCATAGATTTCAATCAGAACTTATGAAACAAGATATTTTTTATTAAACTGTTGGCAAAAACAAAAATGTATGTTTATCCATCAATCTATCCATTCACTCATACATTCATGTTACAATGCTTTTATAGAAACTTTTTAGTTCATGTATAGGTCTTCATTCTTCTAATTCTGGAACTAAAATAACCGAGAACAAAGAGGAGTTGGGGTTTCAGAACCTTTACTGCTGCTATACCCTATTTTTGGAACTCCCTTCCCCACACAGTTCTAATCTTACCTGCTCTAGCATGCTTCCAAAAGAACTTGAAAAATTATTTAATGTCTAATTAGTTTACTCATTATCAACACTTAAGATATTTGATGTTATTTTTCCTATGATGTTCTTCCTGAATAGTATGAAAATAAATGTGAAAGCCCACAGATGTTTTGTTCATATTTTCAACTACATGTACACTTGATTCTCTTTAAAGGGAAGAATGATGATGT
Organism: Paracentrotus lividus; assembly: GCA_940671915.1. NCBI lineage: Eukaryota > Metazoa > Echinodermata > Echinoidea > Camarodonta > Echinidae > Paracentrotus > Paracentrotus lividus. The sequence continues at coordinate 17,977,453 of CALNVZ010003428.1, read as the reverse complement.
CGTCAAATTGTATGACCTGAGTAGTCTGATGACGGAGCACCCTGACTGCCCATGGGATAACCCCTTTGTTGTTCCTGTTGCCATGCTGCTGTATAGAGTAGCTCACAACATGGCCCACAGCGCCAAGATATCACCAAAGTGAGTGAGATCATATTATAAAAATCATCCGTTTAGAAGATTCCATTAATTATTCTTCAGGGACAATGGCTCCACTGTAGCTTTAGGTGCAGCTCGCTGCTCCGAAGGTTCATTTGTCTGAAGGCTCGATGTTTCGAAGGTTCTCTTGTTCGAAAAATAAAATAGGGTTCGTTGTTCTGAAAGCTCATTTGTACAAAGGTTAGTTTAATCCGACAGTGAAATAGGGTTCATTTGTCCGAAAATTAAATAGGGTTCTTTGTTCCGAAGGTTCATTTGGTCCAAAGGTTGAATCATCCGAAAATGAAATGGGGTTCATTCACCGGAAAAGTTAAATAGGGTTGATTCGTCCGATATAGAAATGGGTTCATTCGTCAGAACTTTTTGATTGATCCCGATTTCATTTTCAGACGAATGAACCCTATTTCATTTTCAGATGAATGAACCCTATTTTATTTTCAGAAATAATCTTTGGAATAACGAACCTGATTTCATTTTCGGATGAATGAACCTTCGGACTTGTGCCTCAAATGTTTGGATGAACGACCTTATTTTATTTTCCGACGAAGGAACATCCAGGTATAGGAAATTTTCATGTTCGGACAGACAAACCGTCAGAACAACGAAGCTTTGGACGAATGAACCTTCGGGACAACGAGCTGTAACCATAAATTCCATATATTTAAGTTTAATTTCTAAACTTCAGTCCTTACTTAAATACACTACCCTTCTCTAAACCTAATATAGAACAATATTGCAAACCTTACCATAACACTACATCTTTCATGAAATAAGGTGTGGAGCAATTTTTGGTGGAGCAAATTTTGTGTCACCCTTGGTAGGCAATACCTTTGTTCTTTTTCAGCAAGACAATTTGATTTGCATGAAAATTTATCCAACACACAGTTGCTTTCAGTAGTAATAAATACAAACCATTCCTTATTTTATGATTCCTTCTTTTGGTCTTGAACCTAATACATATAGATTTCAAATTTCTTTGTAAAAACATTCAAATTTCCAACATTGCTGTCAAAGTTTGACAGATATCCTTCAGAATATTATTTCATTACATGCATGTATATTAAAATGTGCTTGAATATGGAAATATGTTGTTTTTTTTATTATTGATTATGCTGAAGAATTATTTATATACATTACCTCTAGAGTAAACAGTTAAAATTGAAGTATTGTTTGTGTTGTGTTAAACATATTTCATTGTTTTCACTAGGAACAAGCATATAATTGTGTACCTATTGAACAAGTGCCTGTCGTTATTGGCTCAATGTCGGGATCAACATCTGGAGGTGAGATATATTGAAGTGAAATTGAAATTGAATTGATATTTATATATTTTCATATTAAAAAACAAGGTTGTGAATATGCATGCAATTAATACATATACATGTACATGTACTGTATAGAAAATTATTGTTTTTTCTTCTCTTTAATTTGCTCTTTTATTTATTAGAAGCCCATGTAAAGGTCACTAATCCTTTATCAGATTGTTTCAATAAAACACAAGATATAAATAAATCATTCCAAGTTGCTCTTAGAGGGATGCAATAAGATTGAACGAGAATTCATTTTGTTAACATGATTATAACCAAAAAAGGTAGATCAGAAATCTCTTGAAATTTACAAGCCAATTGCTTGCTTTACCATCCACTTATCTACAATTTCATATCCAGATTTTGAAAATCTTTTATACCATAACGCATTTCAAACAATATCCTTCTGCTGTGGCTTAGAATGTACAGCGTATTCTGGGTTATGAAGTACCCGCACCCACCGCGTTGGGCGTTCCGTCCACTGAGGTGGTACATGGTTGTAATTTTATCACGCATGGCATAGTCCTAGCCTTGTTTGTTTGTTGGTTTTAAGATTGTAAATTATTTCCATTTGCTATGAAATTTCTGTACTTTGTTTTTACTGTTAGAGCAGTATATAGAATATTAATTAGTTTGGTTCTATTCGCACTTATTTTGGGAAGTTATTAAATCCCTTTAAGTTTTTTCTTGTTGAATATAAAATGAGCAGGAAAAGGAAAATACTATGAGACTATTTTCTTAATGTCTCAAGGTTGCTATTATAGTGTTTACAATATATAAACTGTAAAATATATATATGTTTATGCAATCTCAGTTTTATTTCGGAAAGAAAGGTTAATACCTGGGGGGCATTTCATGAAAGGACTTATCGAACGTTTTGTCCAACAAATTTGCTCTCAACCAATCAGATGCGAGCATTTCAGTAGCTTATAACAGCAGTTGTCAGTGAGAATCAGTGAATATATGTTTCATGAAATGCTCCCCTGGTTACAGTGCTATGAATAATAAAGCTTCAAACTTGGAGGAAATGACCCCCCCCCCCCCCCCTCCCCAGAAAAAAAAAGGAAAAAAAAGAGAGAGAGATTAAAAGAAAATAAAGAAAAAAGAGAGAAAGCTAAGGGAAGAAGTGGGATAGCAATACTTCAAAATTAATTAATGGTAAAGACACAAAAACAGGAAGAGATGAAAGAAAAGAGGAGACAGATGGTGAAGAGCAGAAATACATGTAGCAATACACAGGAAGAGAGAAAAAAAGCCCTGATTTCCATGCAAAGAAGATCATTATTCATTTACATTTCCATATAAAAATAGATACAGGAAGAGATTAAAAGAAAAGTAGAGAGAAAGTTTGAAAGCAGGGATAGCAACACTAGATACTAGATAATTAGGAGTGATATGTAACACAGGAAGCTTCAAGCTTCAATTTTCAGGGGGAAGTGAAAGAAAAACGGAAGAGAAAAGAGAGAAAATGGGGATATTCAAGTAGCTAAGATCGTGTAGATTTAACCATTCTTGCAAATGAAGGGACGTATATTTGTTTTATATCCGTCATCAAAAATAGAATAGGATAATTAAGTAAATAAATAAGGATTAATAGTTAGATATACTTTGTAAGAGAGATCAAACTTGATTATGTATACAAATTTCTTATCCGTATATTGGGAAGCACGTTTTGCATACATTCTGACGTGTAAAATGTTTAAAATCTGAAAATGGGTCCGTTATCATTGAATCAAAGTTGCCATTTTAGGCTTTTGAACTTCAAAAAATGACATTTTTGCATTCAACCATTGCTCACTGAAGCATGACTAGATGATTTTTCTTAAAATTCGCTCCCATTGTTGCTAATTAATTCCCTACATGGACATAAAATTAGATTTTTTTTAATTCCTCCTGGTTCAAAAATGATTGATATCTGAAATAGGGGGAACTTTCTTTTTGTTTTGTGTTTAGTAACCCCAACTATACTTGGGTAAATGGGAAAGTTTTCTATTCTCAGAGGAGTATTTTAAATCCCATGAAATACTCCTGACCAATCAGTGATCGACAAACTTTCAATGATGGATATATTGATTATTATATCCCTTATCTAAGATTGTTTGCATTGAGAGTGTACACAAGGAGAAAAAGAATAGTTTAACTAAGAAAAACGTTTCTCGAGAAATAGTTCGTTTTTCTTCATGACGTCACGCATAGTACATTTTTTCCCTAGGGAAAAACTGGACTATACGTTTTTCCGACCCCCCCCCCCCCACCCTATTCACGAGTTGCGCACGCGAGCGGTGCTACTCTGCTGCTTTTACCTGAATTCTCCACTGCATGCGCGCATGCCACGGGAAACTTTCGGCGAGCTGAATGCACTGACCAGGTGCGCAACAGCTGATTTTTGTTTGTAAACAGACAAAATGGCTGCCTCCACTAGTTGCCAGATTGATGGTAATAACGGAAGATTTCAGCAGTATAATGACGAGGAAATTGTGGATTTCATGAACTCGACTGACAGCGTTAATACTCAGAAACAAATTAAGTATGCTGTATCTATATTCCGCGAATTTTGTTCACAAATTGATGGTGTGAGTTGTGATGAGATCGACATCAAATCACTCGATTCAGCGCTCGCAAGATTTTTCGTCGGTGCTCGAACAAAAACAGGCGCTTTGTAAGTACTTGTACTTATTGGATCCAGAAGAAAGGTAAGCATAGACTATATAATTTTGTTCATTAAAAAAATTAAAAGGTGGAAGGGATATAAAACAAATATACAATGACTCATTCTCAGAACAGGTTAAAACTATTCGCACTCAGGAACATCACATAGTACTATTCTCTCTCGGGCCGATGGCCCTCGAGAGAATAGTACTATGTGATGTTCCTTCGATGCGAATAGTTTTAACCAGATCCTCGATTGTCATTGTATATTTGTATAATATAAGTTGAAAAAAATTGATTACGTGTTTCTATTATTTTTTACTTGTCAATTTCTATCATATTAAGTGCATTAAGCTGTTTATGTAATGAGCTATACAACTGTAAATTATTATTACTAGCAGAATTACCTGTTGTAGCACGGGGGGGGGGGGTGCAAATTTTGTTTTCTGTATTAAAGATTGTGTCTTTGGGGGATGGAGGTGGATGTGGCTTTTTTGGAAGAACATGTCAAAAATACCAAAAATAATCCCCCTCATCTACATGTACAAACAATTTAACCATGTTTACCGAAAAATTCCAGCTCGATTGAGTGGAAAATTTCTGAGAAAAAAATGCTGTTAAAAAAAAAAACGGAAGGCGGACAGACGGAGAGACACTCAAGATTAGCCAAATTATAGTAAGCATTATACATTACAATGTAGTAAGGATATTTATTATTATATCTAATAGATTGTGGCTCAAGCCAACTTTCTCCTCTGCCAGATGTTCATGGAGGAATCCAGAAAAAGTCGCCATGGCAACATGACTGATGATGACGGTTCGGAATCAGCATGGACAGGTAAAGGCAAATTTTTTATACTTTGGCATAGTTTGAAGTATGATAGAGACATTGTTTTGCCAATCCATGTTAGTACCTTGTAGAACATACACTGCTAGATGATTCAATTATATATTGTGTCATGAATGGAAACACATTTATTTAGTCATTCCATCATTTTGGCTGATATTTTATATGTACAAACTTTAGTTCGGCACTTAAGTTGTTCCTGTGTCAGTATACTTTTCATGTTTAATATTCCTCTATTGTTATTCCCAAGTCTATCAACTGGCTAGTTTAAATTCCTATCAATTACTCAATCATCTTCACTGGAATATTAACCTTCTATCATGTCTCTTACCTCCTTCATATCTAATCTAAAAACTTATCTCTATGATACATCCCCCTGATTCCTTTCTCTTTATGAATTTCCCTAGGCTAAGGGAGTAATAGCACTTTGTATCTAATTGGAAAAGGTGCTTCCTGAATCTGAGTTTTATTTTGATTCTTCTCTCCGATAAGTTGGCTCTGTGGATAGAGCGTCCACCTCATAATCGGGAGGCCGTGTCATACCAAAAGACGTTAAAAAATGGTAGCTGCTGCTACCCCGTTTGGCTTTCAACAAGAAAGGGATAGAGCATTCAGCAGTGTCCATGTGGCGTTACTCAGAGGCTCCCGGGCCCACAAAAAAAAGGGGCAAATTGAATTTCTGTTCACCTTTGTTTCGGATGATAACATTTGGAGCATTTTTTTTTTTTATAGGGAGCTCGAACACCAGTAGCGATGTGGAAGACGACACCAATGATCAAGTCGACGACGATGACCAGGCTCAGAGACAAGATATTGTCCTTCCACCAATCAGCATCAAGAACCTAACCGTCCCAAGCAGCAAGATGTGGAAAAGCAAAGACACTGACCGCAAGAGGTCAAATGTCAAATCATTGAACGCATCGAAAGGGGAGAAGGCCCGGCAGATTTTAGAATATGTGGCTAATGTAAGTGATATACAAATATGTTGAAATGCTAGACTTAAAAAAGGTAATAGGCCTAAAGATACCGGTCATCTGTGATTGATGTTATACATAAACTGCACCCGTCGTTCCCTCCTCCCCACTCAAGATTTGCTGTTGAATTCCTAATTTTTTCTCTAAAATTTGACAATTACACGTTGTGCCAATCCATTAGAAACATATTGCTTTATCATTAGAGGACTCATTTTAAGTTGTTTATCTTTGTATGCATTTTTCAGGGCTTGAAAGCAATAAAGACAAGTACACCTGACTCTGAAACAAGCCCACCACCATCAGCACCATCATCATCACCTTCTCATGGTGCCAGACCACTCTCATTACCCCCTTCCACACCAGAAAGATCGCCCCTGTCTACCAGTAAAGCCATCCCTCTGCGGGATAAACCACGAAGTACTGATCTCCAGACATCGACCAGCACATCAGGAAAGAAGAAAGGTGAGCCAGGTGGAGCAGCTCAGAGACAGAGCCAGGAGCAGGTTGACGACAGCCCGTTTGTAGAAGGAGACGTTGAGCATGAGGTACAGGATGCAGATGGAGTGGTTGCTGGAGATGCAGATGCTCAAAGACCACAAGAGACATTAAGACAAAAGAATGGCGCCAAAGGAGAGGCAAGCCGTAATAGCTCCTCTCATCAAACTTTAGATGATTCAAAAGCAACGGCCAAAGAAGCTTGCGGTAGCTCCTCTTCCGTTGTGCGTCCAAGAAGCGAAGTGCCACTTGAGGATAAGACTGTAGGAGAAGGAGCAGAACAGTGCAGTGACCTTGTCGAGACCGACCGGTCGTCTCCAGCCAGAGGCAAGGAAGTGGCCAAGGAGAAACCATTCCCTCCAGGATCCTGGCAGGAGACTTCAGGCTTGCTCCTCCTGGAGAAGGCGTACCAGGCTTACAGTATTCTAACTGCTCTGGCATGGGATGAACATAAACACGGCAGGGCTCTTCTAATGGCACAGCTGGCTATCAAATGTCTAAGTAAGTCCCAATCTTGATATAGGCATGGTAATTGATTATATCATGTATTCATTTTGTATTGATTTTTTTATCTATTTGATCTCTGTCTATATCTCTATCTTTCACTATGGATATCTCTATCAATGTTTCTGTCTGTCTGTCTCTCTCTCTCTCTCAACATCACTTCACCAATATACATAGTCAATGCTATCAAGGAGAATAATGGAAGGATAATTTATTGATCAAAACACTGACTATAAATGTTAAAATTTGCGAGACATATTTTCTCATTCACTCTTTTCGATTGCATTTTTATTTTTAATTGTCTATTTTAAGAAGAAATACTTTCGTTTGCCCAATTGCTTATATATTTAGATTCCTGCCGGTCTATACACCACAAAGAGAGTAATGTATACAATGTACTGATGATGTGCGGTGACTCTCATCTTCTCCTCACCCATGACCCTAGCAACCAGCATCATCATCATGAAGATTACCAGAATCTATCTGATACGGATACCTTTATCCTTGAGACTGCAATCATCCAGCAGACGTCCCACGGTAAGGACAAACCTTCTGTATTATTTAATCCCTTTTACCCCCAGAACGTCTCAGAGATTTCATCCATTTATCCTACAGACCACTTTCATTAGTAGACGAACCTGTTTCATTTAACCCCTATAGACAACTACCCCAGAACCTATTAGAGACAGATACCTTCATCACAGAGACTGCTATCATAAGCAGACAAACCTTTTGTTTCATATAAATCCTGTTTACAACAACCCGAGAACCTCTTCACGACCAATGCCATTATCCTAGAGACAACCATCATCAGCAGAAAACCCTCTGTTTTTTTCAAATCCTTAGACACTTGTGGATATTGATACTTTTATCGTGAAGACTGCTATCCAAGATAGAATAACCCCTGCAATAATAATAGTGCAAACTACTGGAGCGCACACACCGTCCAAGGACGCTCATGGTGCCAGCTCAGCACCAGCCCGGTCAGAATATCATTTAGGGGCAAATGCAGAGTTCCATTCAATAGAACAGTTGCATCTTGGACTTCATGAAAAAGTTTCCCAATCCAACTAATAATCATGTATAATCATTATCTCATTCTGACCATCAGAGTATGAATGGGCGACTGAATTTCAGACTGAGACTGAGGATTGTTTAGAATGCAGTATCAAGTGTTATAAGGCTTGCTTGGATGATATGGTGAAGAAAGAGAAGGCTTTCAAGAGGAGTATTAGGCAGAAGCTCGGCAATGCTTGCAATGAACTGGGTGTCTTCTTCATGAACACAGCTGCCAATTTAGCTTCGGTGAAAGGTGAGAATATTTGACGTTCATAGTGGAGTCATTTGGTTACTAAATATTTTGTTTCTTCTTAGATGAAGAAACGAGGACTGTTTAGAAATTCAGCAGAAAACAAAAAGAAACATGATGTTGACTATAAATGAATTACTATGTCTGACATCTGATTTTGTATGTTGTCAGTGTTTAGCAACCAATATACAAATATATATTTAAAGGCCTGATTGCTGTAATTTAAGGATCAAAAGCTACCGTTGACTCTTTTACTTTTGTCTTTGACGTGATACAGTATAAACAGAGAGAGAGAGAGAGAATGTTAAATGCAATGAATACTGTATAAGCCAATATTTTCGCCTTTTTTTATACTAGTTTTGGAAATTTGGTTGTGGATAATTTCGTAATTTCTTTTATGTTTTCATTACTTTAACAAGCCTTATGTTGAAGTGGAAATTTTCGTGAAGACGGACTTGCAAAATTTCCAAAAATAAAACCACTGCGAAAATAAGCACTTATAGAATAAGAGATTTCTTTATCATTATACTCTCGTTCAGATTCCATGCCAAGTACATTTGAGCAGGAACTGTGGAAGGAAAGCTACCGTTGTTTCAGCACAGGGGTGAAGTCCTTTGAGGAGGTTCCTGACAACACCAATGTAGCTCTTCTCAATTGCAACATGGGTCGTCTGATGAGACTCTGTGCACAGAGCTATGCTTCAGGTGGTAGTATGGGACCGGATGCTGAGTTCAGTAGCAAGGAGAAACATTACTATGTCAAGGTATGTTATCTTCTTCCCAACTCCAAATTTGTTCATGTCTGAATAATAATAATAACGGCGGCTTCGTTTAAAGTGCTGAAATCCGTCAGGCATGACGCTCATGGCGCTATTACATATGCGACATGCAGAATGCATATTTATAGAGGTACAACAAATTATACTACATACTGTACATGCTAATAAGGTACAAGATTATTAAAATCAAAGCATTATGGGTTAGGAATCAGGGCAGAATTGAGTAGTTGAGGACTTAAATAGGTGGTGCTATTCAAGCTGGCTGGTTAGTGTTGGCTTTAAGACTCATCATCTAAAGTATTGTTTCGTAGACAAAGAAACCTCTCTTTCTCTCTCTCTGTCTCTTTGCATCGAGTTGAAGTCTCACCCTTATATTCTTTCGTGAATATCTCACCCACTGCAGGCTGCCGAGTGTTATGCGAGGGCGCTCCACATCCTCGGACACAAGAGTGGCCATAGTGCATTGTGGGATTCCATCACTTGGGAGCTGTGTTCAACGTATTTTAACATGGCGTGCCTGCTTCAGGATCAGCCTCCTGTATCTACGTCCACTCTCGTTCAGGTAGGTCACATGGTCTAACGGTTTGGATTGTAAGATGGTGTTCACCAAGTCGTTTGTAACTTATGAACAACTTTATGAATGACTGGTGATCGGTTCTTGTGCTAAATGATTAAACATGTGTTTCCTATATCACACAAGAACATGTTCCAGTCGTTTGTAAATTCGTTCTTAACTTTACGACTAGACTATTGCATTACTCATAGGCCCCCAAAAATCTTGGCATAGCAGGTCACTGTAAATAGGGTAGGCAGGGCGGGATTTGATCTTTTTTTCACTTCTTTTTTTCTTTTTTGCATCATGCATACATATTCTTACATACAATTGTCCGAACCAGGGTTTTGGGGCATGAATATGGTGCATAGAAAAGAAAGGAAAGTTTTCACACACTGAAGCTGCCCCAGATGTGTCACTGCCAAAAACAATAGACAACTTCTGGGTTTTTTGTATTGCAATATCGATTGCAATTACAAAATGATATCATGCAATCGTAATCGGATTAAGATTAAGTCTTGGGTAGGCACTGTTTTTAAGGTCGGTCTGGTTACACCAAGATGATAATTTTTTTTTGAGGCCTTAGGTTGCCTGCCAGGAGCTCAGTTGATTCATGAGCTGGGAAAATTCATCTTTCTGGACCTATATATAGCCCTGCCAAACGAAGTTTGAAAGAGGTATATAGGAATCATCGTGCGGACGGGCAGGTCGATGGTCCACTCCAAATCTTGAGAAATGAACACTTCCTAATTCTTTTTTGACATGCTTTTTGAATGCTCGCAAAACTCTTTAAATGTATTACTCACAAATGGGGGCAGGGGTCCCTGCAGTAATCTTTCTAGTTGACATTAAATTGCACTTGATGTAGAGGAAACATCAATAATAGACCTACATTTATATGTTTTGAGATATTTCATGAAATTTCTACAGACATTATTTTCACAATTTTTGAAAATGATATTATTTGACCTTATTTCATGCCTTCTACGTCAAATTTTAGATCGAGAAGGATGTCTTGGAGGCTATGAGCAAAGCATTGACATTGTGTGACACAGAGGAGACATCATCCAGTAGACAACCTCTATATCAGTATAGGGCAGCTACTATCCATCACAGGCTGGCCTCTATGTACCACAATTCCATTAGAAACCAGGTAGGTTTAGTGAGTTCCTCACTGTAATACTTTGGTTCAAATTCACAAAGTTTCAAAATAGTGAGATTTCACAAAAAGTTTAATATGTTGTGAGGATACAAATTGCAAATTGCGAGTAGGTCCTAATCATTCTGCAACTTCATCAGAAACAAACTTCAAACACTGAGTTCTTGACTGGAAAACTTCTTCTCTTTTCTTGAAACTAGTTACTCAAACAGAAATAATGAACAAAGCTAGGGAATTGAAATTATTTTATGAATTTTTCACCATAAAGATCTGATGGTCAATTATAGCCTACAATGTCTTGAAAAAAATCCAGGATGATGATTCAAGCTTTTTACTCCAAAGCCATTTCAATATCTGTTAATTAATTTCTTTTGCCAATTGACTTGACCTGGATGGAGGCATATCAATGTGATTTGCATATACTAACTAGAATGGAAGTAAACATCTTAAACAAAATAAAGCAGAGAGCAATTGTCACCAGAACAAATGTTTTGTCACCGTTAAAACCAATATTTGTATCTTTACAGTCTTCTCACATGAAGAAGAAACACACCAAGACCTTGGCGGAGCTCCATTACACCAAAGCAGTCAAACTATTTAAGGAGATGGACAGACCTGTGGAACTTCTTAGAGTAGAGCTGGAGAGAGTGGCATTGTTAGAACATCAGTATGAAAGTAAGATGTTTTTTCTTGTACTTTTATTGGCATCATTTTGTAAAAACAAACAAAGAAAGAAACTCATGACCTTTTTATGTTGTCATTTGTAAAAACAAAGAAACTCCCAATCTTTAGAGTCATCAATTGTAAAAAAAACAACAAAGAAAGATAGTCTTGACTTTTTGACCCTAAAAAGACTGGGCATTTTGTCACCTAACAAGACTGGGGGGGGGGGGTCCTGATTCAGCCCCCCCCCCCCAGGATCTCGGCCGTTGAGCGCCCGATTGCGCTGGAAATTGGCATCTGGTTACCCATGGCATCATCTACAAAACTAAGTGAGTCATATTCTCCGAAAAATCTCATCACTAAGTAATTATTAAATCAAAGATTTTCTCCAATTATGAAAATATAGCCCCCAAACTGCAATTTTTTTTTCACAGACTTTTTGTAGGGTTCTGATACAATGTATTGAAGAAAAAAAAATTGGTATCATTATCAAGGTTTTTCTTTTGTATTTTTGGTTTTTTTAATTTGTTATGGATTTCTTTGCTTTTTTTACCTCTTGTTTTTTCAATAGAAATCATCGGCAACACTATTTCAGTCACAAACAATTTGAAATAAATTGATTTTAATCAGCAAAATAAATTTGGCTAGAAACACAATTTGCATTTGATTTGTCCATGAAATCACGTTTTAGAGCAACTTCGGGTCTGACATGAAATTTCAAAATATCACGTAATTTCGGAACCGTGTACCCGGGCTTTGCAAAAGGAAATTTCATGAAGTCTTGTTGAATTTTGTTGTTTTTTCGCTTTGCGAAGTTATCGCCAAAAATGTTGAGGGGGGGCTGAATTACCCCCCCCCCCCAGGCTTTTTAGGGTTAATGTCATGATTTGTAAACACAAACAAAGAAAGAAAATCTTAACCTTTAATTGTCATCATTTATCAAACCAAACCAAATGAAAAAAACTCTTAACCTTTAAGTGTCATCATTTGTAGTAACAAAAAGAAACTCAAACATTTAAAAGCTTGTAGGTCTTTATCCCATGATATAAACAACTTTTATCAAATTTTAGATAAGGAATAACAATGATAAAATACCACTCTATGTGAGACATGCACTATTAGACTATGGGATGGTTCCCGATAATGTCGCTAGTTTTCCATTTCCGCGGGGTTGAAAAATCCACCACGCTCCTGTCATATGAAAATCCATTTTAAAACATGGCAACATCAATGAGATATGTCGCGAATCTTCTAAATTGCAATACAGCTAGAAATTTTTTTTTTAAATATCACCGCTCACTCCAATCTGACTCGGCTGAATCAACTGGAAAAGGCCGGCATTAACTGTGTGTTTACGTATATTAAAAGCAAATGCACGGCATGTATCCGTCATAGATCTATGCGACCTCGTTCAAAACCATTCACATTTCTTTACCCCCTAGCGATAGTTGCGTATGTAAACAAAAGAGATGAAACCTCGACGTCTTTGATTTCCAGTGAAAAAATGAAAGTGATTGTTGAGACAGGATTATTGGGGCCCCAAATTAGTTTTATACTTCTAGTACTATATAGAAAATAATCATAATCATGGATTCTTGAATACCTAAACTTTTCAAAATATGTCCCAACATCAGGAAATATCCAGTCATAACTAGTAACCAAACATTATCAATGATTTGAGAGAACCACAAATTAAGTTCGAATCACTATTGCTAATGAAAGAGTAATGAATCTGAACACAACTGAATCAATTTTGTTGCAAGAAAACAGGTGCGGGCTTGGGTCTGGCATTTTGCAACGAAATTACTACTCCCTCAATTTATTTTCTCCCTATTATACAGAAAGAAGAGAAATGTGATCATTGTATTCATTCCAGAACTACAAATTGAAACAAATGGTCTCCTTTATAATTTTTTTTTTTAATGGCAACTGGAAACAAGAGGCATAAGCCATTTTTAATTAGTATCTAACTCTATGTGCCCCTCATGTAGGCTAAAATTTCATTTTGCACTCCATTCTTGCTTTATACAGACAGGTTAGGCAGTCGGTATCATGGTTTTGATGAGTAATGTACAAAACTTGATTCCTTTTGCTATTTGATGATTAAGAAAATATTGCAGTTTTCTCCAAAACAATTAACTACAACACAAAACATATTCAAATAAATTTAATTTTCTATTATCTACAATATATGGAAAACATGCAACTAAATGCTCATTCATGTACATGTACCACCTCTTTCCCTTCCAATCCTCCTAGCCATCGTGGGAGAGAGAGAGAGAGAGACATAGGGGGTAGGGAGAGAAATATAAAAGCAATAATCATGTACACTTGAAGGGTTAAATTGACAATGACAACAGAGATATATCAACACATCAGGATCGGACTTCGGAAGATTAATGATGTGTTGATACAGCTCTGCTGTCATTGTCATTTTGACCCTTCATGTGTACATGATTATTGTTTTTATAAGCACATTAACCGGAATCCTGATCAATCGGTGCCTTCGAAATGGAATATTTTCAGACGACTAACGAATAAAACCGAACGAGGCTGAGAATGCCTCGTGGCATTGCACGCACTTATTGATAGGTGGTGAAATTTGTAATACACGTAACAAATGGGGACATTGCCAAGTTGATCGATTTTCGTAATGTTTATTATTCTTAAATTCTATTTTGAATGCTGGTGCAAAATCTAAGATACGCGTCATTTAGAATTTGCTTTATTATATTATTTTATATATTATCATATCCCTAAAGTGTGGTGGGATGGCTAACCCTGGGAGAAGTCACAATTTGAGCCACCATCCTATAGTCTATATCTTTGATGGTAACAACAAAATAGATGATTAAAATGTTAAATATAATGGTAGATCATTAACCAAAGAAAGATGATAGCAGTATGTTTATTTAAAAAAAATTGAGTTTATATTTTGAAATGTGTCATGCCTTGTAAATGTGTATGATTTACATGAATGAATGACATGTGCTTGCATATAAAGTTTGTTCTCATATCTTAAACTCAAGGATTCTATGCAAAATACTGATAAAAGAAAAAGGGTTGTATTCATTGTTATACATCAAATTGAGATATTGCTTGCTCTTTATCATCATTGTGCTTATTAGTTCTTGATTTGCGACCCTTTTTAAGTCGCTGTAGCTTATTTAATGAATGACATAAAGGACCTATGAAACATGTTTTATCTTTGCTGAACAGGTCAGACGGGAAAAGGTCAGAAAGTAAAGACCTTGGAGACAGCCCTTGCTATCATCCTGGATTGTAGATCAGTGATCCTACAGCTTGAGAAACTGAGCTACAAGATAGTGCCTTCCACCATGTCCTCAACCCTCCAGGATGCGCCCGCACCGGAACATAAGAACCGTGGCTCGGAAGGAACGATGACTGCTGAACCACAAGACTTTGAGAAGGATGAAGTTTTAGAATCAAAGGGAGCAGGCAAAAATTTTCAACAAGAAGGATCCAACTCTGCGGAAACTCTAGGCTTGTGTAAGGAGGGTGGGACAGAATCAGAGCATGTTGGTGAAAGAACTCATGTTGAAGATGCAAGGACAGATGAAAAACAAGACTTGAGCAAGAAGGTTAATAGGGATTCCAAGAAATTTGATGAAGGGCTTCATCAAGAAACAATGGACAGTGATATAAATAGAGACGTCAATGAACAAAGAAGCCCTGCAATTAAGAGTAGCAATGACGGAAACAAACAGGACTTAATTAAAGATAATGAGCTTGGTGGATCGGTAGAAGACGTCAGAGAAGGAGGGCATGGAGACAGTGTGGATCCTGCAGGAGCATGTGGAATAGAGGATAGAGCTGGACCTATTGAAGAGAGAACGGAAGGAGATGAGGATGTAGAAGCGGGTTCTAAGTCTGAAGTGGACGAAGTCAAGAGACTTCTCACTATATGCGAGAGTCGTCTTCAGTATGTTCTACTTCACCTGGTTAAATTCATGAGTGGCAGCAAACAGAGGTTAGTTACGATAGAAACGATTAATCTTTTTTCGAGATGTGGGTAGCTAATCACCCCAAGGATATCAATATTTTACAAAATTGATCTTTTGTCTCTAAATAAAATAGTGTTCAATGTTGGGGGGGGGGGTTAGGTGGGCGCTGCACCCCCCCAAAAAAAAAAACAACAACAACAACAACAAATAAACAAGCTATAAAAAAAAGTAAAACTATCACATTAAAATGTTATGTTTCTTTCCAAAGATATTTTAATGCTTAATTTGCTTTATTTGGGAATCATTTTCTTTTCCCCCCTCTTCTTGTTGATGTAAGCATTATATATTTGCTCTCTATTTAGGAGCTGCAAGAAAAAAAAAATAGTTTGCAAATTCCTTGCTTTCAGGTCCCTACTTGAATTCTTGATCACAACTGTTAACTTTGTACCTCAAAAGATGTTGATGTACAACAGTTACTCAGAATTAATTACTAATTATGATATTTCCAGAAGAATGGGCCCCAGTTTTAAGAGTGTCATAATCACTGACAGGGCTACCCTTTTAAAATAATAAATAAACAGATTAATGTTAAAAAAAAACTTATCCTTTAATAAACACTCAAACTCAAAATAAAATTATCATTGGTTTTTTCTCTCCTTTTCTCTCCCTCTCCCCATCTCTTTCTGCCTCCCTCTCTATTTCTCTTATTCCTTCTCACTGATATCCTGTTGTCTTGGGCTTCTCCATCTATCTTTCCTCTCATCATCGTTCACCTTCCCATCTTTCTTCCCATCATTCTGGTGACCCAGCTCTCATAATGAAGTGCCGTACAAGGAGATGTATGTTGCTTCTCTTGGTAGACTGTCAAGCTCAGGAGACACTGGCAAGGCTAGCCTAAGCTCAAGACTCCAGAAGATATGCAAGATTTCATCATCCCATAGATGACGATAGAAGAAGAAAGACTCATGGATTGGACCTTGAAAGAGGGAGAGAGAAAAAGAGAGAGAGAGAGAGGAAAAGAGACTAACTTAATCTGGGGTAAAATGGAATGTCTGGGTAATTTAGAAAGTTACCCTAGGTAGACTAGAGTAGAATTTAAAAAAAAAAAAAAAAAAACTGCCTAAGTAACACCACTGGTGAAGCACTAACAGGCAGGTAACAAAAACTACCCTAATTAAGTTCCCGGAAAGTATGCCAAGATGGGTCTTTAAGTGCCTTCCTGCTATAATGCTGTATCAATCGCTTATGATTTTACGTTTAGGAGACTTGAGACCACCCCAAATTAAAGAGTTATCAAAACATTACATGATTTAAGAGCATAAAGGGGGTATGATTTCATGTATTACTTATGACTGTATGGTGCTTATTCCCTTAATTAAAGATGTTGTTGAAGAACCTAGAATTGTAATATCTCCTTGTATTGTTTTATTTTATTGTGCAATATTTCATTTGACAGGGATGATCAACTTACAAATAAATATGCAAAAGAAAATGTGCTATATATAAATAAGACAAAATTTTCCTTGTGGGAACACAAATTAAGGGCATTATATTTATTGTATCAAACAAGACAATTTCTGCATCAGTGACTTCTTGAACATATTGGCTACCAACATTCAAAAGATTTTTTTTGGTTCCATTAGTCAGAATATATTCCAATCTTCCTATTTTTTATTATTTTTTTAAAGCAACATTTAAAGTGGGTGATTAAACTACAGAGCTTTGTAAATCTTGTATTAAATTATTCTGTGATGAACTCAGAACTTTGCTTTGTTTGCTTAGTTGCAGAAAATCTCCAACAGAGAAATATTTTGATAATATTCATCATACATATATATGTGATGATCAAAGTCATGTCAGAGGCATAAACACATGAATGTTTTTTAGTCTATTCCTGTGTACATGTAAGTGTTCTGCTTGCATAAGCCTGAAGTATCTATTTTACTTACCTAATTAAAGACTATGCAAAAGTTCATCATAATTATTAATTGAAAGTTAATATTTATTAATCAAAAGATGGGTATTATTCATTGTTCAAAATTAAATTCAATGGTATTTCCATTGTAAGGACATTATTCAGCATTCTCTTAAAAACTGAGTGTTTGTTGAAAAGTAATTCAAGTTCTATATTGCTTGCCAGATTTACACTACTTATAACTGTACTGAAAAATCCAGCATAAAGACCTTCACTGAAAAGCATCAAAAATGATATTATCTATGTTGTGCATGTCTAACTTGATACCTTACTTTTTCGTTGTTTGTTTTCATATGGACAAAGATATATCTTTGTTTTATTTATTTATTGAAATATACATCTACATATGGTACACATCTTGCCTGTCTAGAGCATGGAAAATATTATTTATGTATTAAAAGAGAACAGGCTCAAATTGAAGTGTAACTTGCATAGTCTGTTATTCGAGTTAAAGGAGAATTGTCCCTTTGTAGATAGATGGCTTACTATGGATGCAGAGAAATCAAATAAGCACATTAATGAAGATTTGGTGAAAATCGGATAAATGATGAGAAAGTTAGGAGTATTTGAATATTGAGATCTCTGATGACATAGGAAATCTCCCATTGGCAACGCGGTCACTATTTGTGATGTCACAAAGGGAGAACTCCCCGTATGGTGTGCACAAAATCTACGCGAAATGTCTCTTTATTTTCATTCTAATGATAGAACAGCTTTTCTTTTCATGATATATTATGACTTTCATATATTTACATGTCATCTCATAAAAAGATTCTTTATTCTCCCTTTAGAATCGAGAAAAAAGAGAATTTTAGTGCAATGTGTACAATACATATGATAAAGATCTCCCTGCATTACATCACACATCATGGTCGCGTTGCCAATTGGAGGATCTCCATATCATTAGTGATCTCAAAATCTAAAAATTCATTTCTCTCTTATTCTTTGCCTGATTTTGCTGAAACTTTGACCAATATGTTCTGGGGGTTGTCTCCATTCACTGGACCCAAATTTCTCTGAGGGGATAATTCCCCTTTAATAATAACCTTGAAATCATGTGCATGATTGCAGAAGAACCTTAGTAATTAGAACTAAATCATAATTGAAATAAAATGGGAGGGGGAAGAAGAAGACGAATGATTTGTACTTCCTTTCCTTCTTATTTTGTTACATTTAATGATCTCCAAATGTTTTTTGAAATTATTATTTTTTGCTATTGTGTTTTTGGTGCATCTTTTTATGTTTTAATTTACCAAATCTAACATGGAATCTCATTCACCTGTGAATTATGAGTATACAAATATTGAGATAATAAAACTCATTTGCCATCAAACAAGGGTAATCAAATTGTTAATTAAGAGATGAACTTTATATTTGGTGTTTTAAAAAGTCTATCATGAACAAATAGTCATGATAAGGGAGCAAATTAAGTTTACATCAGGAGGAGCAGCTATCTAGTGGAAACTAGGTATATAAACGGAACAAATAATTCATTCAGCTCCTCAGAATAAATTAAGATGAATTTGCAGTTTCTGCACTGTAAGCAATTTCTTTAAAAAATATATATAGATATATATAAGGAAATAAAATTATTTTGTCTGCATAATGAATCTTTTAATGTCTGCTGTTTGTTTGTTTGTTTGTTTGTTTAATTGTTGTTGTTATTGTTGTTGGTGCTTTTTATCACCTACATTGAAAGTGTTTAAATTCTGGAAGTCTGGAAAAGATCACAAAGTGACAAGGTCAAAGAGAAAGTTACAGACTTTATGAGAAAAAATAAATAAAAGAGATAATAGCAGAGAGGGAGATAATCAAACTAAGGGAGGAGGCCTATAAATACATAGCTATTTACAGGGGTTGCGGGGGCTAGGGGGGCTGCAGTCCCTCCACTTTATGAAGCAAACATGTACAAAAATACGAAAATGATCAAAGCTTTGTGATTTCCAGCCTGTTCAGCCCCTCCACCTTCAAAAACGCTCCGTGGCCCCTGATTTACATGTAAGAAGTTTGAAAGATTATAAAGAGAGGGAAGAGATGGAGGGAAAAACGGTGAAGGAGAGATGAAAAGGAAATGAAGGAGATATAGTGGCATATAAAAGGGGGACAGATATAAACAGTGTAGAAGGAAAGATGGGGAGAAAGGGAGTTAAAGATGGATGAGAGAGATTGGCCCTACAAGATTGACCAAAGGGGTGGTGGAAGAGAGATAAAGAGGAGAGGAAGAGATAGAGGAATTGAGGAAAGAGAGAGATGGGGCAGAGGGCGAGATACATACCGGTAGGCCTACTACAGAGAAATGTTAAGGGAGGGGAAGAGATCGAAAGAGAGACATAAAGAGGAGATGGATCGAGATGAGTGAGGAATTAAAGGGAGAGAAAGGGGGAGTGGGAGATAAACAAGGAATTCAGGGGGGAAATAAAGGGAAGGTTGTAAATTATTCATAACTATCCCACAAATAGCAGTTTTTACTAGCTGCCAATGCCGTCTCTTGAAGTTATCACGCAACGAGTGAATGCCGTTGTGGTTATTTCATGATCGATGATCTCTATCAATATTTACCGATACGTACCCTGGTAATTGTATACCGGTACCGGTACGTAGTGCACTGCACTTTGACCTTTTCCGATTAACCGGCGGATCGCACCTCACGTTTCCCCCTGCCTGCTCTAAAAATGTACCGTTGTCGAGCTGTTTTGAAGGGTTTTGGGCCCATTTCAAGGAATATATCCACATCTTGTAAAAGAGCAAGATTATCAAATGGTATGTATACTCTTTTTTCTAATACAGTATACGACAAAGACCCTTATATTATCGATGATTATTGAGAAAGAGTGTATCTCAGTGTCCTAGTCCCATTCGCAGTAAAATGTGTTTGTCTTTGATTGATGACCTCGCTTGCTGCCACTTTATCACTTTTATGTTCAATATTGTAAGAGGAAAGAACTGTGTAGTGCGAGATTTATGTCAGAATGTGAAGATTGAGAAAGATGAATGTTAAATTATGACTAGAAAATGTAATTAAAAGGTACAAAATAAAAGCAGAAATAAACATGATAAACTTTGTGAAACAAAGTAGGATGGGGGGTCCGTTGTCCGGACACTTAACGTTAAGCAGATAAAAACATCTTCTTTTGCTTTAGATCTTCTCAAAATTTGTGCAGTTAATCGCAGAAATATTTGTGAATATTTGTGCTTTGTTATATTGCCTAATACTATTTTCAATCGATTAATGAAATATTGATCTCAAAGCTCCTAAAATTGCCGTCTTGTCCGGACAAACAACCCGTCCGGACATACAACAACTGGGTATACAAACTATTTTTTAAAAGATGACCTTTTAATTTTATCGTGAGAGAAGTGATTGAGATTGAAAGATTGATCTGAGTAAATATTTAACACTGGCCGCTACAAAAAATTTATTTTTCACTTTGCTTGCCCGCCCGCTGTTTTCACTTGCCCCGGGCAAGCGGGCAAGCGGGTTTGTCGCGCCCTGTAACATAACAAATACATTCCTTAAAAACTGTGCTCGACATTTTCTTGGGCCTCGTCTGGCTCCCAAAACGTGATGATTTGGAAGAATACTGCCTCTTAATTTCCAAACCGCCTTGTTTGATTTTAATTAATATTTATCATGAGAGCGTTCAGCATTTCTATCGTTTCCGTTGTTCGAGTACTTCATGTGCTACGTTTTGTGACCTTTGTATGTGTGATATTACACAGTCATGTGGCCCGAAAATAATCTCTTGCAATATCGGAAGATGCTAAAACAGATGGCCTTATTTTATACTCTCCACAAAAAGTTTTGGCATCTTTCAATATGGCATGAGATTATGTTAGGCCACATGACTGTAATATCACACATACAGAGGTCACAAAATGTAGCACGCGATGTAGGTCATGTGACATACTCAAACAATAGAAACCATGAGAATGCTAAATGATCCTGTGATAGACCATCATGAATCATCACATTTTTTGTAGCCAAAGGAGGCCCAAGAAATGTCGAGCACAGTTTTGAAAGTATATATGATATCACAAAGTGTTATTTTACAAAGTTTTGGCTGTATCCCACAGACGAGGCATAGGGTTTGGGCATTCCAGAAGTCATTCAGATACGTGACTTCAGTTTGATTTTTTTTTTCTATCTTTTTTTTTACAGGGTCCCTCCTCCAACAGCCCAGGAACAAAGTGCTACAATGCAGCAGTTCCAGAACAATGGCTCACATCACCACTGAAGGAATCGGTAAAAATGGATTGTACTGGGCAATTGGTGGGGCTGCAGCATTCCTTACCACTGCCACATTTGTGAGTAAATTTCTAATTTTTTTTTTTAATGAAACTTGGGTACGTTAAAAAGAAAAGATTGGTGCTATTGCAAATATAATCATGCAGAAGTGTAATGAACAAGACACACAATGTACAGGTATGCAGTTAAAAATGCAGCAACTTTGACACTGACATGGACATGTATGCAAGAAATTAAAACAAGGTGCTATAAAGCTGCTCATCCTTCGAAGAGTATAAACCGTCATCCATCACTGATGCAGCTCATGTCCATATAATATACAATGTAAAACATTTGGGTTTGTGCCACATCAACACAAAAATCCTAAGAGCCACTTTATAGATGTAATTGTCAAAAGTATTTCATTACAAAGGAAATCCTTTCAATCCTCCAAATTTCTCCTAAATTTAAATTTATTTGTTCAATTTTTTTTTATAAAACTTTTTTTCTTTTTCTTTTTTTTTCTTTTCTTTTTTTTTTTTTTTTTTTTTTTTGGGGGGGGGGGGGGTATGTATTAAGAGACAACTCTGTTTATTACAAGTATTAGGTTGCCCATACAGAAAACTAAGTTTTTCCTTACCTTAGAGAAAAGATGGTAGTTATATTTTATCCAAATATATATTTGATTTTTTTTGTATGCACATATTAGGGTACTTATTTTCATTGAATGTATTCAATTGAAAACATAGTTTGTGTTCATGTGTCTCTCTTGTAGGTACAAATGAAGGGTTTAGTAACATGGGGTGGCGAACCAAAGAGAACAGCATCAAATCCAGCTCCAGCCGGTTCTGCTGGTTCTGAAGCGGTAACCAGTACCGAGGTTACCCCGGTCGAAGAGTCCAAGTCCTCTGATCCAGCACCAGTAGCTTCAGGTGAAGGTATGTCTGATATTTTATATCCATTTGGTCTAACATCAGTTGGTCCAACCCTTTGATTGTCTAATATCACATGGGCCAAACCATTTGGTCTATAACCATTTTGGTCTAATCTCCACTCTGTCTAATATATATGTGGTGTAATTCTCACTTGGTCTAATTATCAATCCGTCTATTAGCCAAGTTGTCGTGCTGCATTTTCATCTATTATCTAAATATTTGTTATTTTACCAGTTTCTTACAGGAATTCACTAAGTGGTTTTAGACTAAGTGGACATTAGACAAAATGCACATTAGACGAAATGGGATTTAGACAAAATGGTAATGAGACGAAGTGGTTGTTAACAAAATGGATTTAGACCATGTGGGATGAGACCGTACGGGCATTAGTCATAGTGGGTTTAGACCAATTGGCAATTTACCCTTCAAAGTGCCTCAACTTGTAGGTCAAGAGCCAAGCTTAGGAAAAGCTTATCAAATTGTATAAAATAGTTTTGTATCGATTTAAAGTGTTGAGATATTTTTTCCTTGAGTTGCTAGTTACTGCAGAATTATTTGTTGCTTGGTTGAACAATCTTCAGAAACTATCTTGAAGTTGTCAACTGTTTGGATGCAGTGTGTGTGTGTATGTATTCAAAATGGTTGTGTAAATTTGTTTGTACAGTATGTTAAATTTCTATTGTGCTATCTATCTCATAAAACTATTAACATGCTTTTTGTAAACAATGTACAACAAGGCGCATTGTAAGACGAGATAAGAGTTCTTGGTAGTTCCTGGCTCTAACTGCTTAATTTGCTTATTATACAACCTGAAACATTTAGCATTCAAATAATCTGTTGCAACTTTCTATTTTTTGTATGATTTGAAAATTTCTTTCTGCAATTCTAAATGAATTGAGCTTGAGCTGCTTTCCTCTGCATGTTTTGGTATAGATGAACCAGATTCTGTTCCCGAAGTACCTGTAGCTGAAGAAACGGTAGAAGTTGCTGTCACAAAGGGTATGCTTTGCTCAAGTGCTCCATGCAAATATCTTGTAGAATTATAATATATAGATTCTTTCAATACCTGCAAATGTACATACAAACTGTTCTTTGGGATTGAGCACTACGTTTGAGAAGTAGACAACATTATTTTTGCTCATTGTATCTGGGCTTGCTGTCTAAGCTAATAAATTAAAATATAATGCATCTTTTTAATTTTGGATGTTAAATGTTTGTAGACAAACTAAATTTTGGTTTAAATGATTAACTTTGAATTTTCTTCCTCTAATTCAAATAAATTGAGCTTTATTTGCTTTGGTAAATAGATGAACCAGAATCTGTTCCTGAAGTACCGGTAGCTGAAGAAATAGTGGAAGTTGCTGTTGCAGTGGGTATGTCATCATAGAGAAAGATGATATATTTTACCAGGCTTTTTCAATCCAAGCATTGTTACTTTGCTCAAGTGCTCCATGTCAATATCTAGGAAATTAGTATAGCCATCAACATTAAATATTAAACCATTTTGTAGAGCTTCATGTATATTCTTTCAGTACCTGCCAATGTATGCAAAACTATTCTTTGGGATTGAGCACATTTTTTAAATGTAGACAACATTATTTTTACTCAGTGTCCCAGTGTTTGCTGTCTAAGCTAATAAATTACAATGTAATGCACCTTTTAAAAATGTTTGTAGACAAACTAAATTGTAAGTATATTTCATTAAAGTGATTAACTTAAAATTTCCTCCCTCAAATCCAAATGAATTGAACTTTACTTGCTTTGGTATGTAGATGAACCAGATTCTGTTCCTGAGGTACCTTTAGCTGAAGAAACTGTAGAAGTGCCTGTCAGAGAGGGTATGTCATCATAGTAGAAGTTACCTAACTTTCAACATTTCATTCCAAAATCTTTTTTCCATTGATTGAGGAAAAGTAGACAGTCTTCAACTTCAATATCCAATGTCTCTTTATTGTTTTGCTACTTGCTGATAATCATAGTGCAGATATAAATAGTGCAACAAAAAAAAACAAAAAAACACACACACACACAAAGAGCTTTCATTCACTGTTAACATTATTTTTGCTTCATTTTTTATTTTGTTTTCCTATGTATACTTAATTGTCTTCTGTAAAAGTCAAAGCCTAGAAACGCAATTTTTAAGTTTTAAACCAACACTAGCAATCAACGCTAGCAAAGCCTGCTTTTTTGCTATTTTGAGTGCTCTGTGCAAACAAAAATTAATGCAACTTATTGCCTCTGCATGTCTGTCTGTTGAATAGATAAAGCGGTTACTTCCACTGAGGAACCAGCGGTTGAGGAAATTTCAGAAAGTTGACATATTTCACTCTCCAGTTGTTTGAGTGCTAGAATTCTCTTAAAATCTAATAGTGCGGTATGGTATGTCACCAAAACAGCTCCCGCGCGACTGAAACGCCCATTTTGATATTTTTTCATTTTTGGGTCCATTAGGATCCAAGCTATCAGAAATTGATGGGGTTCAAATTTTCAGACCCTTCCTTCATTTCCTGGGGGCCCTTTAAAGGGCGCCATATTGGCCCATTAGGAAAATGTCGCGTATTCCTCCTCAAATCAAATTTTCATTACAATTTTTAATCTAAAGTGACCAGAAATGTCATAGTAGTTCATTATCAGTGACATTTCATCCTAACAGTTGAATTATTTTTACCATACTGGGGCTCAATTGAAGAATAATGACAACAAAATAAAAAATAAAAAATAAAAATGTTGAAAAACGAGTCAATTTTCTTTATTTTGGGCTAAAATTTTTAAATAAAAAGACACTTTGTAAACATTCAGTGGTAAAATTGAAGCACGTATATCATACACCATCAACATAACTATATTTGACCAAGTTAAATGTAAAAAATCAGCCCTAATTATCCCTGGAAATCATAATTTAACAGCAGAGGGCGCCATACACATTTGGAAAATAATTTAAAATTCTCTCAAAAATCATCTTTTGGACGCTTTAAATGCACGATCAGAAAGGAGAGAAAAAAATAGTTGATATAATTATAGTACTTTCCACATGGTAAAGGCAATATCGTGCATTCTTCTTTGTTACTTTTGTTATGCCACCCCCCCCCCCTCCCATCACGCCTACAGATATCACTACAAGTTGTGAATTTACTTTGTATGGATAATCTTCTCATTATATGAAATTATTATTGGATTGAACATGGAGGACTCTTTCTTCCATGTGTTGACACTTCATACCATGCAGATGTTGGGGGGGGGGGGTTAAGAACCAGGTGCGGATCCAGGGGAGCCCGACGGGCCCCCCTCCCCAAGAAAAAAAAAAGGAAAAAAAAAAGCGAAGTTAAAATAGACGCCCCTCCAATGATATTAGTGAGGGTGGGAAATCAGTGACCCCTGTTCTAATTTCGTTTAATACAGCTCACATTTCGCGTCTCTATTCACATAATATCAGGTTTCTGACTTGCACTTAAATTGCATTTTAAAAAAGATACCACTGCGGGGGTCTGAGCCCCCCTTGACTATCTTGGTTGGGGCTGAATACTATGAACCCCAACATGCCCAATGTTTGAGGGGCCGCATGGGTATCATTGAGCCCCTTCCCTCCCAATTCGTTTTGAAACGTGGGATACATTTCAAATCTCTCAAATAGCATCCTTTTAGCCCACTCTGCGCTTTTGCAAATCTTTAGGTTTAGTTAAGTTTTTATAGGAATCAAAGGGTCACTACTATCTCGGTTGTGTATCAGCCTTAATTTGAACACCCCCGTTGTTTGTTGGGTGGGTCTTCATTATCATTGAGCCTTACAAAGGGCATCCTCCTATCGGTAGGGACCCAGCCATTTAACCCCCTCTCCCTTTGTAGGAGGCTGCGATATTGCTGAGCCCCTTCTCCCTGCTACCAATTTGCTATAAAACAACTCACACTTTAGGTCTATCATCAAGATCACGACTTTTATTTTCAAGTCGCCCTGCGTGCTCGAATGCCTTTAAGTTAATCATTTTTTTTATAGGAACCAGAGGGTTCCTTACTTTATCTTTGTTGGGGCTCAGTTTTATTTCGGGGGCAGAGGCTTCATATCATTGAGCATTCTTGCTCCCAATTTGTTAACAAGTTAAAACTTAATGTCTAAACCGCCCAACTATCTCGGATTTTGGCGTTAGCAATAGTCAGGTGCAGATCCAGGGGGCCCAGTGGGCTCGCACCCCTTCTAAAAAATTAATTAATTAATTAATAAAAAAAAGGGGGGGGCAAATATGACTTGCTGACACAATTGACCAACATAACCTTCTTGGTGGCTGAAGGCCGAAAAAATTAACACCTACCAACCCACCCCCCCCCCCCCCCCCTCCCCCTCCGCTTATCGCACGACCAGCGTGACGTGAAAAAAAAATTGATGTATTTGTTTGCTCGCTCGGTGTGATGAAAAAAAAAATGGGTGTACAAACATCTGAAAATCCAATTTTGGGCCCCCTGTAACGAAATCCTGGATCCACCACTGATAGTCAATGGGTACTAGTATGCTTTTTAGGAGCGGGCATGCGCACAAGATGATACAATTATTCTAAACCAAGTTCTTGTCTTTCTTTTCGAGTTAACATGCAAGAACTGGCGGATCAAGGATTTAGAAAATACGGGGGCTCCTCCCAAAAATTTGGAAAATAGGGGACGCAGCCGAAAATTTATCAAATTTAAAATGTACAGTCAATGAGTGGTTTTGAAGTGGCGTTCAGATTCTGCTGGCGTCGTAGCATCTTAATGAAAGAAATAGTGTCCGCTTCCCTTTTATTTTCTATGTGAAAATTCAAGCAGGCGATGAGTGTAGGGCGGCAAATACCATTTGTAACAAAACAAAACCTGCGATTTTAGTAAAGATTATTTGTAAAAGTACTCCAGTTCAAAACTTTCTTTTATTTTTGAATTACCCATGCATTTAGAGTGACCAGAAGTTGATATTTAAGAGTATTTTTCAAAAACTTTATCAAAATATGTTTGTCGCCATCTGTTGTCAAAGTAACATTTACATCGGATAAAAGACTAAATTGGGGTATATTTTTATACCTTTAAAAGGTTAGAATAGTAATCCAAATGGAATGTGACAATTGTTCTTCATTTATTTCAATGTTTAATACCATTTCAACTCATTTTTTGACATCCTAACCAGAAATAAAATAAAAACGCCACATTTTCCTCAATTTTATACCTACGCCCTTCATTTTTCATAATTCTTTTGTCATTTGGGACCCCTAAACTGTAAAGAAAGTAAATTTTTATGATGTTATATTATTCAGTATGAATTTCTTTGAAATTCTGGACAACTTAACAGTGAAATTTGAGGAATAATTTTGAATTAGGGAGGAAGACACAAAATTCATATATTGGGCCAAAATGGCGCCCCAAAAGGCCCAATAAGAAATGAAGGAGGGGTCTGAAAATTTGAACCCCATTATTTTTGGATGAGTGGGACCCTCTAGAAGCCAAATCCACCAAAATATCACTTTGGGCAGTTTAGTCCTACGGAATGACATAACAAACCCCACTATAACTATCTATGAAATATCCATGCAGTGTTGACATTAAATTCCCATCTATGGCTCTTGCGGCTTTTACACTTTCTAAAGATATTTGTAGTAGTTCTATTTCTCTGCTTTTAAGCCTTTGTTTCAGCTTTTAAATTCAAAGCATTTCATTTCTTTCATTCTTTTTTTCTGTATAGAATCATTTTTTTTCAAATTGATACCTTATTTCTGTTTAGATTTAATAAATATAAAAATCAGCAGTATTTGTGCGTGGAGGCACTCGATAACTTGTATGATGAACCAACTTTTCAGATAAACCTGCTTCTTTGCCGTTTTGATATAATCGTTTACAAACAAAAATAAAGCCTCTTGCCTCTGCCTATGTATCTCTGTCTAGCTGAAGTAGTTTCTAGCACTGAAGAGCCAGCAGTAGAGGATACTCCAGCGGTGGTCGTTCAGGAGGGTACGTCACAACTAAGAGAGATGACATTACTGTTTTATTTTTCTTTTAATGTGCTGAAGTGCGTGATCCAATTATTCAAGTTTATCAACCTTCCTGGGAATGTACTATTTTTGTTGTTTGGAAGCCCAATTTCCAGCTTTTGTATGAAAATTATAGCATCTTTTATATTTATTTATAGGATCATATTTGCATACATAGTTTTAAAAGAAATGATCATGCGCGTATTCTGGGGGGGGGGGCTTTACGGGCCGGGGCCCCCCGGGCACTTGCCAAAATGACCTCAAAGGGGCGCCAAATTGACCTTGGAGGGGCGCCAAATTGAGCAAAAGGTGAAAAAAAAAGAGTAAAAACGGGGAAAATGACATGATTTGAGGCGATTGACCTGTTAAACATACCCCTATGGTTGATATATGATATTCCGGATGGCCGCAGGCCAAAAAAAATTTAAATGCCTAATAGGTAGTACCTTTTTTAATCCACCACTGGGGGGCACCAAAATCACATCGGGCCCCCCGGGGTGCCAAATCCTGGATACGCGCCTGATGATAAACAGACTTTTTACATAAGCCTGCTTCTTTGCCATTTTGATGCTCTCTGCAAAAAAAAACAACAACAAAATAAAGCTTCTTGCCTCTGCATATCTCTGTCTAGCTGAAGCAGTTTCTATCACTGAAGAACCAGCAGTAGAGGAAACTCCAGCTGCGGTCGTTCAGGAGGGTACGTCACAGCTATTAAAGAGATGACATTACTGTTTTTTGTTTTTAATTCCTTTGGTGTGCTGAAGTGCTTTATCCGACTATTCAGGAACTTTAGTTTTGCCATCAAAATGTATTTTTAATGTTGGTACGTGTATATTCAACATTCAACCTTCCTGGAAATATAATATTTTATTCTATTTGGAAGCCAAATTTTGTAAAAACATTTTTTGTAAAAACTAAAGCATCCGATTTGATTTTTGTTCTCTTTTTGTGGAGTAAAATGTAATATGACAATTTAAATAGTTTGAAATTTTACTTATTTACTGCCCATCATGCCTACTGGCATACATGTATAGGGCAGCAACAAAGGTTCTCCAATCATGTCTACACTGAGCCAGTCTTTGGATAGATCCTCAGCCGTGACCATGATCTTTCAACTTGGTTAAACCTTAATCGAATTTAAACCAGATTTGTACATTTATTCAAGGGATGTTTCTAAGTAATACACACCTGGATGAAATTGACAGTTCCAAAAATTGATAAACAGTCTTTTTAAATAAGCTTGCTTCTTTTCTGTTTTGATACTCTTTGTAAAAAAAAAATGAATGAAGCTTCTTGCCTCTGCATTTATCTTTATTTGATGTTATACATCACTGGATAAAATGAATAGTTTAAAAATTGATAAACAGATGTTTTTAGATAAGCCTGCTTCCTTGCTGTTTTGATACTCTCTGCAAAAATTTTTTAAAAAATAAAGCTTCTTGCCTCTGCATATGTCTCTGTCTAGCTGACACAGTTTCTAGTACTGAGGAACAAGTTACTTCTACGGAAGAGCCGGTAGTGGAGGAAACTAAAGAAGCAATCGTTCAGGAGGGTAGGTCGTCAGAGGATATACATTGTACATTCAGCTCACAGCAATCTTGCCTTGTCGCACATGTGTATTTACTCACCCAATTCTCTACTCTGTATTTTGTATCTCCTCTTTATGTTACCAAATGTCATGTCCTTTTACAGTACTGATCAGGACTCAATCAAGAAAGATTTCTTCTGATCTAGTTTTCCACTCTCTATCTCGTCTATCCACTTCTGCCTTGTTCAAATCTCCATTTCATCTTTTAGCCTCTCAATAGTCTTTTTGCAGCCTAGCCACACTGAACCATAAACCACATCACTATATATCTTGTGTTTTTGTGTAAATGTTCTATGTTCAAGTGTTCCTGAATCTGTATAATAATTACTCACAATTTTTCTTTCATGATGTGACATCATTTGTGATCAAGGCTTACAACAGCTAATATCAATAGCATAACATTTGCTTTCATTGATCTTTCCTGCTTCAGTTATTTAGCTTCATATTTCGGCTGCCACCTCTCCATGATTCGGCTATCTGTTTGTGGTGTGATATCATTTGTGATCAGGACTAAACAGTTCAGTTAATATCAGTAACATAACATTTCCTTAAATAAGGAGATCCTGTTGATATTCCGTGCTTTAGATACCGGGTGTTTAGCTTCATATTTCAGCTGCAACCCCTCCAAGTTTCAGCTATCTGTTTGTGTCTCTCATAATTAACTATTTCGTGTCTCTTGTCACAATGTTCATTGCATAATGTTACTCTTACCACACATAATTACAAATTGAACGTTAAACTTCTTTTTTTCTTCTTTTTTTTCTTTCTTTTTTTAAAGATCTGATCATCTTTCACTATGGAATGTTGTTATATACAATGGTTTAGTACATCTTTTTGTGTGAAATTAATATTGTGTTTGCTATGAAAATAACGTGTATTACTACAATATGTGTAATAAAAAAACTCTTGTCCAATTTTTGTGTTGTGGTGCTGCATTAGGGATTTTGTTCAAAATATGGATTTTTTGTAACAAATATGTATTTCATTGCTTTCCATTTCAGCTTCTTTTTGGTGTACATTCTGGGTGGATTTTCCCCCCTTCTTTTTTACTACTTTTTCAGCTTTTTGGGTCCATGTTCAGGCACTAATGTTCACTATCATAACTCATTGCTCAGTATATCAGCTACATTGTACTTTTTCTTCTTTTACTCCACATTTCAGCTAATTTTACTCAATATTATGCCAGCTGTATTTTGTCTCTTAATAAGTGTCATAACATTTTGTTTTATTATTGTGTATTGTATAACTTTCAGTTTTAAACACACTTTTATTTCTTATGATCTATTATGTTTGAACTTGTTTTTCTTTAGATCTGATGGTCTCTCTGTGATGTCAAAACATTTAACATATTTTTTTGTGATGTTATTGTAAACATGTTACTATTCACAAATGCCAAAACCTGACATACATACATTGACACGTATGAATAAACTTATGGGCCCGAATTCACAAACGTGGTTTAGTTAGTCCATGGTCTAAATCAGGTGGTTTGTGAATACCAAAATTTAGACCATGGTCTAAATCCGTGGTTTAAACAATTGATTTAGACCATGGACTAACTAAACCACGTTTGTGAATTCGGGCCATTGTGTTTCTTAATTCAACAGGTCGAGTTTATTGAGCTTGATCAGACTTGGTAGTAATGGTACAATTTTTTTTATTAATGATTTTATCATTATTATTTTTTATTCATTTATTATTATTATTTGTTTATTTTCTCTTACAATTCAATCCAAAATTAAACCTTTATTTATTTGTTTATTTTTTTGGTGAAAAACCTGGGAAACTGAAATTCTGTGTTAATTCATTAAAAAAAATTCTTGCAAATAACAGAAATACTGCCTCTTTCCTCTGTATATCTGTAATTAGATGAAGTCGTTGCTAGTATTGAAGAACCAGCACTTAGCTCGGAGGAACCAGCCGTCGAGGAAACTCCAGAAGTGGTTGTCGAGGAGGGTACATCGTCACAAGATGATTAACAAAACTCTGCATACCCTCAAAATATATATTTCTCTTAACAGAGTATTTTTTTAGTCCTATGGATGTCTTTATGAATATTATAGTCCCCAGTTTAAAATGTTGTCACTAGGGTTTTCATGGTGTACTATTGATAAAAACTTAATAGAATATATTTATTTGATTAAATTAAGTTATTTAAGAAAATAGCTTACAGAATCATGAATGAGTTATTTGTATGAGTGCGGTTTGATTAAATTGTATTCAACAATTTTTTCAATAATGTAACAAAATTGACAAAATTTTTACTTTAAAAAATGCCATTTTTGCTTTCGTTATAGACTCAGCAATAGCCTACAAATTCTTGCTAAAATATGTTTACAGATATGATCACACTTTTATGCATCAATTTGCATCAATTTATATGTTATATATACTATATTCTATAAGTATAATCCTTTACAGCATGGTGGATCTTCTCAGGTTTCATACAGCCAGTTTTCAGGCATGATGAAACCTCAGTAATAGTGTGTGAAAGCTATAATAATACAATGAATGAGGTGCGAAACTTGATAATTAAGGTGTGTGAAATTCAAATGACTTGTGTGTGCTATTCTCTATCAACAACAACCAATGTAATTGATGTAATAATTTGTATTCAACTTTTTGTATTTTTTTTTTATATAGTATTCTGTAACCATGCAATTACAAATTTATATGCACTATGAATCCAATCACAATCAATTAAGTTTACAATGACAGACTTTGGATTGATTGGTATGTCTGTCTTATATGTCTTCAGTTTCTGATCAGAATTTTGTTAAATTTACTTTTAAAAATTCAGGACTAACAAAACAAAAAATGATTAGTTTTTGGCATGTACCGGCATAAAGAGTAAGAGGGAAATTTGTATTTCGTCTTATCAACAACGATATACATTGTACATGTACACATACAGTATTATCTGAATATGAAGAAGGATTATCACTGATCTATTTTGCATTTCATATTTTATCTACATTGGAAACTGTTTCAATCATAGATTATTGCTCTATTGAAATAAAAAAAAATCTGAAAAATCAAGAGGTATCACATCATTTGTTTTTTTTTCCTTATAATTTCTTACTTTTACTCGTCTTATTTGTGGTTTCAGAATTAAATGACAAAATAGCCAGAAGCATCAGATTAATATAAAATTCAATTATGTTTTTAGATATCCAGATAATAATGTACATTTGTATCATGACAAATTCATTCAATTATGCAAATAATAAATGGTTGTAAACCAAATTAAGAATCAGAGACTGAGACATATATGGGCAACATATGAATGAATGAGAGAGAGAGAGAGAGAACAAGAGACGCAAACCCTGTTTATGTACTGTGTACGCCATATATTTCACGATTTGCTTGAAGACAGGGAATTAGCAAATTTTCTTTCATATTACAACAGAAATATCAGGAAGTGAAGTCACAAAATTCACAAAAATAAAACAAACACAAAGTATACAGCACTACCAAGTTTCATAAGCAATCAGATTGATGCTATGACTTAATATTATTATTATTATTATTATTATTATTATTATTATTATTGTTTACTACCAAAATTGACATACAACATGTGTGGAGTCACTCAACAAAGCCTGCATTGATTCTTTCTACTTAACATCTATTTTGCTGCTATTTTTGAGATGCTACAAAAATACTGTTATATTACCACTACCATCTCCTATTGTGTAAGCACTAAAGCTAGTTTGGGTGATAAAAGGTTAAATTTCAGCGCTATCCTGTAATGCAGAATATGCATTTGAAAAAGGGCTGATAATTGCATAGCATTGGAGCTAAATTTACTGTAGCAAGAATGTGTTATTTAATACTGTTATACTGCAATTTTATGGCAGTATTTTTTGGATATGAACAGGGTTTTTTTATGGTTATAAGAGACCGTATAAAAAGTGCCAGCATTATCAGTTTATTGGTGCACTAGGACAGGGTTAGTGAGTGAATGTAAAGTATGAGTGAGATAGCATGAAGATGGAGAGAGATAGGAGGGGAGGAACAAAAGAAAGAAATAAGGAGGAGATCTGTAGGCTAGAATAGGCTTAATGGATGAGGAGGGGTGAGAAAGGATAGGGTTATAGGTGGACAAAAGAGATTAAAATCCATGTAGGAGAATTGATGGAGGAAAGACAAAAATGGAGAGAGAGAGAGATAGAATGAATTGTACCTTCCAAATAGATGAATCAACTTCAATTGATTAATTTCAATGCCACATTCGGTAAAATGATTTCACATGCCATGTGATTTATTAAAATAGTTGCAAATTTTATTAAATAAACATGATTTCCTTTAAAGAAAACTTATATTTCCTCATCTAAAGTATAAAGGTATTACATTGCTGTTCAACTCCTATTGATTCCTATTGCCTGAAACCAACCAAGGTAGACGATACCTACATCCTGAGCGGCATCGCCCCTCCTCACATCAGGAGGCATGTTCTCTCCCAAAAAGAGAAACTTAAGCAAGAAAATGACCCACTCCACCCTCTCTTCAACGCCATGCCTGCAATTAAGCGCTTAAGATCTAGGCACAGTTTCCTTCATTCTATCGTTCCTTTGAACCAAAGCCCCCACAACCGTAGGCTAGACCTTTGGTCAACCCGCCTTGCGTCTGCACCACACAGTGTCAACACCAGTCCAAAAGAGTCCCTCCCACCAGGATTCCGTGAACCTTGGCCTTTCTGGCTGTGTTTAAACCGCTTGCGAGCTGGAGTTGGCCGTTGCAAGGCTCTAATGGTCAAATGGGGCATCAACACTGAAGGACAGCCAGTTTGCGAATGCGGAGAGGAGGAGACCTTGAGTCACCTCCTACAATGCCCTCTTCTACCTTCCCCCTGTTCCCCAACTGATCTTACTACCCTTTCGCCTAATGGGATCGCCTGCGTTCAGTATCTAATGGGCAGAGTTTGAATCACATTCTAACTCACAAATAAACAAAAATTGAGAGAAAGGACTCGAGAAAAAGAAGAAGATTGCTGTTCAGTAGTAGATTAAATATTGATGGATTCCCAGGCAAATTTTAATTAGATGTAGGCCTACATTATTAAGTTAAATGGCTGAAAATGAAATGGTGTGAGGGTGCATAGAGGATATGTGTATGATGTACATGATTTTTTTTGATACTGTATTATTTAAAAACTATATGTATGTGTATGACTACACTGCTCAGGATGTTGCATTATGGGTTAGGAATCGGGGCAAAATTGAGGACTTGAGGTGGTGCTATTCAAGGCTGCTGGTTCGTACTGGCTTTAAAAGAAGAACAAATCAACTTTGGTTTTCTTTCAAAAAAACAACTGATATGTCATAAATATTCATATTATGAATGACAGCATTATAAAAACTAAAAACAACATTTCTTTACCATTGTCTTCTGTGTATAAAGCATGCAATAATCATAGTGTCTATGAAAATATTCTGCCATTTGTAGTAAAGCGCTACATCTAACTTTCATGTCATAACAATGTACAATATGTACTGTTTAGATTTCTTTCTTTCAGGACTAACTCTGTCCTTGACATCATGCTTTATCTATATCTATTTCGTGCATATTTTTAAAGTCTATTTATTGTAACACTAATCTTTTATCAAATTCCCTTCACATTTAACCTAGGACCTTTCTACTCCTTTTTCTTTTAGATCTGATGGCTGGTGATGATATAGCATGTGAGACACTCGTAATATTATTATCAATATATCGGCCCTTTATATTTCATCAAGCGCTTCAGAATTTTCTGCCTATAAAACTGCAATATACAAGAACCCGGGTGGAGGGGGGGGGGGGGGGGGGGGGGTGTCACCACTCAAAGACAAAAGTACTTCCCATTCATGTCCACACCCATGAAAATGGACCGTAAATGTCGAATTGCACCGAGACAAACACCAAATGTCATTCCGACTTCAACATTAACAGTTGATTGACAATAACAAACTTTCTTTATTTCTATCTTCCCACTTAACTTTCTATTTTGTCCCAATTAGCATCTCCTGTTGAAGCATCACCGGCCGCCGTTCTTCCCGAAATACCGGAGCACGCCCCCTACCTCCTGATTGGTGCAGGGACTGCATCGTTTGCCGCCCTCAGAGCTATCCGAGCCAACGACCCTAAAGCAAAGGTATGTAGATTACTGTATTCGCTGTTATTTTAGCTCGATTAATTTTTTCGCGCTGAGCAGTCTCAAAGAATATTTACAGGTTCTTGAATTTGCATTACATGTTCATAAGCACGCAATTGAACCCTCCCAATACATGCATAAAAAAGAATATACTTGTGGGTTTTTAATTCGCGACTGCCGATCCTTGGACTCTAAACAACCAGAGCTACGTGCATACTTGTCGCTAAGCAACCAAAGGGCAACAGACTGATCTCGGAGGAATATATCCTTTTTTTTTTTTTTTTATTATACCCAATGGAATCTTTATGTGTACAAGAATCATGTGTTGCAAAGTCCCATTCTTATCACCAAGATGTTTTTGATTCATAATAGTTTTCTTTATGGAGAATTGAAGCAAGATGGAGCTGTTTCTTTTTCCATATTATATGTATATATTACTGGTCAGTTCAACCCTTTGTTCAAATCTTTTTCCATGTGACACCTTCCTGTCATCCTATACTTTGTGATGTAGCCGTTGGTGGACAATAATTTACAGTTCAGGAATAATTTTACTTCTCAAATTTGATTAGCAGTTTTTGGTTGATGGGGAAGTACTTCCATCAAAGTGTGTACAGTCCTATGTAAAAAAGTTGCTACACAAAAAAAAATTTGTCTAGCAATCATATAAAACTGCATAGCAAATTGCGATGTGACACCAGGAAAATTATTCCCTGCAGTCATATTTGTTTAGCATTTATATTGCTCATAAGTATGAAAAAAGTGAGCAAAGAAAATGGGGTTCCATCAGGATTCGTACCTGAGACCTCCTGATTACTAGAAAAGCACTCTTCCAGCTGAGCTATAGAAAACCCGCACTGAGATCGTCCTTGAAACCTGTTAACTCT
Source organism: Paracentrotus lividus (assembly GCA_940671915.1). NCBI lineage: Eukaryota > Metazoa > Echinodermata > Echinoidea > Camarodonta > Echinidae > Paracentrotus > Paracentrotus lividus. Next base: position 17,940,373 of record CALNVZ010003428.1, on the reverse strand, counting down.
TCAATGCTTGAGTGGTTAGAAGCTATTGAAACCTAGCTTAAACCTGAAGGATAGAAATCAACTTGGGGATAAATGTGAGGGATCTAGGTGAAGTGATGCAGCATGGAAACCATTTTGCCATCTTTTTTTTTCTTGAAGGTTCTGGTTGTTGGGGATGAAGACGCCACACCATACATGAGACCACCTCTATCCAAAGAACTCTGGTTCAGCGACGACAAGGAAGGAGTTGAAAACCTCAAGTTCAAGCAGTGGAATGGCAAGGAAAAGAGGTGTGTCAATTGCTAAATTGCCTTTTCTAACCCCATTTTGTCTAATTACCGTTTGGTTTAATTCCCACTTTGCCAAATTGGCTATAAGATGAATTGGCAATTCAACCAAGTGGTCATTAGGCCAAGTGAGAATTGTACCAGGTATGTATTAGACTAAACGCAAATAAGACCAGAATATAAATAGACCAAAGGGGTTTAGCCCATCTGGTATTAGATAATCGGAGAATAAGACCAAGTGCTGTTAGACTAAGTGGATATAAATTAGTTAGTCTACTGTAATGGGAAACAAAATAATTGGTTTGTTTTAGGGAGAATATACTGTATAAGCCAATATTTTCGCGTACAGATATTTCTGCGATTTTGGATTAGTTGGAGAAATTCACGAGAGCAAAATTTTGCGATTATTGTGATGACATCACATCACATCACATATAGACTATGGGATGGTTCCCGATAATGTCGCTAATTTTCCATTTCAGCGGGGTTGAAAAATCCACCACGCTCCTGTCATATGAAAATCCGTTTTAAAACATGGCAACATCAATGCGATATGTCGCGCATCTTCTAAATTGCAATACAGCTAGAAAAAAGAAAAAAAAATATCACCGCTCACTCCAATCTGACTTGGCTGAATCAACTGGAAAAGGCCGGCATTAACTGTGTGTTTACGTATATTAAAAGCAAATGCACGGCATGTATCTGTCATATATCTATGCGGCCTCGTTCAAAACAATTCACATTTCTTTACCCCCTAGCGATAGTTGCGTATGTAGACAAAAGAGATCAAACCTCGACGTCTTTGATTCCCAGTGAAAAATGAAAGTGATTGTTGAGACAGGATTATTGGGGCCCCAAATTAGTTTATACCTTAGTACTATGTAGAAAATAATCATAATCATGGATTCTTGAATACCTAAACTTTTCAAATATGTCCCAACATCAGGAAATATCCAGTCATAACTAGTAACCAAACATTATCAATGATTTGAGAGAACCACAACTAAGTTCGAATCACTATTGCTAATGAAGAGTAATGAATCTGAACACAACTGAATCAATTTTGTTGCAAGAAAACAGTGCGGGCTTGGGTCTGGCATTTTGCAACGAAATTACTACTCCCTCAATTTTATTTTCTCCTTTATAAAGAAAGAAGAGAATGTGATCATTGTATTCATTCCAGAACTACAAATTTAAACAATGGTCTCCTTAATTTTCACTCGTTTGAAACGCAACAAACCTGCCGTCTTTTAATGGCAACTGGAAACAAGTGGCATAAGTCATTTTTAATAAGTATCTAACTCTATGTGCCCTCATGTAGGCTAAAATTTCATTTTGCACTCCATTCTTGCTTTATACAGACAGGTTAGGCAGTCGGTATCAGTTTTTGATGATAACGTACAAAACTTGATTCCTTTTGCTATTTGATGATTAAGAAAATATTGCAGTTTTCTCCAAAACAATTAACTACAACACAAAACATATTCAAATAAATTAATTTCTATTATATCTACAAGATATGGAAAACATGCAACTAAATGCTCATTCATGTACCACCTCTTCCTTCCAATCCTTCTAGCCATCGTGGGAGAGAGAGAGAGATAGAGAGACATAGGGGTGGGGAGAGAAATATAAAAGCAATAATCATGTACACTTGAAGGACTAAATTGACAATGACAACAGAGTTATATCAACACATCAGGATCGGACTTCGAAGATTAATGAGTGTTGATACAGCTCTGCTGTCATTGTCATTTTGACCCTTCATGTGTACATGATTATTGTTTTTATAAGCACATTAACCGGAATCCTGATCAGTCGGTGCCTTCGAAATGGAATATTTTCAGACGGCTAACGAATAAAACCGAACGAGGCTGAGAATGCCTCGTGGCATTGCACGCACTTATTGATAAGTGGTGAAATGAGTAATACACGCAACAAATGGGGACATTGCCAAGTTGATCGATTTTCGTAATGTTTATTATTCTTAAATTCTATTTTGAATGCTGGTGCAAAATCTAAGATACGCGACATTTAGAATTTGCTTTATTATATTATTTTATATATTATCATATCCCTAAAGTGTGGTGGGATGGCTAACCCTGGGAGAAGTCACAATTTGAGCCACCATCCTATAGTCTAATAGCCTTGAACTGAAGTGGAAATTTTTGCGATGATTGACTCGCGGAATTCACAAAAATAAAGTCACCGCGAAAATAACCACTTATACAGTAATAGAAAAAGGTTTATGAGAATATTATGGGATAAACCTGGAAACTAAATTAGATACTAAGGTTTTATCATATCTTTTTATTACCAGCATTTTCTTTGAGCCAGATGCTTTCTACTGCAAGCCATCTGAACTATCAACAAAGGAGAATGGAGGAGTTGCAGTACTCAAAGGTCACAAGGTGAAGGTTCAAATTTGTATTATTCTTGCTATGGTTATTGTTTTTAGAAATAAATATATCAAAAACGCATGAGTGATATTCAAAAAACGTGCTTGGTCAATCATAAGCAATCAATCAATGATTTATTATTCCATTTTTGTATATTACATACATATCCAACATTTCTCTATGTGCCTCCAAAGAATTTGTGGAAATCACTACCTTGACTATAGCTCTGACAATCGTCACTAGTGCACAGCGCTTAAAATCATCACGCATTTGGCCTAGAATGGACGTAAAACACCCTTGATTAAAACTTAACATGAAGAATAGAGATTATTTAATAATGTGATTTGAAATGATTTGCTGCACTTTTGTAGAGCGCTGAGAGACGACTGATCAGGATGTGTTAGGTGCTATATAAGCAATGCTAATTATTATTAATCGTGTGACCTTGTTTGCAGGTCAAAGGTCTGAACGTACAGAAGAAGCAAGCTACTTTGGCAGATGGATCGGTCATCACTTTTGATAAGTGCCTTATTGCAACTGGTGAGAAGGGAACATTGTGCCGAGCCTGTTAAATAATTACTTAAGGTGGTATCTCTTCGCAAAGACCTTTCGCGACTCGGATACGTCTCCGATAATTTTTTCCTGTCGTGGAGACATCTCAGAGCCGTCTTTGAGACGTCTCCGCGACTCATGAGCTGTAGCGGAAACTCATGAGACGTTACAGTGACTAAGTGGATGTCTCCGAGACATCTTTGAGACGTCTCTGTGACTCATGAGATGTCTTTAAGATGTCTCTCCGAAACGTCTCCGTGACTAGTATCAAACCCATCTCAAATCCGTCTCATGGCAAATGAGATACCACCATAAAAAAATAATGTACGGATGAAATTTACATGTAGCATGTGGATTCCTTGTTGGGCATAAAATGTTTCATTGAATAAACATTTTTAGGATTGTGTATGGTACATCATGTTTTTTACCTACAAAAAAATTGTAATTTGGCCTTTGGCCGATATTAAATTTAGTTTCTAAACCATTTCAAATTAAATTAAATCAAATCAAGTGCATGACCGGTTTCTTCATCGGGAATGATGAAAAATATTTTCTTGATCTGTAATTTGGTTTAGAAATTTCTGGATGAGACTGGCCCTCAATGTCACTGAATTTTGTGAAGATTATTGAAATATCTGCTTCCTTTTCACAAATTTTCTCAGGTGGTGTTCCAAGGAATCTAGGGTCAATAGAAAAGGCTGGGTCAGAGGTCATCGACAGAACAACACTCTTCAGAAATGTGAGTATCCTTATATACCAGTCTTCTTCAAAAATACCCCAGCCTTTTTATGTCATGTATAGAACAACTTGCTTGGCAACAAGCCTACCGTGCTATAATATATCTGCTCTGTATGTAACATAAATATTTATGATCAATTGCAAATCGCTAGTAACCAATTGGCATCCTTGTTGCAGAAAAATTCTCACTGTTATCAAATCAAAATGGTTGTTTCAAATTTTCAATTGAATTGAATAAATCATTATGTTAAAGGGCAATAGTGAAAGAAATATCACCATACTGAAGATAGCGGGTTTGATTTTAAACCATGACAGAATAATTGCTTGAATATAAATAAATCATTCTTGTTGTATCCATTATGATGGGAGTGGGCTATATCTCATCATTGGAAAAAATATTGAAATTAATTTGAAGTTATGAAACAAAATTTTCCCTATCCTTGCCAAACTCTTTGGGACCATGGAAATAATCGTCTTGTATCAGGACTTTCTTTATATCAGGGTACAAATAAAAAATTTTTTTTAAAGAATACAAAGAGCTGGATCCACCAAAGTTAGAGTACCTTGATGTATCAGACCTCTTTATAACGAATTTCCCCTGTACATGTACCAACAAATGATGAAGATGATGAAAGAAAGTCTCTTATGCTTTACATTTGATTTCAGATCAAGGACTTCAAATCTTTAGATAAAGCGACAGAGGATGCCAAATCAGTGGCTATAATTGGAGGGGGATTCCTGGGCAGTGAGCTGGCATGTGCTCTTGGCAAGAGGGGTAGGTTTAGTGATGAAATATCAATAAATGATACTATGTACATTGAATTGTAGAAACAAGGAATTTAAAAAAAGAAGAAAATTGAGTATTGATCACGAACAACAATAATGGCCAAATATTTAATATCTTTAATCTACAAATTTAGGTGAAGATCTATGTGGATTGGTTGGGATTTCCCGTGGCAAGCTCATTATGGTTCATCACATGATTTGCAGCGAGCTTGCTGTATCTAGCTGGTCTCCTGCTACCTAAGATTGTATGGACGATACAGAAATTTCCAAAGACACCGTTGATAGTACTGCAGAGGAACACTTTAACACTGCCAATCCTATGCCTTTATGATTGATATTTTCTTCATATCTTTTGACAGGTAAACAGACTGGAATGAAAGTCATGCAGTTCTTCCCAGAAGCAGGTTAGGCATTGTGTCTTTCTTCTAAAATAATCTCAAGTTATAATTATTTGCAACCCTCTCATATAAAAATGTAGAGTGAGTTCAACTTCAATGGGAAGAGCCTTAACATCAGGGTCTGATTGGCTAATAAAATGGAATTACATGTACTTTCTGCTTTAAACTTGAAAATAAAAAGCTAAATATAAATATATATATGTTACAACGCTGGCATATGAAGCAACTTCGGTTCAAGACCCTCTATACCATATGTTATAAATACATATCTCAGATTCTGTTGTGATTATGTTATACATATACATGAGGCAAGAACAAATTCTAAACAGTTTTAAGTTTAGTTTTTTTTCTCTCTCTCTCTCTCTCTCCCTTTAAAAAAACAAAAACAAAGTAGAGTAGTAAGCAGAAACACAGCCATGTTTTGTGTTATTTTTGGGCCTCCTTTATTTGTTGTAACTGATATTCAAAATACACTCTACATGTACACAATACCAGTTATTAGTGAGATCTAGAGGATCATACTATATTTTCTTTTACTTTTATGAGCTTTCATGAGATATGGAGTTATTTGTTCTTGTAAATATTATCCTACTGTAGGTAACATGGGCAGAGTTCTCCCAGAATACCTCAGCAAATGGACCACAGATAAAGTATCAAATGGTAGGTGAAAGATAACCCCTTGACTGTTTACTGGCTTATTTGACTGCCTGGGGACTCCATGTTTGATTGACTGCCGTTAACAAAAGTTTTAAATATGTTCTAATTACCGGTAACATTGAAAATTTTTAATGAAAAAAAAAAATAATAAATAAAAAATAAAAAATAAAATGAATAAGAATTAAAGAGCTGGAATGAACTATTAGTGAAAACTGTGAAAAAAAATAAAGTTTTGAGTTTAATTTTGGAAATAAATGTGCATCGTTTTATGATTTCTTATTTGTCATTCCTCTATGGACCTTATGCATTGACGTCATAAGCCTCTATAGTTGGGGGCTGAGGCCATTGCCTTGCACGCATTTGTGATAGCAGCTTGCGCATCTCTGACAACTCCTTTTATGCATATTCCTATATCCCCTCAGGGAGGGCACGTCATATGCATAAGGTCTATAGGAAAAGCAAAATATTTTTGGGATAATTAAGCTGTGAATTTACAGCCTCTTCTTTAAGGCTACATGATTTCAATGCAAATCTGTATTTGCAAATAGCAATTTTTGTTCATCCACAATAGTTTTCTTAAAGTATATAATGTCATTTTACAGTTCGACCTCACTTATCTGACCATGTTGGGACCAGCGCCCTTCTGTTAAAGTGATATGGCCGGTTGCGATAGTAATGCATAGCTTATGTACTGGGATACCATATGGCATTTCTATCAAAATTTTAAGGGAAGGATTAAATAGCCTTTAGGGGAGGGATTTATGGGATGGATGATTGTAAATGATCATAATGTCCTTCTGAGTGTAAGGAGATGAAAATATTAAGAATAACAGGAGAAAAGCAAAGCTTGTATGTGTATGAAAATAAAATTAAAAATCTGGCCAAGGACCATGGCTGGTTAAATGATAGTTGTATATTAAAGCGGGGTCAAACTTTACTTTTTTTTTTTTTTTTTTTTTTGTGCTTGATATAGAGGGTGTTGAAGTTTATCCTGACATGCTACTGAAGAATGTCTCCTTCAATGATGAATCTAAACAAGTAGAACTTCAGTTCAAGAATGGGGAAAAGGTCAGTTTATGTACTTATCAAGGAGGATTTTACTCTCCAAAAGTGTTAAATTTATTCTTTTGATATTCAATGATTGCTAAGTGAAATTTCTGAACATATTATTACATGGAAATGTGAACATTTGAAATCTAGACTGGGAGAACTGCTTCCCTGTATCTGTGCTCATTATAATAGCCTGTCATGATAATGTTCCATTCTTGTAGAGTACGCACATATGATATATGATGTGGTACAGTTTCTATGTGCATTACATTGGACCTAATGGGAAAAGTGCAGTCTAAATATTAAATATTGTTATTAATGAATGTTTATGAGTGCAATGGAAAGGATTTTTCATGAGTTGAATGGAACATTTGATCTTTCACCAAATGTCTATTTAGTATTGTACTAGGGAATCACAATGTGTATGGCCATTGAAGAGACATCAGACTAATTGTTGCTTGATGTGATTTTCAATAAATGTTTTATATTTGTCTGATTAATTCTTAACCCCAGGTCCAAGCTGACCATGTAGTAGTGGCAGTGGGTCTGGAACCCAACACTGACCTTGCAGCAAGTTCAGGGTTAGAGGTCGATGATAAGTTCGGAGGTTACAGGGTCAATGCTGAGCTTGAAGCTCGTAGAGACGTTTGGGTGGTAAGTAAAACAGATTTCTTGTATAAAAATTGTTGTTTCTTGTCTCAGGAATGCCCCAAATATATCCCATTTTTGCAATGAATAAAAAATATAAGTCAGCAAGAAAAGTTGATGGAGACGAAGAGTTTCACTATAACCGGTTTCTTTTTTCTTCAGATAGTGAAACAAAAATTCAGAATCATAATAACACTAAAAACTTGTGTGCTGGCCCTGAGCGCACAGCAAACACGTTGCTTGGTATTCAATATTAGATTAAATGAGGAAAAATTCAGAAGATAAGGAAAACACTTTTTGACAAATGATATCTTGTTGTATACTAGGCTGGTGATGCATCATTCTCTGCCATCAAGCTAGGGCGTCGCCCTGTAGAGCATCACGACCATGCTGTAGTGAGTTGCAATCTCGCTGGAGAGGAAAGAAACAGTCTTCTATTCTAACATGTTTTCTTTGTGCTATGTTCTTGTTACATAACAGGCGGGTGATGCATCATGCTTCTATGACATCAAGCTAGGGCGTCGCCGTGTAGAGCATCACGACCATGCTGTAGTGAGTGGAAGACTAGCAGGAGAGAACATGACCGGAGCTGCTAAACCATACTGGCATCAATCTATGTTCTGGTAAGATTTTACTCCTAAAAACTGTAACAAATTTTTATTCAATGATTTATCCCTACTAGTTCAAGGTTAAGGATAGTGCAAGATATTTTTTTTTCCTGGACCCCACCTGCTCCCCATTTTTTGTATTTTGTACAGGCTTTCATTGAAGGTAATCTGTAATCATAATTTACACATATTTTCTAGATGACTATCCTCTTTAACTATTCTTGTTCCAGCCCGGTTACACAATACTTTCTGACCTCCCTTAAGCCACGTTGGAACCATCACCCATCCGTTAAGTGATATGGTTGGTTGTAAGAGTAATGCACGAAGACACCATATGGCATTTGTATCAAAATTTATAGGGGGAGGATTTAATAGCTTTGAGGGGAAGGATTTATTGGTTGGATGATAATAAGTGATCATAGTGTCTTAAGGAGGTGAAAATAATATGAAACACAGGAGGAAAGTGAGGCTTTTATGTGAATTTAAAGAGGAACAGAAAGGAAATCTTGCCAAAGTTCATGGCCGGTTGAGAGAGTAGGCTGGATAAATGATGGCGGCATAAGGTACCTTCCCAAAAGTTTAAGCCGCGGCCCGCTGCGTGAACGCCGCACTGCGGGCAAATAGGCAGGATATACCGTTCCCCTAGTATTATTCTTCCATTGACTTAATGATAAAGCGCCGCTCTGCGGCGTTCACGCAGCAGGCCGCGGCTTTAACTTTTGGGAAGGTACCTAAGCGAAGTCGAACTGTATTCTAAACCTAAATAGGACCGTTCAATATTCCAGGATATTTTCTCTGTCAAATGTTTCAATTTATCTCAAATATATGTCCAAAGTAACACACATTTTACAAGCCATTTACCCGTTACTTGAAATAATAAATATATTTTTATTTATTAAGATGTAGTTCAAGGGATTTGCTGCCATAAATAATTTTGTAAATGAATCTTTCCTTTCTGTTTTCGTAGGAGTGATTTAGGTCCAGACGTTGGATATGAAGCCATTGGTATCGTCGATTCCAGTCTACCAACCTTTGGTGTGTTTGCTAAGGCTACAAAAGAAGATACACCCAAGGCTGTGGTTGAAGCTACGGGAGAAGGTATCCGCTCTGAAACAGAACAGGTAAAGTGTGACAGCACCTCGCTTTTATCATCCTTAATATTCATATATGTAATATTTTTTGTAATCCTCTGTAAAAGCGCATTGAGCATTTTATCTAAATGGAAATAGAAATCCTATGTATTATTATTATTGTAGATTACAGCTTTTTGAACACATAATAAGCAAGTAATACAGTCCACTCGTGTGCCTCGTATACGAAATGAAATATTGTAGTATCTGTGCTCATATTATAGTAGTGGACTGTATTCTCGGTTTAATGTTTAGCTTACTCTAGAAGTTTACAGATTTGTAATTTATGTCAGCTGTTTAGATCAAAATGTGTATTTAATTGCTTTTTCCAGAAGACAGAGAAATTTTCGTAAATATATTTGATACACAGTAATGCTATAGACCTATATGGTTTTCCAGCTTAGAAGTCCATTTGTTGCATATAGACCTAGCCCTATTCTTGATGTCTGCTATATTCAAAGCTCAGTTGAAAAGTTTAGCAAAGGGAGAGATATGATCCATGTTCAATTGCTTGTCTTTTGTCATTTGGTCAATGTTTTATCAATTTTTATCTTTTTATCTTCTTTTTACATTCTTTCTCTGTCACTCTACCTCTGTTTCTCTTTCCTTACGTCCTTCCCCTTTCTCCCTTATTTCTGACTCTTTTGCACTCTCTCAAACCATAGGCTGCAGTAGAAACCACCCCAGCACCCATCGCTCCACCTCTCTCAGACGATTATGGAAAGGGTATTGTATTCTACATGAAGGACAAGGTTGTAGTAGGAATGGTCTTATGGAACATCTTCAACAAGATGCCCATTGCAAGAAAGGTGAGAGTTGAACCTGTCCTGTTTTTTTACATTTTGTCCCTGAATGAAAGTTTGATACAGTCCTCTCCCATCGAAATGAAATGCTTGGGACCAATGGAACACCATGTTGAAATGAAATCTCGCTATACCGGACACTTTTTTTCTTCATTTTTTGAAGGGGAAACTGGGAGATTTGCCTCTTTGTAAGAAAATCGTGTCCCTTTCTCATTATAATGTGAGTTGAGAGTATATGATATGCTTGAATATCTTCCTATTTATTTGCTATCGACTAATTTGTGTAGGGGCTTGAGAAGTTTAGCATATTTTAGTGAATGAATATGTTTTACTAATAAAAGTACCAAATTTGATTTGGCGGCTAAATATCTTTCTGGGTTCATTAGAACATAGGGGTTAACTGAAGTTTTACTGAAGTTGAACAGATTCAATTTAAGATCATAGTTTGGAGGTTTCACAATGCATTACAGCCAAAGGGCATCTCAATGTAAATCATCTTGTATGAAAATACTATCAACTTTGCCCAAGTCAAATCTGCTGGGATTCAGAAATAGCTTCAACTTAGAAAAAAAAAAGACTTATAAAGGGTAAAAAAACAATAGCATATGAAGAGAAGATGACTTAAATTGGCCTTCGACTTGGGCAATTACTTTGACTCATGCAAGCTCAATGAAGGAAAGTTTGACAGTATAATTTCTAAATTAATTTTGATTGTTAATAACTAGTCTTTATTGAATTTCTTCATTTGTAGGTAATCAAAGATGGCAAGGAATACGAAGATGTCAGCGAACTCGCCAAGCTTTTCAACCTCCATAAAACAGAAGAAAGCTGAATCCCACCAAACATTTAACTAGAATAGGATATTAGAAAGTTTTATGAAATATAATCTGAGAAATATGTGACTGAGCTCTTTGAAGTTTCCTCTGCAGGTCTTTAAAGGTTGTTGTGGAATACCTTGTAAAATTACTCACAAAATCAAGACTTTGAAGATGAATCCCACCAAACATTCATACAAAATATGGTATTACAGATTTTTACAAAACTTATGCCATGAGCACTTTGATGAGCACTTTGATTGTTTTGTTAAGGGTTATGAAGATTATGTCTGACATACCTTGTAAAATTAAAGTAAACTTTATGTTTGAAAATCAAGATTTTGAAGATGAATCCCACCAAACATTAACAACAAAGAGTAGGATATTATAGAGTTTAACGAATTATGGTATGAGAAAATCATGTGATGAGCACTTAAATTGTTCTGTTCAGGGTTATGATGGTTGTGTTTGCTCTTTGACATACCTTGTTAAATTACAGTAAAATTTACTCTTGACAAACTAAACTTTTCAGATGATTTGCACGAAACAATCATGCCAGAAAGGCGTATTAGTTGTCAGTACATGAAATATAATTGAAGATGATCGTTTGATGGGATCCATGTTTAGTATCATGAACGTTGCAGTGGACTGGAAATGATCAATGCCATGTACATTCTCCTGTGAATCCTAGTCTCAATTATGCAGTTTTGGATATTTCTGCAGAGTTGAATTGGGAAGGTACATGTACAATCATTAAAAAACGTATTCATTTATTTCTCTATTTATGAGATTTCATAATTTCAAGAAGCTCCTATAATCTCATTCCAGAGTATGTTATGGAATAAATGTTTAGATAATTTTTGAATCTACAATAATTCCAAGGTACTGAACCCTGAAAAGGGATTAAGAAGAGGTAAACTATTCCCCAACCTATAAAATATGACATATACATGCAAGTCTAAAAGACTTGTGTGCAATCTTCAAATCATAAAATGTTTATATACGTTCAGAAATAAATGGGGTAGTAGTGGAATTAATCGAACCTCATAACATTTTCTATTCAAGCAACATGGTGGTTGTATCAGCTACCAACTAGTATTCAATTACGTAATTGATGTGTAATGTTAAATCACTAAATCATGTGTGTTGCCAATTTTGTGCCTTGAATAATGCTGTAGGAATCGGTATATTGTTGCAATGTCTGGCATGGCCCTGGACCAACTTAGAGCGATGGGATATTCTTGTGCTTGTGTGCTTATTACAAGAAAGCCACTTATTCCGTCAAGGAGAAAATGAATCCAATCATGATTGGAAATCGGAAATTAATCCAGTCATGATTGGAAATTAGAAAGAAAAAAAAGGAAAACCTTAAAAAAAGATGAGAAATTGTGATTTAAAATGTGATCTACTTGATCACCCTAAATGCTATTATGTATTGTGAGTGTTACTCCAGAGAAGTGGACTATTATAAAATTCTTTCAGAGTTCATTTATGAAATGGACACAGGTATATTTGAAGAGAAAAGATTTTATTGAATAAAATCAAGAACATTAATAACTATTGGTTTATTTCATTTATTTAGTTTCATTTGTCTCGTTGACATTATAAATAGGTTTTTTTTAACAATATAACAAAATTATTATAAATAACAAAAATTATACACAGTATATTACACATCAATATCTAATGTCATGGACATTGTTATAATTGAATTTTTAAATATATATTATTCAATTGCAGAGTACATTTATTTTGCCATTCTTATGTTTATTTCATTTGTTACCCCCAACTTTCAACTTATGCTATCAACATAATTGAGTCTTTTCACTTCCATATTTGAAATTAATGCTGTAGTTCCATATTTTTTAATAACTTACTACTCTAATAAAGGAGAATATAATTTGACATTGACAGAATTCATCAAATTAAATGTAAAGCATTTTGAATTATATACAGTCTGTGTCAAATAAAATTGTACAATTGGAAAACATTTTTTTTAAGTATGAAAATTAATCTCATTCTAAAATTGTTTGACATATCCATAAAGTAAGAAGATCAGGCTTTCTTCTGCAATTTTTTTTCATCCCATTTGGTGATGTAGATCTTGGGATATGACCAGTTTTCTATACTCAAGATAAAATGTACTTTGCACATGCTTTTCCATGGGTTTCGCACATTCAGCTCACCGAAACAATGGATGCGTGTAATTTCGATAAGCTCATCGCCGCACAAAATTTAGCATAACTTTTGTTTTACAAAAGCAAATTATAAAAAACAAAGTATCAACAAGAAAAATCTTTTGGCTTTAAGTTGGTACCACATACACACATCAGTTGAGAAGATTTCATACCTAAATTTTTTTCCTGACTGTACCATTTTTTTTACAAAGAAGTATATATGAAGAGCTACAGCACTTAAAGTGACCCACTATGAATGAGTTGGAGTTGAATCAAAATTTACAATCATAGAGAATCCTAATAACTCAGTCTTGCTCAAAATGTCTTTTACACACAAAAATATCCAGATGTATGAAATAGGTAAATTCAAGTTTATAATCTTGCTGGAAATTTCAGATTGATACTATATATTTGTTACATCAACAGTAATGCAAAGGCAAAAAAAGCGCAGTGACCTGGCATATAAAATGAACTTCATATTTAAAAACAGTACCTTTCTTCCAAAAGATTTGGTAACATTCCTATCTCCTTCATCAGTTATACAGTCTACTCCCCTTATGATGAGCACATATGGTTAATTCCATGGTAACTGATGTTACATAAACACATTTTCTAGTTTGTATCGTAATTTCATAAATAAAAATACCCGTGTCTTTGGATGAATGCAGCTGAATATGTTAATCATGGGGAAGGACTTGTGCAAAGAAATTCTGCCCGAACCGCATTACCTATGAAACGGTAAGCAAAAATATGTCAGTAACTGACGTTACAAAAAATTTAACGTAAGTTACCGACACCAATTTTTTAACCGTTTCAACAGGAAATGCATTTTGAATGGAATTTCTTTGCACAAGTCCTGCATTCATTCAAAGACATGGGTATGTTTATTTATGAAACTACGATACATAAAATCTAGAAAATGTGTTTTTGTAATGTCTGTTACCATGGAATTGAGCAAATACAAGATTTCATAATAACGAGGCAGTTCTCCCAGATCTGATTTCAAACATATGCTCATGTCTCCATATGTCTGTGTTCAGTGGAAGCATCGTGGTGTAGTGGTTCTGACTCTCGCCTTTCAATCAGAGGGTCGCAGGTTCGAATCGCAACCTTGCGTTAATTTCCTTCGGCAAGAAATTCATCCACAATTTGCTGCACTTGACCCAGGTGAGGTGAATGGGGACCTGGTAGAAATATTTATTCCTTGAAACGCAGTGCGCATAAAAGCTGCACTGCTAAAGCCAGGGTAATTATGCTGCATAATTGTAGAGCGCTTAGAGACTTCTGATAAAGTAAGTGTTAGGCACTATATAAGCAAGTATAATCATTATTCAGTACGACAAGATTTTATCATAACAAGGTAATTGGCAGTCCCAAGCACCGGGTTATAATGGGAGTGGACTGCAATGTGTAATACCAAGTAATATTTTATGGTAACAAAAACAAATATGCACACAGAAAATTGTGCATATTAGGCAGCACAAGCATCTTTTTAACCTTTTTTTTTTTTTTTTTTTTTTTTTTTTTTTTTTTTTTTTTTTTTTTTTTTTTTTTTTTTTTTTTTTTTTTTTTTTCTCTTTTTTTTTCTTCTTTTTGCTTGCAATAAGAAACAATGAGCTCACTCATTGTTTCACTTTCTTCTCTTTGAATTACAATTAAGCATGGTTTTTACCAACCAGTACTCTAACCTTTAATTCAACATAATTAAGTCAACCTGTTCTATCACTCAATCATAAGTTATTCAGCATTAAATTTATCTTTAATTTCTGTCAAAAGATCCCTCTTCATAAGATACTTTATTCTTAGTTTTTATCTTCTGTGGCGTGATACAATTGTACCTCAGTCAATAGAGCAGTCACAATGATCATTTAATAGCAGGGTTATGATTGGTAAAAAAAAACCCAGTTGATTCCTATGTGTCCTTTTGGTATTGGACATCAATCTTCAGTTCAAAGTCCAACAAATAGAACTTAAATAAAGACACAGGTACCCTACTTATTATGAACACAATCATTTACAGAAACAATGACCACATCTGCACCAAGATCTGTCATTCAGCTTCCAAGCAAACCTTTTAGAAGGCTTTCCGATCGGAAATACCGACTCGCTGAACTGAGATGACCCCAACAGCCCCAGTATTTCATTGTGCGGTAGTACCTGCAGAGAAGCTGCAATTTGCAATATCCTACCATTAGTTCACACACACTTGTAGGAACCACAAACATCAGTTACACTATGGCAAATAGAAATCTTGCGGTGTCATCGTCATCTTGCCACAGAAAAATGGCTAAAACTTCGTTGTTCGAGACAAGATTACAGCATTTCTTAGTATGATCCATTGCTGCCTGCATTCACATAGTGAACATCTTCATCAACAGCAGGGGAAAGGTCTGTAAAATAAACAAGAAATGTTTACAAATGAATTGTTATATTCTTTAACATCAACTTGTTTTCATATACATAAGGGTAAGTCCAAGCTATTTTGCAACTTTGTCCTTTGTGTTACCAACCAGTAATTTCCCATAAATTAATTATCAAAAGATCCCACTATTTTTAATGGTTTTGTTGAAGCTTTATGAATCTTCAGCCGAAACAGGAAAAATAATTGAGATGAGTCATTTCATAATTAACTTAGAAGACTGGGTGAGAAAAATAGAAAATTGAAACAATGGAGATAAGTATAGAGGGAGGAAAGTTAAAAGTAGACAGGAAAGATACAAATCTCACTTTTCAAATCCAGCGATGGCTTCTGCAAACTTGTGTCTTGTGATGTATGTGGCAAGAGTATCAGCAACCTATACATCAAACAATACAGAAAAAAACCCCATTGTAATAGGCAGTGAAGACAAATCATGGTATTCCATAATCTTACCTTCCAATCACAAGACAAATAAAGATTTGTAAAACTTTTCTGTTCCAGATAATCTTTCACATAGATAAAGTTGTTTGAAAGACACTTTATCAAACTGTATTTCAAAAAATTTGGTTCATTTATGACTTTGGTAAAAAACTTGAGATTTCAATTACCCTCATTTGGGATGTAACGTCAGTTACCGAAAACATGAACTTGTTTATTTTTTTCCACAACGAAGAAAGTATCAACTATGCCAATTAAGATTTCTAATGTATGACTGCATCTCATTATTATCAATAGCAAAGCTATGGATATTCAACATACAATCAAGTCAAAATTGACAGCTGATTTGTGTAACGTCAGTTACCATGACCTAGTGTAACGTCAGTTACCATGATGCAATTATCGTTTCTTAGAAAACAATTACAATTTGGACACCTGTATATATCTGAAGTAATTACCATTGATTAAACTAATCATCTAGCGATAAAAAGACTATGTGTCAATGGTAACTTCTTCTAATGTTAAGAGTTGGGGAAAAGCCATGTCGTGTACATGTTCATGTAGGCCTAAGCCCCTCCAAATCTACTTTAGATTTTCAGTAATTATCTATTGATGTGATCAGGATCCATTGCTATATATTCTGTATTTGGAATATGAGCCAACAAGTTGAAATGTTATGATAAATGTAAATACAATTTTTGGTTGTATTAAAAAAACTTCTCTCTGTATTTTTATAATACATAAATGAAGAAGAAAAAAGTATGATCAAAGCTCCTACATGTATTTCTCTGCATCTGCTGAGATGTACGCAATTTGTGATAGAACAAAGCACAGAACAAACACTTTACTTTGACAGGCTTTCATTTTGATGCCAAAGACTAACAACAATTTTCAACAAATTTCAATACCCAGCTTTGAAATTCAGCATTTTATTACTACTGATCATAACTTTGTACAAAATGAGTTAAATGGAAATTACTGTTCATACATTAAGTTTGAATCGAGGAAGAAACTGTTTAAAAGGGATTTTCAAAAGGTTGATAACAATTCACCTAAGAATTGTTGTGTGCTGTGAGGATTTAGAATCAACAAATGATAATAAGTGAACCCAATTTTGCCAAGATTCACATGCACTACACAAAAATACATGTGTGGGACATCCTACGTGTATTAATCATTCAAAAAAATCTATTTTAGAGTTTCTGATATCTTATTTCTTAATGCTAACATATTCCAATATTTAAGTGATGGAATAGTAGTAAGAAATAAAATTTTCAAAATATTCTGTACAAACCCTATAGGAAATGTATGTGTACAACTGTCATATTCACAGTAAAGTTTTAGCTAAATAATAGGAAAATGATTACATTACTTCTTATTTGGCCAATCTGTTGCCTAGAACATAGGTATGAAATCATATCAAACACATAATTCTCAAAAGCTAGGAAACAAAATATTTGGATCCAATTCAAAATTGGGATTTTACATGTGTAAAGTCTATGGAAGATGTAAGGGTAACGTCAGTTACGTAACGTCAGTTACCGACATGTCTTCACAAAAGTTTCCCCAGCATAAACAAAAATTATGAAAATCTCTTCTTATTTTGCAAATCTGTTCATAAAGACCTAGGAATGATGTCATATGAGACTTATCATTATAACACGTCGTGGACATGAGATATTGAGATGTGATCAAACACCCTGATTTTGCATGTCCGTTTTCTGTAACGTCAGTTACCGACACGTTTTTGCTTGGCGTTTCAATGGAAATGATGTTTGGGTAGAATTTTTTTATACAACACCTTGCTTTACACTTACTTATTTAGGTATATTAATTTGAAGACCCAGGTATTCTTATTTATGTAACTACAACACAAAGAATGAAGAAAATTCTGGTTGTGTGTAACGTCAGTTACCGTGGAATTGCCCATGTTATGAATCACAGTGCTGTAATAATCAATAACAAACTTTTACCAGGCACCTTTCATACAGTGAAACAAGTACCAAGTGAAAATTCATGAATAACAGAAATCAGATGTATAACAGATTCTCATTAAAGCAAGGAAAGGTGTTCTTGATCTAACTCCTATACAACATACATGTAAAATCATTAAAACAGAGAAATTTAATATCAAGAATGAGTGAAAATCATATATAAAGTACCTTCTGTGGTTGGTCTTCATGCACTGCATGTCCACATTGAGGCAAGACCTGCATCTGAAACTTGCCTTGCATCTGACCAATGGTCAAGTCTTTATCCAGTCTGTCAACACCTAATATACAAATAAAGCAAGCATGTGAGGAACATGGTGGGAAATTACACAATATTGAGGTAAGACCTGCATCTGAAACTTGCCCTGCATCTGACCAATGGTCAAGTCTTTATCCAGTCTGTCGACACCTAATATACAAATAAAGCAAGCATGTGAGGAACATGGTGGAAAATTACGCAATACTGAGGTAAGACCTGCATCTGAAACTTTCCCTGCATCTGACCAATGGTCAAGTCTTTATCCAGCCTGTCAACACCCAATATACAAATAAAGCAAGCATGTGAGGAACATGTTGGGAAATTAGGCGACGTTGAGGCAAGACCTGCATCTGACCAATGGTCAAGTCTTTATCCAGTCTGTAAATACCTAATATACAAATAGAGGAAGATGTGAGGAACATGGTGGAAATTACGCTGCAATGAGGTAAAACCTACATCTGAAACTTTCCCTGCATCTGACCAATGGTCAAGTCTTTATCAAGTCTATCAACACCTAGTAAACAAATAGAGGAAGTATGTTAGGAACATGGTGGAAATTACGCCGCAATGAGGTAAAACCTGCATCTAAAACTTGACCTGCATCTGACCAATGGTCAAGTCTTTATCTTGTCTGTCAAAACCAAGTAATCAAATAGAAGATGTATGTTAGGAACATGGTGGAAATTACGCCACATTGAGGCAAGATCTGCATCTGACCAATGGTCACGTCTTTATCTAGTCTGAGCAAATGTCATGGAAAGAGAAAATTTTATGTATTGTGATAAATTTATGTCATGAAAGGCGAGTTATGTCATGATTTTATCACATTATATCTGACATAAAATTTCTAGCAACGGATTTATGTCATGATTCTGGGGTTCATGTCATGATTTACAACCTAAATTATGACATATAAATTTCTAGCAACAGGATCCAGATGTGATAATCCATAACAACCTGTTAATACTCTCCCAATCCCCCATTCTCCTGAAAGAAAGCAAATGCAATCATATTTGATGATAATCCTCTTATTTCAGTTTCATGTAAATTAATGTATTGAAATAAAATTACCAATAATCAAGAAAACTGTAATAATCATCATTTTGTTGCTTTATGCCCCTGCAGTTTTGGTTTTATTGATGTGAATCTCATTTAAGCTTTAACTCACCTGCTAATAGAAGCATCTTGGGAACATTGCAGGACAAGAAGAGGTTTGACATTCCTTTGAACCATCCTAGATAATATAAAATGATCAAATGGATAATTTCAGGATCATACAAAGGAAGAATCTATTCATCATTTTGGTACACTTCCTTTTCGTTTCATCCTGGTAACACTTTACAACATCGTAAATGACTTAAAGGGATGCAGTAAATTTGAATGATATTCAAATTGCAATTTATTGGATTTAGCTCATTTTGCCTTCATGATTATGTACACATAGGTCAGTCTGGTATTCCTTAAAAATTGCAGTTTACTTGCTTGCTTTACTTTCGAGATATCTACGATTTTATACTCAAATGTTCTTACCCGTTCCTTGACGCTTTACAAAACCGGGTGCGTTTCAACGCACATGGTTTTCACCGCATTTCCTGTTGTCAAGTACCCATGCCTACCGGGCGGCTAAGCTTGCAACGGAGCAGTATAAATTAATCATGCGCGGCCGTATCCTCAGCCGCATTTGAAATTTCACTGTTTTAAGATAGTAAATTACTTGCATTTGATCTGAAACTTGCAGTAGTTTGTTTTTACGGTCAGAGTGGTAGAATTCTATTCATTTCCATCTCTTTTGCACTTGTTTTTGGAAGTTACTAAATCCCTTTAAGGTGAATTATCATAAGTCAACATAGCCTATATTCAAATAAGGAAGAAATCCAGGAAGATCTATGATTTTTGAAGCCAGGCAAAACTCTGTAATCACAAAATAGTTCCATTAATAATGACTACAAATATCATACACATTTTGAAATCATCTAATGAAGATGTAACAAATGTTAACAAAAAAGGGATAATTAATCTAACCACAATTACATTTCAGTATTTTATAGCAATCAAATAATTTCCGAAAGATAAATAATATAATGAGAATATTATCTTAGATCATGTTTGTCTCACACTCACCTTCCCAATACTGTTCTGTTTTACCCAGGTCTATCCTCCACGTGTATGGGGTATGACTTTCCTAAATGCAATAAAAACAAGAATGCATTTAAAAATTCATGGTTATAAACAATAAATATGGCCTAGACACCAAAACAAATATCTAGAGTAACATAACTATTTTTCCGATTCCTTTCTTCCTTTCATTATAGTTTGGGGCAAGTATCCATATAGATGCAATCTGTTGATAATCATTATAAAATAATTATAGGTGTGGAAATAAATGTTACCAAAATCCACTGACGTGCAATAAAACCTTTTACCACAAAATTGGTATGGTTTTCACATTATCAATATTTTAGCTTCCCTATGATGCAGACTACTTAAATTCCAAATGAGCTAATCATATATTTAAGAAAAACATAATTGCAAGTTGAATGTCTTATATTTTGAGTAGAAAGACCAAGAATACACCTACAATAGTAATAAACTCCACTGTAATTAAAGTACCTGACTTGATGGTGATGATGCTGCTGAAGCTTGTGTTAAACTGTGAGGAACTGAGTTACTCTCACTTGGCTCTCCCTCCTCTGCTATTACGTCATCTATGGACACACTAGGTACTGATGAACAAGCTTCTGTTTCAGTTGAAGAGGAGTCCAACATTTCTGAACACCTAGTTTAATGGAAAGATATTACAAAAGATCGACAAAGGTATGGACACACTCTGCACTGATGAACTAGCTTCTATTTGAGTGGCAATGGAGTCCAACATTTCTGAACATCTAAGTTATGGGTAGAATGGAAAGATAATACAAAAGATTAACTCCGGTGGGCACTGATGAATTAGCTTCTGTTGGAGTCACAGTGGAGTCCAACATTTCTGAACATCTAGTTATAAATAGAATGGAAAGATAATACAAAAGATTGACTCGAGTATAGACAAGAATTATTAATTTAGACAATATATGCCATACCAATTTGAGGAATTCCCTGCAACATTATGTAAATTGCAATTCTTATGTTTCACTGACATATTTTCTATGTAAGTACAGATTTGCTTTATTTAGCTAAAGATAGTTTCACTTTATAGTGAATAGAGATTTTACAGTACAAATTGATAGAGTGGTATTACATTACAATAAAAATGTCGAAAAATTGAACATAAATGAACTTACGGTTTGACTTGACCAAGCATGGATACTCTGGCAGATTCTACATTCCTGATTTGACCAGTTTTTACTCTGCAATACATTAAAAATAAAAAAAAAAAAATAAAATATTTTGAAAGAACTTTTCCATAGACATATGCACTATTTTAAATTGATCATTGAAAATTATTCTAAGAACTTCTTAACCCAAAAGGTAGTATTTCACAAAATGTTCCAAGTGGGCAAAAACATAATTCATAGAGCATTCTGTCTAAGTGAACACAGGACAAAAAGTTTAACTATGAAGGATTAGTTTACTTACGCCCATTCTATTGCATATTCCAGTGTTTTGAATTGCTTTGGTCGGCCTCGAAGGAAGCTTTGCATAGATTGAAGTGCATCCATTGCTGTACCTGAAGAGTGAAGAATTTATTAAATAAAATTGAAGATACAGCGTAGGCTATATATGCATGTCATTATTAATTTCAATTAGTAAGAGCGTTGATAATAGTAGGCAAATCATTGATCAAGACATTCTAAGTCATCTTTTTTTTTCATAGTTTATCACAGTAAAAACACTTCCATACTGTAATTCAAATGTATTTTTAAAGATTTGGAAGAGTAGAAAAGGTTGGTGGTACTATGATGAAATATATTCCTGAAACATAATGATCATTACAAGTTTAGGATCTAATTATCTGAAGATTTTGGGAAGCATTACACAACACAAGAGTATTTTTAACAACCATTCATCCATCATTTTATAAGTATCTCCTTATTAAAACTATGCTATAGCAAAAGGTTATTTGAATATTTTCAGTTGCAGGAATGGAATTAAAAAACAAATATATACCTTCTACAACATCGATGACTACCAGACCCAGCAATGATGGAACTAGAAACTTGACAGTGACATGAATAGCAATGGCCCCTCCCATACTGTGTCCTACTAAGATGATAGGAGGGGAGTCATCAGCTGGATACATCTTGCCTATCACAGCACCAACATCACTGCAAATTAAAAATCATTAATACATCAAGAACTATTTAATTATGTACTTTTGAGTTTCTTGTAATGGCAAATAAAATTGCAATATTAAAATCAAGTAAGCTTCAACGAAATATATTCAACTACAACAGAAATGATAAATAAAATAAGAATCAATTTTAACCAACCTTTCTATTAATTTTCAATTCCATTAGTAGAGCCAAAGATTGTGTTTAATAGTCTTTACTTCTCACTGTTTCTTGGTGTATTTACGTGCATTGTATTTATTACAAAATTGGGGGGTGGAATTATATCGAATTGCTGAATGGCAATTAAGAATGTATTGGGTTGATGAAGCCGACAAATATGAAAGGCAAAATGCATCAAAATTCATGACACTTAAAGTATTATTGAACCATGCACTTGTATATAAAAAAATTTAAAAAAAATAAAAAAAATCAATTTTGGACCAAAGAAGCATCAAGATTACATTTTGAATTCATCAACAGGCTTTGAAGATAAAAAAGAATAGTGTCAAAATTTATTTAATGGGGAGGAATGGCTCAAATAATATGATTCATAATAATGACAGGTTTTAACAATTTATTTTTATATAAGAAATGCTGAAAATGAAGTTGAATAGTCCAGCAGATGATCTGCACAAATACTTACTTGGCCAGAGTTTCTGCGCAGAGGTCATCAGCATGAGATGTATGGGTGTCTCCATGTCCTCTCATATCCATAGCAACCACTCTACACTTCACCATGCCAGTCAAGTGTTGCTAGGTTACAACAATATCAACAAAATGACAAAACTAAATATGCAAGTTGTGTAACAGTTTCATGAGAACAAATCTAATTTGGGTCAAAAGTCTTACAGTCTTAAATAAACCAAGTGTGTAGAAATTTTGTGCACAGAATAAGTTTTTTATCTGCCTTTCAAAATGAAATTTTCTGTCATTCAAGAAGCAGTTAGATATCTAGTGTAAGCCTTCAAATTCATAAGATCCTTCTTCAACCAGTTTCATATTAGACAAGCTAAGGAGTTAACTAAGGAGTTAAGGAATAAATTCCTGCCTTTTGTTTTGATGAGATGGATATAAAGGCTTAACTCTTTAAGTGCCACCCCCAACCCCTCTGCCGCACTGGTAATCCGTACATGCCAGGGTCTATATCCCTCCACTGCCAAGTTTTTCCCCCTTGTAGTTAAAGATGACAGTCAATACTACCTCATAACTTTTTTAAAAGAACTTTCAGCAACAATGTTGTACTTTAATATGTGGCATTCTTATTTGTCTCTAAAGTCGCACCAAATTCTGTTTTTAAAAACAAGAGGGCAATTATCTAAACTTGTGATTGTTCCAGGGATGAATTTGTTTTTTTGGTATGATTGTTAGTGCACTAGGTCCTATCAAAATGTTGACACAACACATCAAATTACTGAAAACAGTTCAATGGTAAACTGTGTAAAGAGAAAAATTGGCCAATTAAAAGCCGGATGTGCCCGCTACAGAATAAAGCGGAATAATCTGTGAGTGTGCAGTGCGCAGAACAATAGAATCAGCATAATCAATCAACGTTATTCCGAAAGTGCGCAATCATGCACGAAGCGGGGGGGGGGGGGGGTAGAAACAAAGCATGGATTAAGCAGTCAAATTAGCTAGCAACCATGAGTATTGCACCGAACAGTAGGCTACGTATTATGCATCCGGCACGTAAAGAGTTAACTTACCGAAAGCAAAGCCCATGAGAGAGCTGAATGCCCTCCACCATGGAGGAAGAACACAACTGGTCCCTCATCACCCTTCTTGTAAACTCTAAAGCTGTGCACAATATGACAGTCAAGGAAAATTCACCTATATTTTATGAGCTTGTGAAATATTTATTTTTCCAGCTTATAAACCTTTCTTGAGGACATTAACCTGCATCTCCTACGTGTCTCTGTCCTTAAAAGTAGTATTTTCAGACAATCATCTCTGTGACCTGTAACCTTTAAAGACAGTGAGTAGCGAGCTTCCATGGGTAATTTGACACCACGGATGCTTATTACCCAGTGACAGGTGTTTTCCATCACCCCTGATTTTTATCACCGCTGCAAGACATTATGCAATGCCTTGTATATTCCGGCCATCGCTCCATCTGGTAAAGTCATTAAATCTCACTTTCCCTAGCCGATGATACCCGATGCTGTCCATGGTTGGACAGGTTGTTGTGGTCCAGAAATTTAGTTTCAAGACAGGTAATGTAATCGTGGAAATATTTGCGCTACATTGATTTTCGCGGATTTTGCACAAAAATCAGCAGGCGCGAATTTTAAAAGGCGCAAAAAAAAACAAAACCATGCTTTGTTATGCATGTGTTGGGTGCATTCAATTGCATGCTTACTAAAATGCAGCGCGAATTCAAGAACCTGTGAACATTCTTTGAGGCCGCTCAGCGCAAAAATAACAGCTAATACAGTATTTCCAGTGCTTTTCACAAATTTTTGGATCAGCAAATTAGGATCTACTCCCCAGGAAAGATCAATACCCCAGTTTTTTAACCTACATACTCCAAAAACATCAATGGAATGCAAATTAGAATCATCCTTCTTGTAAAATTGTGATAACCAGAACACTTCTTGAAATTTCAGAAGATGAACTCTGTGCCCCTTAATGACAATCAAAAATTGATTTGTCTTCCTATGGTAATACAAACTATCCCTATGTTTCAAATTCATATCTCAAGTGGCTCTTGAGACATAAAATTATCATATTAAAAAGACCAATACCTGGAATTTCACAAGCCAAAACAACATGATGCCTTCAGCAGCAGAGGAATCACAAAAGTTGTACAAATGTTTCATAAAATTATCTCCTGGTAGTCAAAATGATAATCAAAATTAAAAAAGGGATTGTCTGCAACTGGTGTGAACATATTAAGTAAAAATATATTTTCAAGGATATATCATCACTGTTGACTGCTACATCTTCATAGCTATCAAAGTAGCTACTCCAAGGCAGAGGTGTGAAGTCTCTTTTTCTTCCAAATCCATGAGGTTTTCCACCTGAAGGCCTGAAAACAAATAAAATGAATAATCAAGCAATTTCATTACATAGATTCATTAACTAAAATATTTTAATAATGCTGGCCAATCCCATTTGATATCAAATTTATAGCTTTTACAGACTAGTCACTTAAGTATATGTTTACTTGCCTCCCCAGTGCCCCCCCCCCCATTCTCACCATACCATATGTGAGCCAGTGTGACTGTAATGAAGAACTGCACCACGTAGACGTACCACTTTAGTTAACAGTCCACTGGCAGCGCTTTCGAAATCGTTCGTTTTTATACAACTCGTATTCATGAGTTTTTGTGTTTGAATACGTAATGAGCAGATTGTACCCCTGTCTTTGTGCGGTTATAATTCTGCATAGAAATGACTATTTGACATGAAATTTTCGGCATTAATATATCATACTATCAAAATGTATATTCCTCAATAAGAAAGAAAATATGTCTTTCAAAATAGTAGAAATTGTTAGATATATTTTGCGTTAAAATCCGTTTGGGAATTTTTTTTGAATAACTAGCCACAAATAGGCTTTATTTTCAATGATTCGACGAGAAAATAGGTTCATCATCTTAAGCAACTCTTCAGCTTTCCAAAAATACACCAAACATGGTATTTCAAGATTTATACCAGTCAGGAGCTAGCTAAATGTGCAGCAAATACAAAATTGCTTCAATAACTGCGATCTGATTGGCTGGTCTGATTTTGAGTGTGATTTGATTGGCTGATGCGAATCTCACCACGCACCAAAGGTCACTGAGCGGTCAGGTAACGACTCCCACGTGTTTCAAAATCCCCGCTCGCATCAATCCTTGATTCAAGCAGCCAATCAGAAAGCCGCATTTTCTGTATTTTGGACTTGCTCTATATTTTGCTAGCTCCTGACTGGTATAAAAAGTAAAGGATATTAAAAGTTACTACGTTTTGAAGCTAAGATTTCATTCTTTCCAAATATGTAATTTTCTTTTGGAATCATGCAAAAATAAGTACTTTTCTTGTCACTTATACCGAACTGAATACAGGTTTTTGTTCCGTATCTTTCACCAATACTTTTACAATATTCAGATATGATAAAATACCATAAAATGTGCATGATAGGTAGGTTTAGAATTTCTTCTTTCTGAATATGTTAGAATCAGGAAATTCCGTTCACAAAATCAAAATCTACAAGAGTTGCAAAATCTCAGTTTTAGCCCGCACAGCTCCGCAAAGTGCAGACAGAGGACTGAAATAGTTGTATAAAATTCGCACTCTTGGCTTATTATAGGTCACGCTGCCCGTGGACTGTTAACGTAATGAAGAAAACCAAAGTCGATCTGTAAAATGAGTCGTTTTTTTTCTTACTTGTAATATATTTATCATAATCTATTTTTTTATTATAATACCATAGATTATAACTATCAGGTTTTTAATCCAGGTTTTCCTCCGCTTTCCTTATTCATAATCAATAGATTTATCACACTAACATATTTTTGAACATGTGGGACATCATCAGAAATTTACCACACATATTACGCGGTGATTTCTACACATTTAAACACAAAAATCTTTTGTTAAGCTACACACCTTCCCGAAGGTACTCCTCTTGGAGGCATTGGTGGTAGTCTACTTGTATTCTTCAAAAGAGCCTGCTTGTTTAATGCCATTTTAAGATGATTTGTTCTCCAATAGCACACAAATAAATATGACAGTGAAAATGCTCATTCTTCTTCCATTCATTTCTCGTTGAACCGAATGCAAGCGCATTAAAGTGAAAACTACTGAATGACAACAAATGTGAAGTTTTGGGCCCACAGGACAACTCTTTGACTTGAAGTAGTTAATTGTGGGTCTAGCTAGGCCTATATTTATTTACTTATTTATTTATGTTTATTTTATTTATTCTTTTTTTTTAAAGTTTGTTTTTAAAGAATATAAAAACTAAATATAACTGAAGGCCTATTTAACAGGGGCCGCGGAGCCGGGGGGGGGGGCTGGGGGGCCTTAGCCCCCACTTTTTTCAGCAACCGTGTACAAAAACTGAAAAATGACCACACATTTGTGATTTTTAGCCTGTTCAGCCCCCCCCCCCCCCCCCCCCCCTTTCAGCTCAGCCCCTCCACTTTCAAAAACGCTTCGCGGCCCTGTGTAATAAAATTATTAATGCACTGATTTGGTAGACCATTGTTCGTGAATAGCTTAGTTAATGAATTTTATCATACTTTGCAAACAAAGATTCTTCTTGACACCCGGAAGTTTGCCCGACATAGCAACGAACAATGTATGCAAATATTTCAGTTATCTTTCTATAATAACAGGAGTTGATTGAATACCACGTTACTATGTCCCCAAGAAAGAAACATCCATAAATTATATTCCCTGGAAATGCGTGCAATTCCTCTGCTCTGAAGGTCTGAAGTTGTGGTGCGAGAGCAGACAACCCTTTCCTGCTGTTCACCTAGAATGAAAGCACACGTACATTTTGCGAAGCCCTGTCTTTGACTTTGTGTCAAGTAAGTTGTTTGAATTTTCGTATAAATTTAGTAGTTAGTAATATATGTTAGATAGCATTTTATCCATATAGATAACTTGATGAAAGATTGATCATATTTCAAGAGTAGATAGAAATAGATGCATCCAATTTTATTAACATCGTGTTGAGTTGAGCACTGCATGAGAAACGTTGTAGGCTATAGATTTGCCACCAGGAGATAGTTATTGCCGGTGAATGAAATATCTTGAAAAATATGCGATACTATGGAATGAATTACAAAGGGAAAGAGCATTTTAGGAAACAGTTTTGATTCTAAGATGCAAGGAATCAATAACCACGAGTCATTTATGTAGAAAAAAAAATTATTTATTATGCTCAAACCCGGTCCACTCCTGGCCCTCTTCTCCTTCTCTTCTGGCGCCTCCTTTTCATCTTTCTCGATTTTCTTCACCCGCTTCCGTCATGTCCGTGCATTTATTAATTCCAAAAGGTACTGGATTTCATATCCGATATTTCTTCAAGTGAAAACGAATTTGTCTAAGGAAAATTGATATTAAATTATTGTTGCTTTCAAAACTGAAGTAAAAGCTTTTGTTTAAAACAAGTACCTATCATACCTGAATAATGTAGTGATGTAAATAATGTAATTTTCATCGAAAGTTCAAGGAGTGCCTTTTTAAACAATAAGCATTTCATTTTTTTTTTTTTTACCTAACCTGGAAAAGGGTCAGATGTAGATTGATGATATATGGTGATATTACAATATACCTGCTCAGTTTTCATAGAATCACTTTATCCCTCTTTCCCCAGATTGACCAGCCTGATTTCTACCGAGATTCAACAAAATATCAAAAACAGAAATCTCGTTGATATTGAACAGTTTCACAAACTTTTCCACATTATAATACCAACCAGGAGGTAGTGAGACGATGGTGTATACTTCAGTTTGAGGACGAAATCGTATTTAAACATTTGATAAAATATTTTCAATGACACAGGTGAAGAAGTGCCGATGCCCCTCGAACCAGTTCCGAAGATCCGAACCTAACCCGAACCCATCCCGGCAAGATCGGAATGATGTTAATAGGTCTGACCAATCCGAACCTTGGTTTGTTGAGTGGTCAGGGCCAGAAAGTTGTCTCACCTAACAGAAACAAACTTCATGCAAATTTGCAGTCTACAAATAAACTTAGTAAGCAGTGCTGAATAAATTATGAAAGATTGAACTTATGGACTCTGATAAGTGGTAAATATTCAAGATTGGAGATGGATTTTAAGAAGAATCACAAACTTAAAATGGACATGTTTAATGGAGATCAACAATATTTACGGACGCTTTGGATGAAATAAAGATAGTTTTCGAGAGGAATGCTAAACTTTTAGTCAACCAATCGTCTATCAAGTGACATAAGACATCGAATGTATATAACTTCTGGACGTTTTCAAATCGAAAAACAACATATATATCTTGGGGAATTATATGAATCACAATGGATGTGTGCTAGATAGTGAAGATCATAATTTGGATTTAACCTTTTGGATGATGCAAATGACTCCGAACAAGCGGAGTAGACTGGACCGGAGGACACCTTGACTGAACCATAAGGATGTCGGGGTAAGTGAACAATCTTACAATGCGACAATATACTTGCGACCTTAATGAAGCCGTGAAATTTACTGAGATGGTTAAGCTTGGTTTAATGTCAGGATTCTCATGATTGTAGAGTAAGAATATTTAGGTTATAGGAGTAGGGATGTGGCGCGCGCCTGGCTTAATCCTGATCTTTGCCATCTCAGCAAAATTTACGGCTGCATGTCAAGAAGATTATCACATTGTGTAGCCTGTGCATTGGTATATTCGTGGGGGCGAGTCAATTAAAAGGGCTGCAAAAAATTAATCATTCACGTTAATGCACATTTAAAAAGTCATCTAAAAATTAGGGTTGGCAAAATCAAAGGGGGAAGGGGCTAAAAAAAAAAATGTTTTTTTCCTAGGGGTCCACCTAGGGGTATTCCCTCTCGGATATACCAGTGCAAAGGCTAACCCATATAAGTTCGAAATTTCGACTCGGCTTCTTTCGTTTTTTCCGACAATTTTTTCGAAATCTTTCAAAAAGCGCCGTTAGTTGAAATATTTCGTAAATATTGTCTTTTTCGCCTCGTCACGTTAATATTCGACACGTTCGTACTTCGTGGATGACCGTTGATAGACGTAGCAGACAACGTGACGTGATATTCACCAGCTTGAAAGTCTACCATGCAATATTGAGCAGGAAAAAAATTTTGTAAGTATTGCTTGTAAGTATGATTACCTTTCAAAATACATCATATCATAAGTGTATTGATTTGTTTAAATTTGACTATATGTTCCTTTTTTTTATGTGTGACCAATTTCTAAATACTTATTTAAGTTAAATTATATACAATCTTTAAAAATGTTTAATACTATGATGATCGTAGATTTAATTTACCCCGTTATGTTAATTTTGTAAGATAAAAGAATTTGATGCATATGATGTGGATTTTTAGAAATGATAGGCATAAGCAAAGTATAGATGATATAGTTATATATTGATAATAGATGTAAGAGGACAGATACTCTAATATAGTGAAGGTATAGTGTGAATATTAGACAAACCATGATTATATTTATAATGCTAAATAGAATTCACAGACAGAGCATTATAACAAAGTGAATAATAAAGCATTCTGATGATAATCTTTAAGACAATACATTCGGTGTCAAAATATATATTAGAAATATGTTAGTGCAATAAAATGGATAAAATTGTCTAAAGATTGCCTTAGCAACAAAGCATCTTCTAGACCACCAGTAAACATTTTCTTCACCTAAAAATATGTGTTAAGACATCAGTGTTCAATATCATTATTATATTATAAAATATTATAGCGCAATGATATTGATAATTATCGGTTTGCCTTTAGCATGTTTAGCAACAAGGTAGCTTCTACACCACTAGCCAAAAATTATGTTAGGTCAACATTACTAAATATATTAGATATATTGTAGTCCAATAATGGTAATTATTAGTAACATGGTATCTTTCTAGACCTATAGCTAAATATTATATTCACCGTTTATGATATGTGTTTAAGACAGCGGTATTAAATATTATATTAGAAATTATTGTAGCACAATATATTGATCATAATAATAGTTTGCCTTTAGCAACATCGTACCTTCTACACCAGCAGCAAATTATCATCTTCACCTATCATAATACGTGTTTAAGACAGCATTATTAAGAATATATTTTATTAGAAATATTGGAGCCAGATGATATTAATAAGGTGTTATTAATGTTGCCTTTAGCGACACGTTATCTTCTAGACCAATAGCCATTATAGCAAAGCATTATCTTCACCTATTATGATGTGTGTTAAGATAGCAGTATTAAAAATTATTATATTAGAAATAATGTAGCGCAATGATATCGATAATTATCAGTTTTGCCTTTAGGAACATGATAGCTTCTAGCCAATAGTAAAAATAAAAAAAACCACCCTATAATTTATATGTGTTTTGCCCGAGGACAGGTCTGCGTCAAGAAGCCTTCTCTTTATTCTTTTTCTGTCATGAGCTTTCTTTCTTCTTTATTTTAGCAAGGCGGGTCCGTCACCATCCAAGTCCTTGGTTTACCTCTTTTCTCTTTGCCATTTATTTTCCATTCTAGCACGTTTCCCAGCACGTTGTTCCCCCAGGGTGGTGTTTCATCAAAGGACTTGTCGGACGTCTTATCCGACAAACTGTTATAAGCTACTGAAATGCTTGCATCTGATTGGCTGAGAGCAAATTTGTCGGATAAAATGTCCGACAAGTCCTTTGATGAAATGCCCCCCTGATCATGCTTATAGCGGAGTTTGTTCAGTCCATTTTCCAATTTTCTTCCTGTTTTCCATTAGTTTCCCTCAAGGTATTTTCGCCACCCCTACTCTGTTCAGTACGCCGAGACTTTCTGCCTCATTTCTGATTGAAGTCTTTCTAAAACAACCTAATATCGAGACTATATCGTTTTTTCCCTCAGTTATGCAGCTCTGATGGTCGGAAATTTGTTTAAACCATTTATCAGACTCTCGGTCATTCTTTCCACAGCTCTCATACGATCATCCATGTTACTCATTCAGGAATTTCAACAAGTCCCTCCCTCTCTCTCTCTCTTTTTTTAGGTTTTCTATACCAACTAAGCTCCACAAACCCGGGGCGTTTCATTAAGTTCCTGTTCTTGGTCTACCTTCTTTACTTTTTTTCACATCTTCAGATTGTGTCCTTTAAAGTTTCCTTCCATCTTCTGTAATAGGTATCTTCGTCATTCAGCCGCTTAATTCGTCATCAATTAGTCACCACTCTCCAGCGTATTCGTTTATGGTTTGTTTGAGATTTTTGATATATTGCATTTTTTTTTTTTTTTTTTTTTTTTTTTTTTTACTTTGTTTTGTTTTGTTTATTTTTTTCTTTAGTAAAACTCCGTTTAATAGTATTAATTATCCTCCTAGCTAGCTGAGTCCGATCGTACCAGTTTCTCATCCGGGTTAAAACATGTTAGAGCGCATGCCCAAATATTTTATATAAGTCTGCTTTCTCTTCACGGACAGGTTTCTGTCCCAAAGCAAGTTCCACACATCACAGTCATATCTGGTATCCTTTGCTAATGTTTTATCACATTAGGTCCTAGTTTTGGTCGATTCGCCTTCTCTCTTTTCCATTAACACCTTTATCATGTTTATGTTGTTTCTCCTTATTTACAAATATGTACATCGAGTTTCTGAGACCTTGCTGATGATTGTTCTCATCAAGAAACTTGCGTCATTGACTACCCTCCACTGTAATCCTTCCATTCCAACCACGTTAATATAGAATATCAATCCTTTTTCCTTTTGCTCTGGCGATTGTCCAAGATTTCGTTGTATAATAAGCAATGCTCAAGTAATTTTGACAATTTTCATTTTTTTTTTATTTTCCGCCCCACCAGCGCTGTCTCACACACAAGAGCCATCTCTAGTATCCCCCAGTGCTTCGTTCATAATGTTTCAAACACTTTTAGATCCTATTTGATTATAATTTTACGTCCATCTAGGTTGTTTCCCCCTAGAATGTGATATTTTCCACTCAAAGAACGTTCATTAGTGACACACTTTCAGTCTTTCAGTGTTTTACTTCCATTATTTTTTACTCCTATATTTTCAATATCATCATTTATCTTTTTTACAACTTACATGATCATGCCAATTTGTCATTCACAATAAGGTAATCTCAAGTAATTTTGTCAAAGTCTCTAGTTTGTAGGTTTTCTACACTAGCGGCACCTCCCAACATCCTAGAGCAAAATCTGGTAATCCGAAGTTCTTCGTTCATATTTGTGTTCAGCAACTTTCGGGATCCTACACCATTCAAATTCTTAAATGGCCTACCCCCTTTTTTCCCCATCAGCTTTCATTTTGTTCATCCTCTGGGTTTTGTTACTCCCTAGGATTTGTTCCATCAGTTTCCTACAATTTTCTGATATTCTAGCTCAATGTACGTTCATTCACTGTGTTTCGCCGTCAACGTACAGTTCCACCCTTCAGTGTATTCTTTCCATTCTTTTCACACCTATATTTTCATATCATAATTGATCTTTTTTACACTTTCATTGACCAAGTAATTTGATTGCTCTGTACTTTAGGTCACAGTCGACAGGCATCCTGGTATTTCTCAGTTCTTCATTCTATTGTTTAAAAATAACTTTCGGATCCTACCATCCATTCAAGTCTTACATGGCATACTTCCTTTTCTTTTTTCTTTTTTTTTCATTCAATCTTCCCTTTGTTACGTTTTCGGAATGTTTCTTTATTTAGAATGTGGTGGCAATCAACTTTTCATCAAATCTTGTTATAGTTTTTCGCTCGAGTACTTTCGATCATTCACTTTATTCACCGAGCATTAGTGACATCTTTCAGTGTTTTTCCTTCATTCTTATTCTACTGCTTGTAAATCAATATAGTCATCAGTTTATCATTTGAAAGCTTGCATGATCATATCCAAGTTTGCCATTCGCACAGAGCAATGCTCAAGTAATTTTGTCATGTAGTCTAATTTTATATGAGGTTAAGGCATACAGCCAGGCAGTCTCACACAGACCACAAGCCAATAGAGTCATCGTAAGATAGAGAGTAGATAGATAATGATTAGTATAGATCATGAGTTTTAATTGATAATTGTTCATGATATGATATCCTTCCAATAGTTAATTTTGGTATCAGTATCTTTTCAGATCCTGCACCATTTTATACATGGCCTACCACCTTTTAATTTACCTTCCCCTTTTGTTAACGTCCTTCGTTTTTTTGTTTTACTCCTTAGAAATGTGTCCCATGAAGTTGCCTTCCAAGAAGCTTCTGATACTGTCGATCAAGGTACGTTCGCCGTCCCACTTTGTTTCAAAAAAGCCGTCACCATGAACCACCCTTCAACGTATTCCTTCTATTCCTTTCATTTTTCCCGTTTCACAGCTCTCATTATCGTCCAAGATCGTCCTTCGCGTAGACCAATAACCAAGTAATTTTGACAAGTCTCTCTTTAGGTTTTATAAGTTTTGTTTTATTTTATTATTGTTTTTTTTTGTTTGTTTGTTTGTTTGTTTGTTTGTTTTTTTGTTGTTTTTTTTTTTTTTTACACCAGTGTAGCTTCACATGCCAGGGCCATTCCTAGTATCCTCAGTTGTTCATTCCTTTTTTTTTTTTTTTTTTTTTTTTTTTTTTTTTTTTAGCTACTTCCAGATCCTACATCATCCCAGTTCTTGATCTCCCTCCCTTTCTTTTTCCAATCATCTTCCCTTTTTATTTCGTCCCTCACGTTGTTGCTGCTTAGAATGTTACTTTGAATTTTTGAATGATTTTCCTCAGGGTAATTCGTCATTCACTTTTTTTTTTCCAGAATTTTTGGTGACCCGACTTAAACCATCGTCTCCTTCCTCTCCAAAACTCCTCCAATAACTTCTCGTGTGATAGTCACGTTTCTGATGTGTAAAGCGATGCTTCAACCTCAAGAACTTTTGACAAATATATGTTTTCTACCCAGTGCACTTCTGCACAAAGGAGCCTCTTCTGTGATCATTTCTTTATGTTTCAGGACCTTTATGGACTAACACCATCTCAGTTCTTGATACACTTCTTCCCCGCTTGTTATTTATCTTCCCTTCTATAGCAAGGTGCATGTAAGTAGACTACGTTTCTTGGCATGTAGGACCACCTTATGAGCCCCATCGTCATATTTCCATATTATGAACGTCAATAATCACTGCTTCCTTTCCCCAGCTCACCTGGTCCTAGTCTCTGATTCATCAATACAAACATTGTTTAAACCAGAAATTGGACCAGTCTCTTTTAAGATTTTATATCCCAGTATACAGATCCAGACAACAAAATCATCCATTCAATCCGTTCATCGGACCCCTCTCTGTTCTGGGGCTTACTTCGTTCTTCATTACTGCATATTCATGTTTTAGAACCTTATAGGTCTTACAACATCCCAGTTCTTCGTCAACATTATGCTTCATGCTCCAAATTTTATTTTCCGTAACAAAGTCCTGAAAGGTGAAACGGAGCCACTGAACAGCACCAGATCGGCATTGCTCTATCCCAGTTTTGTTTAACTCTAAACAAGGGTAGCAGCAACTCCCATTTCTTAACGTCTTTTGGTAATGCATGACGCGGCCGGGGATCGAACCCTCGACCTCCCGATTATGAGGCAGACGCTCTATCCACTGAGCCAACACATCGGTTAAACGTCAATAATCACTTCATTCCTTTCCTCAGCTCACCGGGCAGTCCAAGTCTATGATCCATCAACAAAATCAATGCTTTACATCTACCATTGGTCTCTTTTAGGGTATTATGTCCGATCCAGACAGCAGAATCATCTCTTTAATCCGTCCGTCATCCCTATTACGGGGCTTACTTCTTAATTACTGAAGATTTCAGGTCTTGCAACACCCCAGTTCTTTGTCAACATGAACGTCAATAATCACTTGCTTCCCCAGCTCACCTGGTCCTAGTCTCAATACAAACATTGTTTTAAACCCTCAATAGACTAGTCATGTTTAGGGTTTTATATCCCAGGACAGATCCAGACAGCAGAACCATCCTT